>PVHT021183699.1:72039511-72083164 GCA_004024745.2 Catagonus wagneri | reverse complement strand
CTGACAAGGGATTAATCTCCAAAATTTACAAACAGCTCCTACAGCTCAACACCAAAGAAACAAACAACCCCATCAAAAAATGGGCAGAGGATCTAGGCAGACAATTCTCCAAAGACATGCAGATGGCAAATAAGCACATGAAAAGATGTTCAACATCACTCCTCATTAGAGAAATTCAAATCAAAACCACTATGAGGTACCACCTTAACACCAGCCAGAATGGCCATCATCAAATAGTCTACAAACAATAAGTGCTGGAGAGGGTGTGGAGAAAAAGGATCCCTATTACACTGTTGGCGGGAATGCAAATTGGTGCAGCCATTGTGGAAAACAGTATGGAGAATCCTCAGAAAACTCAAAATAGAATTACCATTTGATCCAGCAATCCCACTCCTGGGCATCTATCCAGCAGAAACCATGACTCGAAAAGACACCTGTACTCCAGTGTTCATTGCAGCACTCTATGCAATAGCCAGGTCATGGAACAACCTAAATGTCCATCGACAGAGGAGTGGATAGGGAAGAAGATATGGTACATACACACAATGGAATGTTACTCAGCCATTAAAAAGAACGAATTACCAACATTTATAGCAACATGGATGGACTTAGAAATTATCATGCGAAGTGAAACCAGTCAGACAATTAGACAGCAATACCCAGTGCTACCGCTTACATGTGGAAACTAAAAGGACACAATGAACCTCTTTGCAGAACAGACAATGACTCACAGACTTTGGAAAACCTTGGTTTTTCAAATAAGACAATCTGGGGGGTGGGGGGATGCACTGTGGGTTTGGGACACAAAATCTGTAAAATTGACTTGTGATGATTTATGTACACCTATAATCAAAATAAAATCCATTAAGGATCAAAAAAAAAAAAGAAACCCAAACAAACCTGCACAACCAGTTTCCAAAGGAAATAATGGATTATAATAGCAACATTAAGCACTGCTGCAGGAGTGCCCGTTCCTCATGTCCCAAGGAAGGTAGACATGAGTGAGGTGGCTCCTCACAGGCAGTCTGCACAACCACCCCAAGCTCACCTCTAGGGCCTGCTGTCTGCCCCCACCCTCCCGTGGGACCAGCTGGTCTTCAGGGCCCGCTGACTGTCTGATGGAAGTTAATCCCACATTTTTCTCGGACTCCTGGCATTCCCCATGCTCTCGGCCACAGCTGGGTGATAGAGGGAGGCAGTGGGCACAAGCTGGCAACCTGCTTGGTCTGCTTAGTAATCTGGCGATTGAGAGCTTAGACCCAGGCCCCAGAATTGTTTTATATGCTTTATATGCTGTCTATGAACACCACACACACCTGCCTTATTCACCAGAAGGAGCTGCAATGCCTAATTCCTATAGAATCCAAGCAGATACACTGTCAATGCAGAGGTGGGAAGGAAGAAAAACAAGGAGAGTGAAGCTGGTGGGACCAGAGCAGGTACCGGGTCTCCAGGCACACAGTCCTCCTTTACAAACAGAACAAGACCCAGTTCTGCAGGACCCACAGCCTCCATCAATTAAGAAATGTGCTCAGCTAACACGGACTTAAGACAGGCGGATCCTAGACTTCACATGGACTCACGTTTCTCTGAGGGTGAGGACTCGAGAGCTCCCATCAGAGTGCAGCCCAGGCCCCCTTAGCTCTAACTGATACCCCTCCAGGAGCAGTAATGGGAGCAAGCGAAGGGTCCTGAGAACACGCGCCAACCAGGAGCCCACACTCAGTAGCCGGCTGCAAGCTTTTCCACCCACTTACAGTCAGCTGGCGCCGGGAGGTTTGTTAGCCATCGTCACTGTTGTTGGAGATGGCTTCTGACTGGTGAGCTGAGTACTATGAACACCGCACACACCTGCCTTATGCAGGCTGGGGAAGTTCTAGTGGGTCCAGCAGTCCGAGGCCCTGGGATGATGCCCTAGGCCCAAGTAACCATTGACTGAGTTGTGTGCAGCCGTTCTGACCAGGAGAGCTGAGTCCTATTGCTGGAAAATGGTCCCTTTCTCGATTGAGCTTCCCACACGAGGAGGGAGCGGTGGTCCACCCCTCGGAGCGAGGGTGTGCTTCTCACGGCTTGCTTGGCAAAGGTTTGTGAAGGGGCTGAGTTCAGTCTGGTGAATGGGCTCAGCAGAAGGCCCCTGTCGTCTGTACCTGGAATCCCCTGACACTCGTCCCAAACTCAATTACTGGGAAGCATCAAATCAGCTTGAGTCAGTGTGAAAACTCAGAAGAAAAAGAGGCAGAAGAAAGGAGACGGTCCTAGGTTTGGGCCTGATGGCCTGGGGAGTGCATGGGACGAGGGCCCCCGCACCTGAGGGAGTCGCCCTCACTGTCCTGGGAGGCAGCTGTGGCCGAGAGGACACCTGGAAACCCGGCGATGGCCGGGAACGTGCCACCCTCCCTGGAGGCACTCACCGTGCTCCTCGTACGGATCGTTGGGGTCATCGGCCACCAGCTCCGCGTTGCTTGGAGTTTCATGGTCTTCTTTGGTCACGAATATGATTCGATCCTTCCCTAGTGTTTGGAGAACAGGAAGAAATGTTTCAGCCAGGACCTGTGAATCAGCCCTAAACCCAGGCAGCCGTGGAAAGCACGTCTGAGGACTGTGCCGTTTGAAACCCTAAAGTGAGGTGACGCCCACACAGCACTCCCACCCTGCGGGCCTGTGGCTGGAACAGGGAGGAGGATGGTGCCCGTGGTGCCGTGTGTATCCTCAGGTGGGAGACAAGACGCTGTCTTGCAGCTGTTTTTGGCCCCCAAGTTTGCTGTCTAACCAACCAGTCTACCTACCATCAGGGAACGTCCCCCACAACATTACAGGAGAAGGTCTCTTCGGGGAGGCTGGGCATGTGCAGGAAGGGACACGAGTGTCCTGACTCAGCTAACCTTTCTGACCCTCGGCCCATCTTCTACAGAGAACCAAGGCCAGAGTGGCTACTCAGAACCAACTGGCTGGAAATGGCCAGGCAGCTCCTCCGGCTCACCCCCTACGCCTCGTAGCAGCCAGCACTTGACCTCGCCTCCCTAAAATCTGTGGCCTTCAGCTAACCACACAGCAGGTGCCTGCTTGATGTTACTGTGAGGATGGGGGCACCTGGCCTCAGTGCCCTGCCATCAGCCAGTCTCCTCCAAGAGGCGGCAGGAGCCCCATTGTCTGCACCAAGCGTGAGGCTCGGGGGTGATCCGAACCCAGCTCTGTCTCCCCAGGCCATGCCGCCCCCCACCCCGCAAGAACAAGAACAGCACTGTCCCGAGAGCCTGTGTGCTCCAGGAATGAGTAAATGTCCCATACAAATCCTGCCCCAAGAAGCCCAGAATCAAGTGACTGTTTGCTGAGAATAAAGCTTTCTTCTAAGCTCCTGGGTGCCCACCTAGTGAGGGCCAAGAACAAGTTCAACAGCCCCACTCTGGCCCAGGAGGCCTCGGACACCAGGCAGCACATAAGCAGACCGTCCAGTGTGCCCTTGGACAGAGCCCTTGTCAGCGGCCGCTGGGAGCAGAGGGGCCTGCAGACATGTCTCTCTCCCAGATCTGCTGCACTTTCTCTGATTACTTCCTACTTTTCTGTTTGCCCTTTATATTTAGGAAAGTTCAGACACAGGGATGCCGAGGGAAACTGAGGAAAGGTTTGGGCCCAAGCTGGGCTGGAATATTTCCAGATGAGGCCTGGGGAAACGTAGGGGTGAAAGTAGACCTCAGGGAGATGGAGCAGTGAGGACAACCAAGGGGATGGAGGAAGGCACTTGGTGCTTTACGCCCTCCCCACACCTGCACAGGGTCTGCCATGGCGGTGACCCCCCGGCACGCACAGGGCCACGGCCTGCTCCTGAACGCCTCCTATTCCATCTCAGAGAAGGAGGCCTGGGAAAGGACTGGGGCCAGACAGCCAGAGCGCATTAAAGAACCTAGAGCTCAGTAATTCTGGCCAGTGTTCAAAGCACTCGAAAGCAGTCTCCAAAAGTGCTGCGTGCTAAGCAGAATAAGCTGACAGTTTTTCGACTCGGATCTGACAGTTTTGTTTACCAAGATCTCAGCCAGGCCCAGCCCGGTGGGGAGGCCTGGTCTCAGGCCCAGGGGCAAGTGTTCCAAGCCCGGCCCCCCAGTACGGGAGGTACAGCAGCCAGGCCTCACCCAACAGAAGCTGAATCAAGCTCTCTGCGTGTCCACACCGCTGACGTTTCTCAAGTTACTGACACAAACAAGTCTGGGAACCACAGGCCAGCACAACCCTGCCCAGAAGGTTCCAGGTCCCTCCCACAGGGCCCAGTCCTCTCAGGCACCTTCCTGGACATTCACCCAGAGATGGGTCACACTGGATCGAGGGATGTGGTACCGTCATTTAGAGTAAGAAACATCGATTCCATAAGCTCAGCAGAGTTCCTAAGGCCACTGAAATTTCCCAGGTGACAAGCATGAAGGTCTTCCGTAGCGTTAATAAGGTGACTGGCTGGCAAGAGACACAGCCCTGTGATTAGAGGGCGGGAGCTTTCAGTCTCACCTGCCCCTCAGCCAATAGTCAAGAATTTCATCTAGAATGCCCATGAATAAGGTCTCCGCAAAAACCCAAGCAAAAACCCAAGCGACAGGCCTGGGGGAGTCTCCGGTTGGGGAGCACGTGAAGTTTGGGGAGAGGGTGCCTGGAGAGGGCAGGGAGCTCCACGCTCCTTCCCCACGCCCTGCCCTGCAGTCTTTTCCACGCAGCTGTTCCTGGGTTATATCCTTTTATAACAAAGTGGCAATCTAGTGAGTAAACTGTGAGTTCTGTGAGCCACTAGAGCAAAGTAACCCCAGGAGGTCGCAGGCACCTGTGATCTACAGCCAGTGGTCCAAAAGCAGAGAGGCAACCTGGACTCGTGACTGGCACCTGCAGGTTGTGGGGCGAGGTGGGGGTGTGGTTGCAGGACGGAGCCCTTAACCTATCTGATGCTATCTCCAGGTAGACAGCGTCAGATTGAGTTGAACTGTAGGACACCCAGCTGGAGTCGGAGAATTGCTTGATGTGGGGAAAAAACCCACACACTGGGACTGGAATCTGCATCGTTAACGGCAGAACCTAACTGCATCTTTTATACACTGGGCCCCAAATCAATGCGTTGCCCACCTAGCGACTCCTTTACCCCTCACACCAACACCGTGAAGTGAGTACTACTTTATTTCCTTTGTACAGAGCGGAAAAGGAGGCCCAGAGAAGGCAGGAAACCAGCTGGAAGGCACCCAGTAAGTGAAGGCAGATCAAGAACACAGACTCTGGTCTGAAGATCCTGAGTGTGTCGCCTTATATGCCGTCCACTGCACACCTGTCCCAGCAGGAAGGTCTGAGAGTAGACCCAGGACTGAAAAAAGGACATCGCCCCTCCAAGTCTCAGCTGTGATAAAAGAAAACTTCATGACGATGCCGCCTAGGCGGATAGCTGCCAGCTAGCCTGGACGTCTCATTACACTTCGCAGGAACTTCTCTAGTGAAATAAAATATAAAAAGGCTTTTTTTCCACTTCCAAGATAAGCTAAAAAAGCTGATATAAGCATATTGGGAAGGATGTGGATAAACCACCTTACGCCCTCTTAAGAGTTCTGAGTCAAAATTGTCATGATTACAGCCCAGAGAGAGAAGGACTAGGGTGAAATTAACTCCGAACCAGGGAGGGCCAGTGACTTCCCAGCCCCACAGCAAAGGCTCCTTGGTCAGAGCCTGGCCCTGGACGACTGTGGCCATCAGACAGTGGCACAGGGATGGTAACCTGCAAGGACCTCTGCTGGCACAGAAGCACCTTCTTCTCAGTGCGAGGGGCAATTCAAGAGTCAGGTAAAATATCATCTACCGGGTTGAAATAATGTTAAAAGCTGAATGCTGTTGGAATTGAGTCCATTCATCTGTCTGGTTTTAGAGTTAGTGGAGGCCACAGGCCACATGAGAGCATGTTTCTTAGATGTTTACATGATGTAGTAAAAGAAAAAAATTTTAAATCAGTGTCAAGATATATTTCTCCAGTTCAGGAAGCAGCAAGCCCCTGATGCTGGGCTCACTACAGGAGAACCAACCTTTAAAAAAACCTGGAACGAATCCCATTTATGACTGCCCCGCCCTCATGACTTAAGCACCCCTCAAAGGCCCCACCTAATACCATTCACTCCTGGGGTTAGGATTTCAGCACAGGAATTTGGAGGATGCACTCATATGGGAGCTATGGGAAAGTACGGTTCTGTCAGTGATATGACTATGGTTTCCGGGCAGGGACTTATCTTTGCATCCCTGACCCTGGTACCCAGATGGTGCTCGTGTTTGTTAATGGACCAGTTACAGTAAGGGCTCAAAACCATCTGTAGGAAGAACACAAGCACAGCCCTGAGCCTGAGAGTTAAGCCCAGTGTTGGGAGGCCTGGCTCAGCGGAGCACTAACAGGACTGGGGTTCAGAGCTGGGATTAAGCACCTACTAGCCCAGCTCACCTACCTCCAGGGTTGGGGCAAGAGTCAAGAGTTTGGTTGAACAAAGGACTGGTGAGGTGCGTTTCTGCTCTCATCCGAAATCTCAAAACACAGTGACTTCTTTTTATGGCGTGCTCAGAGCATAGGGAAGTCCCCAGTTTGGGGACTGAACCAGCGCCTCTGCCACAGCGGCCTAAGCCTCTGCAGTCAGAATCTTAGCCTACTGTGCCACAGTGGGAATTCCCAAACACAGTAACTTTAAATGGCATCAAATGACATAAAATCAGTCGTCTGGAAGAGATGGGAGGCTGAGATATCAGTGTCGGAAGGGGGAAAACAGAGGACTGCTCTTGCCTCAAAGACGGGAGAAAGCTGACCCCAAAGTGCCCCTGCAGGGGCAGTCTAGAAGAGCAGCCCCCACCCCTGGAAGGACTGGGAATTGGAGGCCCCAGGTCCCTCTGCAAGCAGGATTTTGGGGTGGGGCTGAGGACGGAAGGACTGACAGAACATTCAGACACCAAGACACCCCGGTTCTGCAGTTTTACTCTGTGCCCGTCCCTGACTCCCGTCTTCCTCTCATGCCTCCCTCATCCAATCCAGCTGGCTCAGCCTCCAGGTACATCCGGGAAAACCTGCATCCCTCACCTCCACGACCTCATCTCCCCACTTGCTCCCTCCATTCAGCATCTCCTTGCTTCTACTTGAACGTGCTGAACACACGCCTACTTCGGGGTCTTTGCACAGGCTGTTCTGCCCCCTAGGAGCACACTGAGATCCCCTCACAGCCACCTTCTCCCTGCCTTCATACCTCCTGCTCAGATGCCATCTTCCGTCATCACTTCCCATCACCATTTACCTGCTTTTTCTCACCTTACAATTATATATTTGTTTACCACCTGTCATGCCCACTAAAACGTCAGCTCCTCAGGGGCAAGGATTTGTCTGCTCCATTCACTGCAGCACCTCCAGAGCCTAGAACAGTGCCCATGACATAGTGGGTAATCGGTATTTGCTGAAGACGTGAATGAAGAAAGTAAACTCTGGATTTGGACATGAAGACCTCTGCCCCAGCAGAGAAGGTTATCACCATGAGCAGGTTAGAGAAAAAAACCCTTGGATGGGTAGTCTCACTTCCCCCAGAACACATGTGGGTCTTCACACATCAGAATCTCTCAGCACATCCAACCCAGGAAGGGTGTCCCCCAGCCCCCACCACGCCACGAGAGCAAACAGCCCACCCGTGACCACAGCCATGCGCTCAGTGGCTGGTACTTCACAGGTGATCAACAAAGGTTTGCTGGCTGAACAGAAGTAGGGTCAACATCAGAAGAGAAAGAACATTGCAACCCGTGGCCCGGGAGCGAATCTGGGTCCACACTGCCCAACACTTCAAACACCCAGGAAAGGTCTTTACCCTGAAGGCTGGGGGAAGGGCAGGGCACCTCTGAAGTAAATATGCAGAGGCAGGTGATTCACTCAGAACAGAGGCAAGGCGTATGCACGGGGTCACTGGGTAAAGGTGCCAGGGGTATGGCCCATCTAATGCTCTCAGTTTGCTGCTAGAAGACAGGAAATAAGATGACCAAAATAAACTAGATAACTTCATAGTTTGGGAAGTGAAAGACACAAAGGGTCAAGGAAGACCTTCCTGAGGAGCCGAATCTTAAGGAAGAGGAGGCAGCCGTGGGAAGACCTGGAGGAAGGATGCACCTAGGCAAAGGGAACGGCCGAGGCCAGTGTGGCTGGACAGCAGTGGGTGATTAGAGAACAGCTGGAGATGGATCAGGTGGGGGCTCCATCACACAAACCCTCAACCGGAAGTTTGGGATCACTTCGCTAAGTCCCATGGGAAACAAAGAATTGCTAGGTAGAAAAACAAGGGTTTTTTTTTTTTAGGACTTAGGGAACCGTGGCATGGATAAGATTAAAAACTAGGGAAGGCCTGAAAATGAATACTTTCAGTTCTCATTCCTAAAACTAAGAACTTTGACCCAGGAAAGGATATGGCTCTACCGTTTGGTGGTAGATAAACACCTGCCTTGGACTTCCAGAAACCCTCAAGGAGGGACAAGGGACAAGGAGGATCCTATTTACCTGCATGGCCTCATTAAACCCACAAAGCTCAAAAAATATTTGCTAAATGAATAAGTAAAGCAGACTCAAGAGGGCAATAAAAAACAAGAGACCTACTCTCTAACAAAGTGGAGAGGGCAGAGGACTTTTGCTCAAGGCAGAGTTAAATATCAATCAATGGAAACAGCACTCATTAGAGACATCAGTGAGTATTATGGCTTTATGACCCAGGGAAGGAGGGTTCTGGAAGCATAAAGGGGTTCTGGGGGAAAGGCCTAGCATTTCAGATTGAACTGTTTTCCCACCTAAAGCATGACCTCGGGTAGATCACCTCCATCTCTGGGCTTAAGGGTCCCTGAATGACCTGAGGGAGCTAGACTACTCATTAAAGAACTTCTGGGAGAGTTCCAGCTCTCTATGGAGCTTTAAAGTCTCAGGCGTCCACCATCCACCTTTACCTGGCACCGAAAAGGTGCTTCATGAATATCTGGGGAATGAAGGAAGGCCAACTTCTCATTTTAGAAGACTGAATACTGGGCCTGGGAGGGGCTGGGTGGCAGCTTAGGAACAAAGAACCAGTTAGCGGTTGTGTGTGGAGACCCTCGAACCCCAGGCCTGGAGATTTCTGGGGTCCCAGGGGAGGTAACAAGGGGAGCAGCCGTAGGCAGAAACTAACTTTGTTTTTTCGGGGACTGTCTTCCCAGCGGAGGGCTCCCAGGAATCCACTGGGCACCAGGCTGAGCAGCTCTGGAGTCAGACCGCGGGGATCCAACCCCAGCTCCACGACTTGCCGGCCGCATGGCGTATGGCCTAGTCACCTCTGGGGCGCAGTTTACTCTCGGGAAAAGAACAGGGCCTGGCTTAAGCCACAGCAAGCGCCCGCACCAGCGCCTGACTCGTCCCCGCGGGCGGTACTGCCACCCCGAAGCCGAGGGCGGCTTTCCGGGACTGTTGACCGGCGGGCAGCGCAAACCGGAACACGTGGTGTGAGTAAGCGCCATAGTAACAATTAATACCAATAAACTCTCCGTTAGGAGCCGGCGGCAGCGCGCTCGCACTGCTCTGACCCCCCGGGCCTAGTTTAAGAGCTCTCTCACATGGTGGTCCCTCCGACGTCCGGGTTCGAGCGTCACGGTGACCTTGGACCGCCTCGCTCCTCCCCGGGCGTCGGTTGCCTCATCTGCAAAGCCAGGATGGAGACCCCGCCGCCGGCCCGCCGCTAGAGTCCCGAGCACTATCCTCGGCGCCGGCAGTGGGGGCGCTGGGGGCCGCACAGACCGCGTGTCCCCTGCAGGCCCTCGTAGGCCGTCTCCAGGTACCCCGCCCTCCTACCTTCCTGCCGGCAGTAGGCCATGGTGCAGCCCGGTGTTCCGACCTCGCGGCGGTCGCGGCGGCTGCCTCACACCGTGACCTCTCCCCGGTAGGGCGGGCGGCTCGGAGGCTCGTGCGGGACCCGCCCCCTCCAGGCCTGCCCGCCGCGCGCCTGCCTCGGAGCTCTTAGTCCGGTTCTCTCTGCCGGGAACTACATTTCCCAGCAGGCCGCGCGCCACCCAGCAACTCCCCAGACAGAAGGAACTACAATTCCCAGAATGGCCTGCAGCGCGCAGGCGCACCAGTGAGGTAAGGGTAGGTTGCAACTTCCGGAAAGAGCACCAGACTACATTTCCCAGGAGGGAACGCGGCGGGCGAAAGCAGAAAACCCGCGGCTCGTGGGGCGTTGCTCCGTGGCGCGTCCTAGGGCTCCGGGCTTCGCTCGTCTTTTAGCCGTTCTCCGGCTGTCGAGAGGCGGCGGGACTCCGTGGTGCAACCATAAACCTGTTTTCAAGCTGAGCCAAGTGAAGCGGGCGGTGACCGGACCCTGCCATGGCTGCGAACGTGAGTGTCCCCGAGTCCGGCGGCCACACCCAGGACGCCCGGTCCACCCACCACAGCCCCCTGCCCTGCTGACCGCCTTCGTGCGGCCGGCTCTTTCTCCTTTTTGCGCCCGGGTCCGCGCCTTCCGGGAGAACAGCCAGATTATCTGTTCGTGCTGTCGGTGCTCGGTGGTTCACGTCTTCTTTGGGGCGCACTGTGGTGGAGACGCAGCCGCTGGAGGTGTGGCTCTGGCTCGGGGTCTCTTTGTGCGCTGCGCCTCCGCGCAGCCCCACCTTTCCCTTCCGGTTCCCGCCTGCGCCCTTGGGGTTCTCACATTTTCGGACTTGAGGACTGGACAGGATCTCAGACAGGGGCCCCTCACGGGGTGGGTGGGGAGGTGGATACCGCCCGGGTGAAGCTATCCAGCAACGCACTGTCCGGGCGGGCAGTGAGCTCCCCGCTCTAAGGAGTATGTAAACCGAGGCTCTGTTGCTGCGAAGGAACACAGGCTAGGTTGGGAGTGAAGGAGTTATGATGACCGGGAGAGGGGGTATTTCCCTACTGCCGGCCCCTAGTCCTCCTGGCTTTGACCTGGTTGGAGAGGCTCTGGTGGAGGGCGGTGCCCTTGGAACGGCAGCTACTTTTCTCTCTGCTTTTCTGAGGAACCTTTCTATTTAAAACTAACATTCATTCAACATATCGAGGGGGCACCTGCCAACAGGGTGTGCGAGAAGCTGGTGACTCATGTTCTTGTCTTCTGCAAAAGTGCCGCTGGTGCCAGCTTGGAGCCCTGCCAGCCAAAACACTCCCTCTCTCCTGCTTTGGTGGCATTTCCTAGCCACTCTCCCTTGGCCTTTCACACCCTCTTTCCAGGCCCTTCCTCTGTCCCCAAGGTCCTCTCTGCCTTCCACACCCCCTGAGAAGCCAGGGTTTGCCTCACCCACAGTCCCAGCATACTTTGCCTGAGTTAGCTTTGTCTGGGAGGCCAAGAAGCCTTAAAAAAAGCACCTAGGAAAACCTCAGAGGTGGTCCCGGGAGACCCAGGGTCTGCCAGGGGAGAGTGTAGTCAGAAGACCGCCACCATCCCATCATCCCCCCCCCCCCCCCCCCCCCGGTAAGGACCACCAGTTGGGGAACTTCCCCAGCAGCGGAAGGCCCTGCCCAGAGTTGCAGAGCCAGCCTGGCAGGCTACATCGTGGGTAGGCGAAGCAGGCTTTGGAGTCAGGCCGACAAGTGGTCTTAACCTCTTGAGGTTTATGTTTCCTCACAGGGTCAGTTACCATAAAATTTAAAAGTAGATTGCTTAACACAGTGCCTAGGTGCATAATAGGTACTTAATACATTTAAAAAAAAATGAAGAGTTTATTTGCACAGTCCTAGTGGGCAGAGACCATCTTCGGTATGTTGGATACTGACCTTTGTCAAGGAATATAAATGAATGTGGGCATCCTCTGCTGCCAAGCTTTCGCTGATTCACCCAGCAGTGCGGTGCACATTTGGGGGGCATCAGGCCATGTGAGGAAGAAGGAAGATGGTGGGGTGGAGCAGGGAGGCCACAGAATTCTTCATCACTGAAACGGCTGTCCAGTGATCCTGTTATCTCTGTTCCAAATGCATAAACTGGGGCAGAGAGGTTGAGCAGCTTACCCAGGGTTACACAGCAGGTGATTTTCAGGGGCTGCATGTGGAGCTCTTCCCACAGCTCACTGCTCATTGCTTCTGATCCTGGAGTAGTGAGTGGGGAGCAGGCAGGGAGGAAATCTCCACGACCGTCCACGTTTGCTGGGAATTTGGTTCAAAGTGTGAACTGGGTGTGCCATGCTTCTCCCCAGCCCTAGGGGCACCTTTTTCCCTTACGGCCATCTTTGAGCCCCTTTTCTTAAAGTCAGCTCCTAGATATGTGCTGAGGGGAGGCCCAGGAAGAAGCTGGGCCTTCCCACCCCAAGGTGGGGCTGCACAGGGGGTAGTGGGGCTGACTTCTATTTCTGTCCTGTCTGCAGCCAGCTCTCAGTGTTCAACTCCCGTTATGACCCGAGAAGTGAACACGGTCCAGAGCAGGGTGATAGGAGAGTGGCCTCCAGCCTGCCCAGGTGTGAATCCTAAGCCCACCTCTTAGAGGCTGTGTGAGCTTGCCTGGTGATGTAACTGCTGAGCCTCTGTTTTCTCATCTGTGAAATGGGGTCATGATAGCACCCCCTCCTTGGGCTTGTCCATGTGCTAGACAGGAGTGTTTGCCATTGTCATCCTTATGATGGTTGATGGTCCCCTCCTGCCTGCAACAAATTGCCCCACTAATGTTTCCAAATGGCCTGGAAGGTCAGGAGCATTTTTGAACACAGGACAACTGGTGCCTAGCAGTCCTGGGCTGGTGGCATTCAGAGACAGTCAAAGAACATGGCATCGGCCTTGTTCAGGTGGAGACTAAGTTAATCTCCTCCTGCCCCCACCCCCCACCCCCAGTGCCAGGATGGGCTAGCTCATCCTCATTGCTCATCTGGGAACCACTTATATCTTTGTAGTTTTTGTCAGCTCAGCCCAGCCTTGGTATCAGTGATGGAGAAAGCTGGTGACATTCCACTAGCCTGTGCTGCACGTGATTCATTGTGCCCTATGCACTGAGCATCCTCTGGTTCTCACCATGACCCTGTATGCTGGATTATTATTCCCTCTTTACCGATTAGGAAGTGGGGGCACAGAGGTGTTAAGTTGCTTGCCCAGAGTCTCGTAGCTGGTGTGTAGCCTTTATCCAAACCCAGCCTTCTGACTCCAGAGTCCTGCCTTTGACATTGACACTCTTGATCAGCAGTGGACAGGCTTTAAATTGCTTCTGTTACCACCTGGACAAAGCCCCACCCACTGACTCTGTAGCTTACGCACAAGCCCCCATACATACCCAGCTGCCCTCCTCCCCTCACCCCCCACTACCCAACCAGAGCAGATGGGCAGTTGTTCCCCCTGCTGGGATGCCCTTACCCCCAGATCTGCCTCAGAGATCCCACTCAAATGCCTCCACCTCCAGGTAGCCTGCCTTGACCCATTAGCTGGAAGGGATCGTTCCGTTTGCACTGGATCTGCCCCTCTCACTAAAAACTTAGCAAGGCACTGGATTTGCCCCTCTCACTAAAAACTTAGCAAGGCTTAGCACTGTTTGTGGCTGACTTGATGGCCCTAAAGCCTTTCACTTGTCTTTTCCCTATAAGGTTTGATGCTGCCCTCAGGAAGCTCACCCTCTCTTTGTTGAATTGAATTTAAACTGTATCTGTGATCATCTGTTTGTAAAACAGTTTGCCAGTTTCTTAAAAAACATACATCTTCGCTATGTGTGGGTGTGTATAAACCCAGTACCAGTTCTGAGTTTATACCCAATGCCCAGGGGAAATGAAAGTGCATGTCTCCATAAAGACTTTGTCAATGAAAATTCAATCAGCAATCAAAAAGAAAAAAAGAAAATTTTATGTGAGCCAAACTGAGTATAATCCAGGGTGCAGACTCAGACTCCTAGAAGCTCTGAGAACTGTTCTGCCTGTTAGAAGTCGAAGGCGCAAGTGATGTACGTTTTTGAGACAAAGGCTTATAACATCAAAATGACTGCTATTAAATATATAAAAACGTATTTTATGTCTATTTTAATACAATATATAATATAAAATACTGATATTTTACCTGCACTTGAGCAGAGACAGTCCAGGTGAGCATGTACAGAGAGCAGCAAGTCACCATGAGCCCCTGCAGGGCTGGGAAAGAGTGTGCTGCTTTTATAATTCAAGTGTCAGAAGAAAGGGGAAAAAAGATCTTGACAGTTGAGCAGGCACTGCCGTCTTGAGGAGGTCTGCTCAGCGTGATGGAGGTGCACCCTGCATATGAGGGAGGGAGGTGGCCCAGACAGACACAGAGAATTTTATGTTTACATTTTCTTGTCTTGCCTTAAAATTTAAATTTTATTTCATTTTTTCCCCCGTTTTGGTCATTAATCTTTTGACACACAATATTAGGTGATCAAATATTTGGTCCCCTGTTGGGGTTTGTGGTTGCCGACCTGCCCTGGATCTGTGGTGTCCCCTGATGCCAGGTCTTGCTAGCCCTGTTCCTTCTTTCTTTTAGGGGGTTAGGCTAGTAGAATGCTTGGCAAGGACTGGTATTTAATTGTCCAGTAGGATGTATGCCAGTGTTACCCTGCATGTGCGTTGGGCGTGCCCATTATCTTGTGTAAACTATAGATGTGATCAGTAGTTTCATTCTTTTAGTTGGAGTTTTGAGTATACATCATGAGGCACAAGAGATTATTACTTTATCGGTGATCCAGAACACAGTGTAGCCAACAACAACAACATAAGCAGAGATTTAAGCCATGGATTCCCAGCTGAACCATTTACCTGAGATTTCACGTGGACTAGGAGAGGGATCATTCAAGACAGAAACTTTATTTTATACGTGCATCATTAGATGAGTTATGTTAGAGGACTTTCCTGTATGAAAATGCACCATTCAGTCTGGATTATAGCACAGATTTCTTCCCGTGCAGTGGTTTTAAAAATCAAGAGCCATTCAGTTTTGCAACGTGACTTTCCCATCTTAGAAACTTCAGAATTGAGTAAATGAGTCACGTATAGTAAACAAACGTAGGTGTATGCTGGTGGGGAACATTATATAGGTTAGACGTTTTCTAAGAGAGCCTAGTTATCTAGTAGTACTTGGGCCAAGGAATTTAGGGTGTCGTGCTGCAATGCTGTTTGCTGTCTCCTTGGCTGTTTGATCAGTGGTGGCTGATAGATTTCTGAGCATATCTCTGTTTATGTATATTCCTGCTCAAGGGCTCAAGATTCCCAAAAGACTGCCACCAGCTACCTTGGAATCCTGCTGACATGGCTCTCTTGAGTCGGCAGTGGGGAAAGGAGGGCTGTGTGCCTTGTTGTGTACAGTGGCGTAACATGGTGCTGCGGCCAACATGAGCCTTTTACCTACCAGCTGTTGAGACATTTTTGTGCCCATCCTCGGGTAAGCGTGCCAGCTCCAGTACCAGATATGAAGATAAAACCTGGGGGGGTACAGGGGATCCTCCCAGAGACCTCTTACCGATTGCAAGTTTTGTTAACTCGGTATTAAACCATAGGTCATTCTTCTTTCAGGCTTGCCAAAAGCCTCTGTGGTATTTGGCACAGTTACTTGTGTTTCTCTCTTCAAGACATCTGTAAATTAAGTAAGGGTGGAGCTTAGGGGTGCCGGGCGTCTTAAGGCGTGTTATGTCTGATCTCTGAAATTCATCCGTTTGATTAAATTCAATCTGATGCTGCTAAGTCCTGGCCATGCATAAAATTCTTTTCTCAGGGTTTTCTCCTTAAAATTAATTTTTAGAAATACATGCTATTTTATATTTCAGTCTCCCAATAAAGCACAGAATATATTTATTATTAATTTCAAACATATTTAGTTTTTCTGTAATAAGAGATCAAAAGTAGGCAAACATTGACTTCACTAGTGGTTAATGTTTCAGTATTTTCTTGTTAAGAATGATCAAGACACTCAGTGAATTCCATCATTTAACTTAATTTAGCAGAACTCTAAAGTTTCAAGTCACCAAAAATCAGGAGAAAATGTTTTTAGGTAGACATACCACAAAACAAAATTATTCTTAAAGATTCACCCCAAAACTTACTCCATTTATCTCTATTTTATTCCTTATGAAAATATCATACTGAGTTAATTTTCTTGTTGATACATTTTATAACATAATATGAGCTTACTGACTTTCAGTAAACCTAGGTATAATAAAAGCATTATACTTAATATTGATGACTCTAAAGACATACCCATATTAATTAAACCATTAATTTAAACTGATTTTCATTCACTAAAGATTAATCCTAGATTATGTGATCCTTTAAAACTCGGGCTAGTTTAAGTTACATTTAGAAATATTTGATTTGTAAGGATTTACTTTTAAGTCAGTTAAGTGGAGCTGTTTTATGAATTAATTTTGATAGTGCTATCTAGTGTAGAGGCATTTCATAGTTAATAACGTACAGACAGACAGACATCGACATAGACACAGACAGAGATCTCATAATTTTCCTACTTGAGTTTCATTTTTATTTGTATATTTTTTTGGTTGTGTCTGTGGCATACAGACATTCCCTGGACCAGGGAATGAACCTGCCCCATGGCTGTAACCAGAGCCACAGCAGTGACAATGCTGGATCCTCAGCCAGTGGAATCTTGAGGGAACTCCCCACTTGAGGTTTTGTGGTTTTTTTTGCCGCCCCATAGCATATGGAGTGTCAGGGCCAGGGATCAGATCCGAGCCGCAGGTGCGGCAACTTGGATCCTTAACCCACTGTGCTGGGCCAGGGATCGAACCTGTATCCCAGGGCTCCCAAGAGGTCACTGATTCTGTTGGGCCACAATGGGTACTCCCCAACTTGAATTTAAAAAGGCCTCTTTTTTCCCCTGGTTTTAGGGTCTTCTGATTAAGCCAAGGCTGTAGACTCAGACAGTGTGGGCTGTGTTTACATTTCAAGGACATGATAGGAGTTGTAACTTCAGGCTTTCTCCTAGGAATACTTTCATTCTCTCAGGGTCAGAATTTTGAAAAGATGTTTTACCAAGCCAGCTTTCTCCACAGTGTTAAGAGAGCTCCGTCCTGGCCGTTTAAGAGTTAAGATAAGCGTTTGCAGGCATCGGCTTCCTTCCTTAGTGCGCGAAGGGCAGGAGGGTGGATTGAATGTGTGTCTGGCCCCTAAGGAGTTACCCTTGTGTTGGCTCCACTCTTACAAGTCTTGGTTTCTCCTTCCGAAGCCTGAAACCACCGTGGGAGCTCAGAGCACTGGGCGGTTAGCCCTATTGTGTCCTCCACCTTCCCCCACCAAGAATGTCTGTGGCTGGGAGGAGCGAGTGTTTTTCTTAAGAGCTGAGCAGGCTCAGTCTCTGACCAGCCCACAGTTTGTTCAGGCCATATATGTACATACGTGTTTAAAAAACACACACACACACACACACACACACACACACACACGTAGAAAATCCTAGCAATATAAGCCAGGTTTTTTGAAAAGTCCAGTGAACCCAGTTCACTCTCAAGTTTCTCCCAGGTCCCTGCTTAGGAAATGTTCTGGTTCCCCCCTAGAACTCCACATCCCCCAAAAAACAGCTTGAGTATGATTCGGGGTGTCACTTAAAGCAGTGACATCTCCAAAGCCCCTGAGGACACAGAGAAGCGAGTGGGGCTCCCAGGACCTGTGCTGGTACCAGGCACCAATCCCAGGTGGACCCCAGGGGTCCTCTGGCGGGTGTCTCTGATATTCTGCCAGCGGCACCAAGTAAGTGTTGAAAATTCAAGTAACAATCAAGGTAAGAGGAAAAAGGGAAGATTAATTGAGCCAAACTAAGGATTATAACCTAGGACACAGACTCTTAGAAGCTCCGAGAACTGTTCTGCCTTCTAGAAGTCAAAGGCATAAGTCATGTACATTTTTGAGACAAAGGCTCATAGATCAAAATGACATACTGATATTTTACATGAGGTTCACCAAAGTCAGATGGTTCAGGTGAGCATGTGCTAAGGAAGAAGCAAGTCACCATGCCCCCTGCAGAGCTGGGAAAGAGCGCGCGTTTACCAGGTTACACTGCAAGCATCAGGAATAAGGAAGAAAAAATGATTTTTTGGGAGGCCACATTTGGACATATGGAAATTCCTAGGCCAGGGACAGAATCTGAGCTGCAGCTGTGACCTATGCCACAGCTGCACAACTCCAGATCCTTAACCCGCTGTGCCACAGTGGGAACTCCCGGAAGAAAAATGATCTTTACAGTCGAGCAGGCACTGCCATGTTTGGGGGTCTGCTCAGTGTGATGCAGGTGCAGCCTGCACATGAGGGAAGGAGGGAGGAGCCCCAGGCAGACACAGAATTTTATGTTTAAATTTTCTTGTCCTGCCTGAAAAATATAAATATTATTTCACCACCGTGTACCTGAGTGTTCATAGAATTGTTGTTCTAATAGCTCGGAACTGGAAATAGCAAGTGTCCATCCACTGGTGGGTGAGTCGGCAGGTGTATGTGACCGACGTGGGCAGAATAGTGCTCGGCCGTAAGAGGGGACACGCTACCTATACCACGGCATAGATGACCTCCAAAGCGTTACGCCACATCAGAATGTGGAAAGAAGGAGTTCATGCTGTGATGAGTCCATTCATATCAAGTTCTAGAAGAGGCAGAACTAATCCATAGTGATACAGATCCAACTAGTTGTTACTTCTGGGTGGTGGGCTGGGGAGGGGGAGCACTGGCAGGAAAGGGCAGAAGGAGATTTCTGGGGGATGGACGTGTCTGTGCCTTGACAAGTGGGGTATGCTCTTGTCAAACCCAGCACTTGATATCCGTGCATTTTTAACATCTGTGATTAAAATCCAATAAAAACTGAGTACAGATAGTGAAGTGCAGTTTAATTTTTTTTTTTCTTAGGGCCACACTTGTGGCATGGGGAGGCTCCCAGGCTAGGGATCGAATCGGAGCTGTAGCCGCCGGTCTACTTCACAGCCACAGCAACGCCAGGTCTGAACCACGTCTGCAGCCTACACCACAGCTCACGGCAACGCAGGATCCTTAACCCACTGAGCAACGCCAGGGATCGAACCCGCAACCTCATGGTTCCTAGTCAGATTCGTTTCTGCTGCGCCATGACAGGAACTCCAGAAATGCAGTTTAATTTTTGAAAAACAGTTTTCATTTTGATTTTTTTAATGTCTTTTTCTTTCTGCCCCCCCAGTATACCAGTTCGAGTAACAGGAAAGAACATGTCAGAATTACAACCAAGGCCCAGCCGGGCTTCCTGGAGCGGCTGAGCGAGACCTCGGGTGGGATGTTTGTGGGGCTCATGACCTTCCTGCTCTCCTTCTACTTAATTTTCATGAACGAGGTACGATGTTCGGGGTCCGTCTGTGCAGAGTGAGAGTGCCTGCAGTATCAGAGTGAGGGCTGTGCATCCGGAGGCTGGATGTGGAGATGAGGGCCTGGGCTTTATGGGGATGGGGCTGCATCAGTCGGGGTTCTTTCTGTTGTGATGCACCTCAGGGCTGACACAGGCAGGAAGGGGCATGGATCGGTTCTCGCACCAGAAGCCCTGGCGAATAGCTTTGGGCTTGGTTGAGTCCAGGTCTTCCTTTTGGGTACCAGGAATCTCCATTTCCCTATTTTTTGCCCATTTTTCTCTGTTGCGGATGCTTCTTTGGCAGGCCCCTCCTTTGTGGTGATTCAGTGGCCCAGCGACTGCAGGGTCACATCCAAGCAGCTTAGCAACCCCAGAGACAAAAGGAACCATCTCTTTCTAAGTCAATTTAGCTGAAGTCGCAGGGAGATCTTGGTGTTCTGGCTTTTGTGTCTCAGTCCTCTCCCCGTGGCCGGTGGACACAGGATCTGATTGGTGAGGCCTGGGTCACGTGATTTGCACAGCAGTGCGATTGGCTCAAGTGAAGCACGTGGGTAGTGGAGAAGGCACGGCGGCAGAGAAAAGTAGGGGAGGAGGACAGGGCAGACAGAAGCAGCAGCTCTGCCCATACGGGTGATGCTGAGAGGGGTGGTAGGAGGCGTGCCTGACATGTGGGTGGCCTGGGTTCTATTTGCCGAGGGCAGAGGGAGCGGCCGTGTCCAGTGGTTGATGTCCTGGCTCCCACTGCACACAGGGCCGTGCACTGAAGACGGCGACCTCACTGGCCGAGGGGCTGTCACTGGTGGTGTCCCCTGAGAGCATTCACAGCGTGGCTCCGGAGAACGAGGGGAAGCTGGTGCACATCATTGGGGCCTTGCGAACGTCCAAGGTAAGCTTGGCAGCGGCTGCTGACCTGGAGAGTGTCTGGTTGAAGGTTTGAAAGCGTGGGCCTTGGAGACGGACATACTTGGTGTGACTCGATGCACCCACTTGGCAGCCATCTAGACCCATCCATCTCTCCTGCATCTCCCTGTCCCCCTGGTCAGATGAGATAATTGTAACAAGCCGGAGGCCGGTTCTGAAGTTGGGTGGGATTCAGTAGCTAACCTCCCAACACAGTCTCTGGCTGTGGCGTGACTGTCACGAGAGGTGCATTAACGTTGGTGATGGGTGTGTGTTTGGCACAGGGTCTGCCGTCTGAACCCTGACACGCTGTCTGGGCACCGCACCCTCACGCCTGTAGCCTGAGCTGTGCCTGAAGCTTGTCACAGGCTTGCGTATTCAGCACTTGGGCTCCCCTCAGCCCTCCGCTGTGGGTTCTCTGTGCTCCCCTGCCCGCTGATGTTTCTCTCCCCGCCCAGCTCTCCCTGAGCCAGCTATTCTGGGCTGGTGTGAGTCTTGCCCTGTGTTTTTCTTGGTTTGTTTCTTTTTGAAGCTCTTGTCTGATCCAAACTACGGGGTCCACCTTCCGGCTGTGAAGCTGCGGCGCCACGTGGAGATGTTCCAGTGGGTGGAGACCGAGGAGTCCAGGTGAGAGCTCGGGTGGCGAGTCAGCTGGGGTGGGGGAGACCCAGGGGTCAAGGCGACCGGCAGGTGGCTTTTCATTTTGACACTTCAGAAATTTAGAGTAGAAACTCTTCCTCTGGGAGAAATGTTCAGTTACTCCCGATTCTAAGCCGATGGCCTTGTTTGGAGGTACAGGAATCTCCTGCAGAGTGGTTCAGAGGAGAAAGCTGATAATCCTGGGGCCACCGCTGCTCGGGCCGAGGACAGAGCTCTCCCGAGTGCTGGCCCATCTTCTCTCCCATGGGGACAAGGCTGGGGGTGGCCTCCTGGGTTATATCCTGTCAGTTCTAACAGGAGACCCAGACAGGCTCTCCTCGGCCACACTCTGAGTGAGGGTGGAGAGGTGGCTGGGGGAGCCCGAGTGGCTCAGCCTGGGGAAGGGCAGCCTTGGGGGCCCCTACAGGGCTGTTCCAGAGCAGAGGGTGCGGCCAGGTCATTGATCCCACGGGCAGAGCTGGGACCTTGGTGTGAGCCGGGGAGGTTGGTTTCAGCGCCGTGAGGGCCTTCAAGGGCTGGAGCTGGTGGCTGCTCCATGTGGGGAATCTGGCCTGGGAGCTCCCAGGTTGCTTCCGAGGTGCTTAGAGATGGGAGCGGCTCTGGAGCGCTGGGCTGACTCAAGGCTGCCGTCTTCCCGCAGGGAGCACACTGAGGATGGGCAGGTGAAGACAGAGACGAGGTACTCCTACAGTGAGTACCAGGCCCCAGGCCGCCCTGCACCCCCGTGCCCTGTGTCCCCAGGAGCCAGCCTGCAGAGCCCTGTTCTCCCATCTGTCCAGTGGGGCCCTGGGAGCTGTCCCTTTGGCCTTCGGGTGGTCACAGTCTTGGCTAAGAGGCTGCGGGGCCAGTGGGCCTCAGTCCTGTGCCCACTTTTCCATGGTTTCTGTGTTCCCTCTCCCCGCAACAGACACTGAATGGAAGTCGGAAATCGTCAACAGCAGGAACTTTGACCGAGAGATTGGCCACAAAAACCCCAGGTGAGAGATGAGTCCCAGGCCTGAGTGTAGCCTTGTCGGCCACTGACAGGTTCCCAGCCTCAGTTTCCTCATCTGAGTAATGGGACTGGATTACTTCTGTGTCATGAGCCAAGGAAAACATGAGACTGGATTCAAGGCCAGTTCCCGTGCCGGGCGCCAGGAACACAGCGGCAAGACTCCACTGGGCCCCGGTGACCACTCCTCAGACAGGATATGGGCATAAGGCTGACCTCAGTGCTTGGGGTGGGGGGCAGTCAGCTTGGGCCTTCAGGGGGTGGCGGAATTTGACTTGGGCCTTAGGGGGGCCCTACTGGGGGTGGGGGTGGGCCAGCTAACTCCAGGCTGGTGTGACTCCAGGCTGGCAGTGCCGCCACGAGCTGGGCTCTGCTTTGAATATGCACTGTGGAGTTTGGATGCTGGCGGGGCTGGGAAGGGTCAGTGAGGGTGTGAAGTTCAAAGAAGGACCATCTGATGGCGGTGGGACAGGCTGCTAGGGGTCCAGGCAGAGGGTATGAAGCCCTGGGGGCTAGGAGGCAAGGCAGGAGGAGGGTCTGCCCGGGCAGGAGAGGTGGGGTGCAAGAGGGAAAGATAAGATTTATGGTACTGGGCTGGGCTGGAATTGGGGGAACACTGTGGGTGGGGAGCCCTTCACCCACAGCTCCCCCTCTCTCCCACAGCGCAATGGCCGTGGAGTCATTCACAGCAACTGCCCCCTTCGTCCAGATCGGCAGGTTTTTTCTCTCAGCAGGTGAGTCTCAGGCCCCTTCAGACGAGCCAGCACTGCCCGGGAGCTCTGCGCTTCCACTCGGCCACCTCCCAGGAGCCGGGCCCCAGCCCTCCGCCATCAGAGGCTAAAGGGGTCCCGCTGCCCTGGGCACGGGGTCAGCCAGCACTTCCCTAGCATCATGCTTCTGGCAGAGACCAGTGTCCACAGGAGGTGGGGACTCATGAGAATACCCCCACTTGGGCCAGGTTCCCCTGAAACCTGCTCCAGGGAGCAGTTGCTATGCTGCTGACCAGACAGAGGGGGGCTGCCCAGACAGAGCCGAGGGCTCTTCCGGGAGCCGGCAGTGGGGACAAGGCCTGGGGCTGCATTTCTGAGCCCTGCCCACATCCAGCCCTGGAAGCGACTCCAGAGAGAGGCTTGCAAGGGACAGGGCGGCACCACTGGCCATAGAAACTCCTGGGGCTCTGTCCCTGGGCCTGAGCCAGGAAGGAGGGGGAGAGGACACTGAGGGCGCAGAAAGCCAGACCGAGGGAGCAAAGGCTAGGTGAGCCAGGCCTGGACACGGGTGGTGGGACCCCAGGTGGAGTGGCCGCAGGGCCAGCCCTTGCAGAGCTGCGGTCACTGACTGATGGGGAGACGGGGCAGGGATGCTTCCTGCAGGAGACAGAGAATGACACAGGGCTGGCAGCGTGGGAGGAGGGACGCCTTGTGGGAGACCGTGTGTGCGGAGGCTGAGGGGGACGAGCCAGGAGGTGGTCGCACAGCTAGCTGACTGTGGGCCACTGGGGAGGCTGTTGGGCCTGGGGTTTGCTGATGGGAGCTGCAGTGGACACAGCACTGTTTCTAACCCGTGCCTTTCAGGCCTCATTGACAAAATTGACAACTTCAAGCCTCTGAGCCTGTCCAAGCTGGAAGACCCGCACGTGGACATCGTTCGCCGGGGGGACTACTTCTATCACAGTGAAAACCCCAAGTATCCCGAGGTACCCAGCAGAGCTCACTGGTGCTCAGACCGCAGAGGTCAGGGCGCTGCTTCAGCCTCTGATTGGCCTCTGGTGAATCACGACTTCCCTTGGCCAATGAAATTGGAGGGGAGCGGCTCTCTGGGTGATGAGGCTGCCTGGTGGAGGCAAAGGTGGAGGTGGAGATGGGCGTGATCGTGGGGGGTCCAGGGTGCCGTCGACCCAGGCTGGGGGCCCTTGCCTCACTCACTTGCTTCTCTCCCACCCCAGGTTGGAGACCTTCGTGTCTCGTTCTCGTACGCGGGGCTGAGCGGCGATGACCCCGACCTGGGCCCAGCTCATGTGGTAATGGGCTTCCCAGGCAGACTGAGGGCCTCCGGGGTGCAGGCGGGAAAGCTTTGGGTCCCTCTGGGAACTGTGCACACGTGCCCCGTGCACATCCGTGGGCCCCAGGGTGAGGGTGTGGTTCTGGGTTGTGGGGGGGGGGGTCTCACTGCTGTGCCTGATGAGATTCTTCCAGTCACCTGGAGGGCCCCCCCCCCCCCCCCCCCCCCCCCCCCCCCCCCCCCCCGCACCGCCCCCCCCCCCCCCCCCCCCCCCCCCCCCCCCCCCCCCCCCCCCCCCCCCCCCCCCCCCCCCCCCCCCCCCCCCCCCGCAGACCTGTGCTGTGTAAATACTCAGTCCCGCGTTCCTAATCCCGTCACCCCCAGCCCCTGCTCAGCCCTGACATGGTCCCCCCGGAGCTTTGGGATGTGGAGGCAGAGGCCTGGGGCGGGGGCTTGGGTCTCCGCTCTCCGCCTCAGCGGCACACAGGGCGGAGGGGAGCCGGGCCCGGCGGGCTCATGGCCCTCGCGGCTCTGAGCCTGACTTCTCCCGCCAGGTCACTGTGATTGCCCGGCAGCGCGGTGACCAGCTGGTCCCGTACTCCACCAAGTCTGGGGACAGCCTGCTTCTCCTGCACCATGGGGACTTCTCAGCAGAGGTGAGTGCCGCTGTGCACCTTGAGCCCTCCCTGGCTCTGCCCTCCCGTGCTCGCATCAACACGCTGCCGCGTGGGAGGCAGGGCCAGGGCAGCGAGGCAAGAGGAAGCGATAGAAGCAGCAAGGTCTCCGGAGTGGGCAACTGAGAGGAGTGAGCAAAGCAGAGCCCCCGGGGCAGGTGTGCGACCAGTTGACTGCACGTGGTGACAGGCAGCCTCCTGTGGCAGCAGTCAGCCGAGTCCCAAGTGAAGAGAAGGGTCTGTAATTCTGGCGGGACAGGGCTCACCTGGTGAGGGGCCAGGACACCATGTGGCCTTGCAGGGGGACGGGGCCACGCTGCCGAGCGGCAGGGGTTGAGCTGTGCAGGCCCAGGTCCAGATGAGCGGGGTGGGCGGTGGCCCTGTAGGACAGGGTCCTAGTTCACCCCTGCCCTGAGGAGAAGGGGTGCCATGGGGTGCTGTTAGGTCAGCTCCTGCCTTAGAAGTTAGCCTCTCTCCTCCGGGTGGAGTCTTCTGTAACAACATGTAGTTTACACACAGCCTATCCCTGGGGCGGGGGCGGGGCTCAGGTTTCTGGGACTCTTAAGGACAGGCAGCACGGCTTAGCTGTGCCCTTTTGGCCCAATTATTGAGCCCTCAGCTGTCATTCCTTCCCTTTGGCCCCCAGTCCAGGCAGTGCTGGGCTGTGCCTTCTCCTTTCTTGTGCTGGGGTGGCCAGGCTGGCCTCATGGTGGGGCTGGCCCCCAGAGCGTGGCGGACTGTAGGTCTTCCTTTCCTCAGGCGGCTTTAGGGCCCTGCGCGTGTGTCTAGGAGGAGGAGGCCCAGTCCAGGTGTGCCCATCTCAGAGCTACTGTCAGAGGAGTGGTGGGGCTCGAGGCTTGACCGGCCCCAGGAGGGAAGGTCCTGACCCGACAGGCAGGTGCTTCCTGCCCACCCTGGCCCAGCACGGGGTCGGGGTGTCTGCCAGGGAGGCATGCCAGGGCTGCAGCGTGACTTGGGGTGGGGGGAACCAGCATGAGGATGGGTTTCGCGGGGGTGTGGACTGAAGCTAGAGGTTCAGCCCTGACAGGACAGCCAGTGAGAAGGAACAGCAGTGGAGCTTGAGAAGCTAGGAGAGCCAGGTTCCAGGGCCCCGAGAAGACCCCCAAGGTAAAGGCGGTACCATGCACCTGACATGTAGACATGGACATCGCCACCGCCATGGGGGCAGATGACCCTGGGAAGGTGCCTCTGTAGCCAGAAGGGTCAGGTTCATTCGATGAGACAGTGGGCTGTGATCCGAAGGCCACAAGTGGCTCACCTGCTCTGTGGTACCAGGTGGGCGAGGCCTGGCAGCAGGCATGGCCTTCCCTCCCTCTGCTGTTCAGAAATGTGAGGGTCAGCTGGTGACCTCAGACACGATGGCCCCTCCCCACTTGTCCCGCAGGAGGTGTTTCATCGAGAACAGAAAAGTAACTCGCTGAAGACCTGGGGGCTGCGGGCAGCCGGCTGGGTGGCCATGTTCACGGGCCTCAACCTCATGACGCGGATCCTCTATACCTTGGGTAGGTGAGGGGCGCCCCTGCTTCTCCCACTGCCTGGCTGCCTCTCCAGCCTGGTGGGTGCTGTTGGAGCAGAGATCTTGTGTCCTTGGGCTTTGGGATGAGTGAGCCTGGGAAGCGGGATGCTTCCAGGGTATGGGGGGGTGCACACGTGGCCCCCAAGGCTGTGGGTCTCCACGCTCCATTCCCCTGCCATCCCTCACCCCTTCATCCCACGTTGAGGAGGCCATGCTGGGAGCAGGCCTGAGCCGGGCTCTGGGTTCCTCTCCTGGCCCAACTCCTTTGCAGAGTTTTGTGAATTGTTTGGTAAGTAGGAAACACTACTTATGCTTCACTCCCTGGCCCAAACCCTGGCTAGGCTTGGGGCAGTGCCCGCAGGTCTGGGGCGCAGGGGAGTGGGTGCCAGGTTGCTCACCGGCCTGAAGTAGCAGGCTTGAGTCCAGGAGTTGGCTGAGGGGCCCAGCCTGGCTCGGGGCTGAGTACCCAGGGTGACTGAGTGCCTGGCCTCGGCTGCTGTTCAGGAGGACGGGACTTTGGGACCCTCCTTCCTGGCCTCACCCCAGCATGTCCCTCTCCAGTCAGATGCTTCTATCCAGCTCTCTTGGTTCAGAAACCCCTGCCCTACTTAGCCTTTCCAGCACTGGCGAGTCTGGCTGCAGTATAGTTCAGAGTGTCAGCTTGTTTTACAGACGGGAAACCTGAGGTTCAGGAAGGGAAGGCTGCTTCCTTCGGACAGTTGAACTGTGCTTAGAAAGGCTGCTTCGTCTAGAGCACAGTCACTGTGCCTTACGGTGTGGGTAAGGCAGGTGTAATGGGACCCCCATGGTCCCACAGTCGGCACCCAGACACGAGCCCTGTGTGGGACTAGACCCAGTTGGGCCTGCCGAGGCGGGGGCCAGCGCCTTCTCTGCAAACCCGGTGGCACTAGACCCCTGGCTTCCTGGGCACGGAGTGCAGACACTCCCACCACCCCGTGTACGTCAGCTCTGGAATGCCTGCCTGGAGAGACTGGGTGATTCCAGGGGGATTAATGGATCTGAGACTGTCACATTGGGCAGCAGCCTGTGGGACCAGAGTCCCATGAGACCCCCACCCAAGGCTGGGTGCACAGGGGATGGGTAATGGCTCAGATGAGTGAACAGGGCCTCTGGGGAGGGCTGAGGGGCAGAATGGGCCCCCAGGGTGCTCGCCAGCCCTCCAGATGAGTCCCTCTTCTGGCCTCGGTCTGGTCTTAGGCACCCGAGGTCCACAGAGCACGTCTGCTCTCCCCTCCTGGGGCAGTGGTCCTCAGGCAGCTCTCCCAACTCCGCCGGCCACCTCACTTTCCTCTCTCCCTGACAGTGGACTGGTTCCCCGTCTTCCGAGACCTGGTCAACATTGGCCTGAAGGCCTTTGCCTTCTGCATGGCCACCTCGCTGACCTTGCTGACCGTGGCCGCCGGCTGGCTCTTCTACCGCCCCCTGTGGGCGCTCGTCATCGGCTGCTTGGCCCTGGTGCCCATCGTCATTGCTCGGACACGGGTGTCAGCCAAGAAGCTGGAGTGAGATAGGCCCTGCGCCTGCTGGACACCGCCTGAGCCTTGGGATCCAGGTCATTCCCCTAGCCTGCACCCGTCTTGGATTCCGCGCGCCCTGCTCAGGCGGCAGCCTTGCAGCACACCGGGTGTCGGGTTGACATCCACTAGCACTCCCGCCCCTCTCCCCAGCGGAGAGCAGGACAGGCGTCCTCCTGCACTTTCCTTCCTTCTCCCCGGACTATTTGGCGCTCGTCTCACTCAGCTGCTACCTGCAGAGGTGGTGACAGCCACCGCCTCACGGCTGCCTCTCATCCTGGAGATAGTGCCGGCATGCACTACCATGCCCAAGTGCCAGGACAGCGGCAGGGACACCACAAACCCACTCTGTGCATGAACTTGACACGGTACCTAACGCGGAAAACATGGGGGTGGGGTTGTGATGTGGAAGGTGGGTGTTTTTCGTTGGGCTTTGCACGAATGGTGCAGTTTGGCAAAATCTTCCTGGTGTAGGACCCTCCCCCCCCCAAGGTCTGGTTACGTTTCTTGTTGCTTGATTTCTTAGTGCAAATCTCCCCCACTTACCCTAAGAGGGGGTGGTTTCAGGTAAGATGTAAAAAACTACACACCTCCTGAATGAGTAGCATCTCAAACTGTTACAGAAAACACGCTTTGATCTGCCTTTTGAAGTTAGTTCTGGGCACAAAGTTCAGTGGGCTGTGACTGCCTGGTTGAGGAAAGTTATCTGTCGGTATTCTGGGTCCCCAGGACCAATGTTAACAAAAGGCTTGTTTTCCTCTGGGAGGAGATGAGGGCCTCTGCCTGGAAAAGAAAGGCCATTTCCCCTCATCCTGTGGCATCAAAACCCACTGATTTCCTTAAAGACGATTCTAAGTTTCTAGTCAGTTATCATGGTGGGCTCCTTCATGCTGACCCCATCATCCAAAATCAGGCATCGGAGGCTGCAGCTTTGCAGTTTCTCTGGCCTGGCTGTTCATCACTGTGCTTTTAACATGAGCATCTGGGCCTCAAGTGGCTGCTTTGGGTGATTTGTTTTATGTGTTCATCGTCCATGGCTTTATTCCTCAGCCAAATCCACCCATGCTTAATCTAATTCACATAGTTTCTAAGTTTCCTAACAACTCTCACCTTTTGAAAGATAAAGTATGTTGTAACATTGAGTCTCAAAAGATTATTGATAACGTCCCTTACCTTTTGACTGTTGGGAAGCTGCTGTGCTCTGCTGGCAGTGACTTCTTTAGAGTAGTATTTGGTAGGTGAACAGGGCTCAGAACTTCTGAAACATGAGATCGATCATGGCCCACGATCCTGCGTGTTGGTGGCATACATTCATGTTCAGAACAGCCAGCCCTAGGGGTGAGTTATCTTTAATAGTGTTCACTTGTGCTTGTTAAATGAGCATTTTCACCCAGGTCTCTCAACTCAAAGATGCTTCTGGAAAAGCACAGTGACAGGATGATGACTAAATACAAAGTCCTTGACATATGAACAAAGTCCTTGACATATGGTTTGTGTAATTTTTTTTCTAGTACAGATTTTAAATTACGGCCAATTTCAGGTGTTCTTAAAGAACAAGGTTAAGAAATACTTTGAGCCTTTGTAAAATGATGATAAAATGTGTATTTGTATTTTTGATAAAAATTCAAAATAAACTTCTAAATACCTTTTGATACAGGAACTTACTATTATCTTTTTTCATTCTCTTAAATTTCTATCTTAAAAGAATTCCGCCATAGTATTATTAAGAAGCCAGTTCTACATTGTTTTCAGTCGTTAAAACAGGTTTCAACTTTCGCCTCCTGTTCTGAAGCAGTGGACGACCGCTGAGTGTCCACTATGCAGCCAGCAACCCAAGTGCCTCTACTCACTTGTTACAGGATTCGAAGCAGGTGAGTGATAACTTTTCAAAACTTGAGGTTTCATAATGCCTCCTAGGAGCTGACATCTGCTTGAATAACAGATTACTTCTGCAGATACAGGGTTGTGCTCTTGACTCAATTCCCAGAAAACAAGTTGCTCAATGCCAGGCCCAGTGGTTTCCACGGCAACCCCAGTTTGTTTCTCAACAAGAACTTTCCTGCCAGTTCTTACTACATGAGTCACACCCCAAGTGTTCTGTTTCCCTTGGATATAAAACTGACTCAAATTTTTAGAGAGAAAAGAATTTCCATGTGTGAAATGTTAAGTTCCCAGCCAGTTCATAGCCTCAACCTACGTACAAATCACTGTCATCCATGTGTTGTTAACGTAAAATCTAAAAGAAATGTAGACTCAGGTCTTATGTAAGTGCTTTATTTTTTTCTCTCAAAATATTGTAAAAGTTATTTCCCCTAAATATCTACTTTGCATAGAGCTTTATAAATGTTTCCAGTAATGAATAAAATCTAGTTGAACACTGATCCACCCTTCCTAACATTTAATTCCCATTGTTTTTCCTTTTCTTTCCTGATTATAGCTCTTTGTTCTAGGTTGCTCCCACCACCAAATGTTATTTGGAAAAGTAGGTCCCAGAGTTTACCCCCCGAGGCGGCCAGTGCTGACCTGTTCTCCCCACGCGGTGTTGAGCAGCACCAGATGCAGCGGGAATCTACTGAGAAGGCAGGCCTGGCACGCCTTCAACCTCACCACCACCCGACGCTCCCTGGGGCTCCAGGAGAGGAGGCCTGGGGGGCAGGAGGGGCTCCTGAGGAAGTGTCAGTTCAAAGCACAGGCTGTGGCGGGCAAGCCTGACCCTGGGTGACTGCACCATGACTGCGGCCAGGCAGACCCACAGGACCCTGGCCCTGGCCCTCATCTGCAGCACATGCCGCCTCTGTGCCTTCTCAGCCCCCAGGGCCCAGGCGTCCCCAGGGCTGAGCCACTGAGCAGGTGACCACTCACATCACAGCCTCTCAAACGGGAACAGGTGGGAAGCTGCCTCCTTCTTCTCCCTCCTGGTCCTCCTGGGGCACTTCCGCCCCCGCTCCTCCTCAGCCTTTCGGTTTTGGGGCCAGGAGGCAGCCAGGATCCTGGCCGCTTCCCCTTGCGAGCTGGTGCCCTCTCCCTCATCTGAAGACAGTCCTCCTGCGTCTGTCTGGGGAGCGGCTGTCTCGCTCTGTGGGTGACAGCAGAGAAAGCAGAGTCAGGAAGTGGCAGCGAACTGTGAAGGGGAGTTGGGGGGGGGATGGCATGGCTGGTGCTCAGCCCAGCAGGCCCTGGAGCGCGAGCTGGGTGCTCAGTGCTGGGACAGAGATGCAGAGGAGGGACTGGCCCTCGAAGAGCTCCACCCACTCCAGGAGGGACTGCCACTGGAGCTGCACACTTACTACCTCGCTTCTGAAAAAGATGCACAAAGGCTCAGTACCAACTCGGGGCTGGGGTGACAGCACATGGGGATGGCGAGGGAGGAACAGAACGGTGGGGTGACGGCTGCCCCCAAAGCATGTCTTTGCATCCTTGACCCAGCACTGGGCCCTCCAGATAAACTTGTCCAGAGGCCTCTGTGCCCCAATGGGAGCCATGGGGGCTGCAGGTGCTTCGTTCTTCAAGGGGGGGTGAACAAGCCCCCGGGGGGCACCACAAGGCCTGGAGATGCAGGATACCCGATCTGACTCCAGTGGGGTGCCCTCTTGAGCAGATGGGGCCCGATTCCAGGAACCTTTCCCAACAAGGACAGGATGCAGGGTCTGGGAGACACAGGTCTGGGGCACTGGGTCAGAGCTGACAGGACCTGAGGGCAGAAGGGCTCCCCACAAGGACCACGCTGACCTGGGCCCCGTAGCGAAGCCTCAGCCGCTCCCTGATGAGCAGTCCTTTGACCAGCAACTTCCAGTTCCCCAGAGCCCGCTTTTCCTTCTTCTGCAAAAGCAAAGAGATAACGCCAGATGCTTAAGCACTGCCACTTCAAGAACATAAATACAGAGTTAACACTTTTTTTTATTCAGGGCCGCACCCAAGACATATGTAAGTTCCCAGACTGGGGGTCAAATCGGAGCTGCAGCTGCTGGCCTGCCACAGCCACAGCCACAGCAACGCAGGATCCGAGCCATGACTGCAACCTACACCACAGCTCACCGCAATGCCAGATCCTTAACCCACAGAGCAAGGCTAGGGGTCGAACCTGCATCCTCACGGATCCCACAGAGCCACAAAGGGTACTCCTATAGTTAACGCTTTTAAGTTTCTCAACCATACCATGTTTGTTTTTTCATTGGTATGACTTATCAAGTGATACACATGAAAAGCACCCAAAACAAAAATCTTTTTAATTGTACAAACTCCAAAATGTTGAAAGGAGGGGGGCGGTTCTGCTCAACAGAGCTGGGTGTCCCCAGCAAGGGTAGTGGGCTCTGGAGCCGGGATCCAGGCAGACAGTGGACAGTGACAGGTGCTGAGAAGCAGGCAGGAAGTGTTGGCCCAGCGCTGGCTCCCAGGTGCCTCCCACGAAGTCAGCCAGAGAGCACGTCGGCGTGGGCCTTACACATGGCCCTGAGGAGGGGACCAGCCCCACAGCGTATGCCCCACTCCCAACCCCCACTCACCTCCTTCTCCTTCTTCTCAATGAGCGCCTGCTCTTTCTCCCAAGCGTCCAGGAGCACATCTCTGTACTCCTCACACACTATGTAGCCGTCGGTTCTGCAGGGAGCAACACAGATGGTCTTTTTCCAGCCTGCCATGTACCCGTTTTGGCCTCTCTGCCTCCCTGCTCAGGGGACAGTGGGCCACTCCTAAACACTCAGGGCTCCGAAGGACTTCCTGGGTCAGCCAGACCACAGTCCTGGCCACAAGTGCGAGCAGAGACCACCCACACAGAAGGCGGGCCTGTGGACACTGGGCCATGTCCTCTCCTGCAGCCCCTCTGAGCCACCACTGCAGGGGAGGACAGAGGTCACCAAGCAGGAAGGATGCTGACCCGACCACCGCCCCGCCTCCCAACGGTGTTTTAATCCAGCATCACTAGGACGCTGGTTTCACAGGTCCTGCAGCCTTACAATGGAAGCCAGAGTAAACCCAGCAGCCCCACACCAACCTGCCCCTTCTCCACAATCTCCCACCCCTCCCTCCAGCCTCCACAGAAGGCCCCTCACGCACATGGGATGGGAGTAGCCTTTGTGGAAGTCGAAGCCAGTGATGGCCTGGACACAGTCGATATTCAGCTTCCGGGCTACACGCTGCAGGTTGGGCAGGTTAAGCTGGACACAGCCCACAGGCATCATGCTGGGCAGGAACAGGTACACGTTCCCAAACTCATTCCGGGGGACCTGTGGGGTGGCACACGGGTCTGGCCAGCTGCAGAGAAGTGGCCAACCCCAACCCCACTGAACTTGGCCCTTACCTTCCCGTCCACGGCCACCGGTGGCTGGTACTCCTCAGTCTGCCACTGGCCAAACAGGGCCAGGTCGTTGTGGTCCCGCAGCTGCGGCTCAGCCATGCGGGCCTTCCGGGCCCGGTTGGAATAGCCTTTTACCATCTGTACCGGTGGGAAAGCCACAGTTCACGAGAGGCCGCTACTTCCTGGGCGCTACCTGTACACCACGCGCTGATCTCAGTGCTCTGTGTGTGAACCACTTAGTCTTTTCAACACGCCCAGGAGGTAGTCTGTGATCACCTCCAGAGTGCAGGTGAGCAGCCAGGAGGTGCAAACAATTCACCCAGTCACAGCCCGTGGGGACCAGCACCTGTGCCTTGAACGCTGTACTGCGCACTGTGTCCATCACTGACGGGGAAGGTGAGTCTCAGAGAAGGTGCACACCGGGCCAGGACAGGAGGCGCCCACAGTTCAGGACCCCCGACCCACCCGCTCGCGGCCAACACCAACACCGTGGAAGAAGGGACTTTAGACAGGGCAGCTACATGGGGGAACATCACACAGGGTCTGCGTTTCAGAAAGATAATGGACTGGGGCTGGGCCACAGCTGGGAAGGTGGCTCTGACCCAGGAAGGGATGAGGAGGCAGGAGTGGGACAGAGGGATGCGAACAGGGAAGTCATGAAGGCTGGGACTGTTCTAGAATGGTGCTTCATCGTCCCCACCATCACACGTGGGCCTGCACATCTGAGACTCGGCTGCAATAAACTGACAGGTATTGAAGCTGAAATACATACCAGACTTTAAAGCCTTAGTAAGAAAAAGTGAATATAAAATAACCCCACATTTCCAAATCTTACAGGTTGAAACGACACTATTTCAGATGTATGTGCGTGTATTCAAACATTAAAATTCTACCTAAGTTTTGAACGTGGCTACTAAAAAATTTAAATGTGCAGCACACATGTTTCTAACAGAAAACGTCCAGAGTGAAGAGACTGGTATTGACCAGGAGCGCGGGAGAAAGGTGACGGGCCTGAGAGCCCAGCTGCCCGCCAGGCCCAGAGCAGGGCAGCCAAACATGCTTGCAACCTGCTCCTCGTGCCTCAGCTCCTGCCCACCCGACCGAGGCCCCTGCACACACCCAGCTCCCCACCTCACAGCCCAGGATCTGACAAAGCAAAGCGACTGTGATCCAGGACGCGCCACCGTTCCCCCACTGGCTGAACCAGGCCTGTGTCTGTGCAAGCCCGTGTGGGTCTGTGCTCAGACCACACTTCTCCGGGCAGCTGACCAAGCAGGTGTAGCAACAAGAGCCAGAGAGGGGGCTGCAGGGAAGGCGAGACGGGCGGGGACCTGGCCTGCACACCGCGGCTCACTAGCCGAGGCCTCAAGCAAATTTTACTTCCTGAGCTTGTGTTTTCTATGAGACAGATATCACGGCGGTAACTGCCCCGGGGCTCAGCAGAAATCACATACATGCAAAACGGGAGGGGCAGCGAGGGCAGGTGCATGTGCCCATGAACGAGATTTGGCCTCAGAACACAGTTCTGACCCGCAGGGTTTCGGGTACACACCAGGGATCCAAGGGCTGCTTCCAGCCTAGGTTTCCCATGTGTTCGGGAAGCCCACCTCCCGTAAGGTCCCCACAAGTGACATGCTCTCTCCTCGACCAGAAGACCCTGTCCCCACGCGGCGCCCTCGGTCCCACTGTTACCTTATAGGGCACTTCTCCCAGCCTCACCACTCTCGCTTGTTTCAGCCACGTGTCCCTGGAGTGCAGGGTGTGCACACAATCCCTGTAGGGGCCAACAGGAGACACAAGGCAGTTCACACCCTCCACCGGGGCACCACGTGCCCAGGGCCCACAGGCCCAGCTGCCTCCCAACCCCCAGGAGAAGGGGAAGAGCCACCTGGGAGCCTCGTCCGGAGCACCAGAGACCCGTGTCAGGAACAGGGAGCTGCTGTCTTGTGGGGGGGGGGCCTCCATTCACAAATCCCAACTTAGAGGGACGGGTGTCCCAGAAGAAAAGAGACGGGGACCCCAGAAGAGGACACGGAAGCTCTGATAAAGTACAAAGATTAGGATTCCCACCCATGTGCTCGTGGGAGAACGCCTCTGGCCTCACTCCTTTCACGCTCAAACACAACCCAGCCTCACGTTCCATTTTCCCACATGCCCCCTGCTTTCCTGCCGAGCCTTCAGCAAGGCCCACCCTCCGCTGTGGCATCCCAGGAGTGGGGCTGCACTGAGCAAGGAAGTCTACAGTGCAGGAATCAGGCGCCCCTCCTGCCCCCAGGCTGAGGCTGACGTTTGCACAGCACTGTGCACAGGGCTGCACCCCCTGTGCCCCTTCCTGAGCATCAGTGTCCTCCTCGATCAATCAAGGACAGTGAGCGCTGCCCCAAGGAGGGCTAGGTCAAGGTCACGGTCTGCAGGCAGGAGCAGGAAGGCAGCAGGGCAAGTCTGGATGTTGCCAAGGAGACAGAGGGATGAGGATGCAGACAATCCTTTCTGAATAAACCTCAGCTTCTAACCACTTCACACCCATTAGGATGTTATCATCAAAAACCAGAAAACACGTGCTGGCGAGAATGTGAAGACGCCGGCACCCTGGAGCTCTGCTGGGGGAGGTAAAGGGGTGCAGGCACCGCAGAAAACAGTGCGGAGGTTTTTTAAAGAGTTAAATGGAATTACCATGTGACCCAGAAACCTACTTCTGGGCATATATACCCAAAAGAACTGACAGCAGGGTCTCAAAGATATCTGTGCACCTGTGTTCACATCAGCACTAAACACACAGCCAATAGGCGAAGCAACTCAAGTGTCCATCAGTGGATGCACCACATAGGGACACATACTGCAGGACTCGTCCCACTTATGTGAGGTGGCTGGGAGAGTCAGATTCACAGAGGTGGGAAGCAGAAGGGGGTGGCTATGGCCTGGCAGGAAGACGGAAAAATTCTGGAGATGGCAGGGACGGTTCACAGCAATGTGGACATACTTAATACTACTGAACTGGACACTTAAAAATGGTTCTGGAGTTCCCACTGTGGCTCAGTGGGTTACAAACCCGACCAGTATCCACGAAGATGCAGGTTCGATATGTGGCCTCACTCAGGGGGTTAAGGATCCGGCATTGCCTCGAGCTGCAGTGTGGGTCGCAGGCATGGCTAAGATCTGGCGTTGCTGTGGCTATGGTGCAGCCCAGTGGCTACGGCTCTAATTCAACCTCCAGCTTGGGAACTGGCTCCCATATGCTGCAGGCATGGGCTTAAAAAAGAAAAAAATAAAAATTGCTCAGAGGTAAACTTTGCTCTGTATTTCTTACTACATTAAAAAAAGGTCCAGATTTCCCATTGTGGTTCAGTGGTAACAAACGCGACTGTCACCATGAGGTTGCGGGTTCAATCCCTGGCCTCACTCAGTGGGTCCAGAATCTGGCGTTGCCGTGAACTGTGGTGTAGGTCACAGAGGTGGCTCAGATCCCGTGTTGCTGTGGCTGTGGTGTAGGCTGGTGGCTACAGCTCCGATTAGATACCTAGCCTGGGAACTTCCATATGCCACGGGTGCAGCCCTAAGACGCCAAAAAAAAAAAAAAGGTCCACTGCTAAGACTTTCTCCACATGGGCACGCCCTTCCCACCAGATGTCCCCTCCACATGAGGATGCCTGTGCCACATCCTCTGCCGAAGTGACTGGGCCCTGGACGCTGATGGTTGGGGGCTGAGGCCCTGACCAGGCAGAGGACAGAACGCTCCCACAGACCCAGGGAGGCTCAGGAGGGCGGGCCTTGGGGCTGAGTCACAGGCAGAGGACTCCAGCCGCCTACTCCTATGAGTTTCTCCAAGTTTCTTTCTGTCTCCTCCTTCTCCTGTATATTAACAACATCCTCTATTTTTTTTGGTCCTGCATGTCCAATGTTTTTTAAAAATCGCTTTTTGTTCTATTGCTATTTCTTAAATTTGTTTCTAGTGTGAATTTTTACTCACCCGAAGTTGTTTATATTATTAAATTTTTTTCAGTTTTAATTTTGTATATATTTTACATTCATTTGCTACACTTATTCCCTTCCCCCTTCCTTTGGCAATTTCTTTTTACTGTGGATAAAACATACACATCACAACATTCACACCTTGACCATGTCCGAGTGCCCAGTTCAACAGCATTAGGTTCACTCACACTTTTGTGCATCCACCCCCTCCATCACCTGCAAAACTTTTTCATATCTGCAAACTAAAACTCTATCCCTGTTAAAATACACTCACTTTAATTTTCATTGTCAAATCCCTTATTCCTGCCTTTTGTATGTTTTTTGACCTGTACTGTAGGGGTATATTATTTATTTCTCTATATAAACCTTGTCTACTTTTTTCCCCTGTACCTTCTCTCCCCTGCTGATCTTTGCTGGGATAACTGCCCAGCGCCCTCGTCCCCACACCCACAAAGCCCATGCACCCGCCGCACCTGGAGTACACGGCTTCCCCGCGGCAGTAGCCGAGGATGGCAGCCGTCTCGGGGTAGATGGCCTCGTACTTCAGGAGGTGCCTCTTCAGGGCGTACAGCGGGTGGTTCTTGTACGTGCCAATGACAGTGGGCAGAGGCTGGTCCAGGTGCTTTGCCTGAAACTGCAAAAGCCAGAGAGACGATGCCAGGAAGGGAGGTTTGGGGGCGACCCTTGGCACACTTGGGGTGACAGCAGAGCCGACTTCGGGCTCCTGGCATGGCCCTGCACTCTGCTCCACAACTTCGCGAGCATCTGCTCTGCAGAGTCCAGAGGTGACCTGGGCAAGTCACCCTGGCCTCAGGCACCCCAGCTGGCCCGAGCAGAGCCCTTCCTGGGCCTCCTCTAACTTGATACCACGACTCTGGGTCGCGGGCCCAGGGGCCCTGCCCCCACCGGACACCAGAGCGTTCACACCTTCTCCATCCATCATGATCAATGCCCTCAAGGAGCTGGCCTCCCACTCATCAGGGTCCTGCTTTCCTGCAGCACATGAGGGGGACCGGCAAACAGGGAGCAGGAGGGACCCTGCCCTGCCAGCTTCCACAACAAGCCCTCGAACGAGGTTAGTTACAATGCTCTGCTCGACTCCCAGGACCCTGTCACACCTCCGAGCAAGCCCAATACAGGATGAGCTGCTCGCACCCCGAGGAATTGGGACAACCCGCTGGCAAGCCCAAGCCACTCTAAGTGGCAGTCGCAGGGCCCTGCTGCCACTCCCCAGTGCCCCAACCTGGGAAGCATTACCGGGCTCAAGTCCCCCTCCTTCGGGGCAAGTGCTCTGGGTCCGGGCAGGGATGCTGGCTGGTGAGCGTGTGCTCGCTGAGATGCGGACAATGACGCTGCTGAGTGTTTACCTCTCACTTGCACCCACTCACATGACTCACGTAAAGGTCCCAGCTCATAGCCAGGTATTAACCCAAAGTACATAAGCTTCAGAGCCAAACGAACTGGGTTCAAATACCAAGTGGCTTATCACTTAGACTCTAAATGTTTAACCGGCAAAATTAAGGCTGCACTAACCCCAGCTCCATACTGTCGCTGTGATAATTAACTGGGATAATAATGCAACTAGAAACACCTGACGTGGGGCTGAGCATCCAGCAGGCGCTCAAGCAAGGAATGACCTTCACACCCGATGGGCCGTAGCCCCGGCGCCGAGGCCTCACCTCCTGGTCCTCCCTCTGCTCCCTCTCTAGCAGCGGGCTCCGGTAGGGTCGCAGGGTCTCGGCCCACCACGCGGTGTCCACCCGGCACTTGCGGGTGGCTGTCATCCAGGCAGGGTCATACCTCTGGGTGACGTCGCGGACCCAGCCATCGCCGTCAATGCCCACCACGTAGGTCATGGGCTTGGTGGCGTGCTGGTAGCAGGTCAGGGGCTGGCCCACCACGCCGTGCACGCAGTCCACACACACCCACTTGTCCTCCCGCTCACAGAACACCTCCAGCCACTGGTCCACGCCAGCCACTTTCCCTCCACCTGCCTCTTCCCCACGCATGGACATCTTCCTGCCTCCCTTACTCTTACTGCACAGCGCGCCTGAAGATGCTGCCGGAAAGCCCAGGGGCTTGGGTGGGCCACCACGCTGGGACCGAGAGTCAGTCTTGCGTCCCGCCTTTGTCCTCGGCGGGCCTGGGGCCCTCCTCTGCCTCGGGAAGTCAGGCCCAGAATCCTCGTCGGATGAGCAATGGCTGTCCCCACTGGAGAGCTCAAAGTCAGAGCTACTGTTGGTCTTGTCACTGCCATTCTCCTCCCTGTAAGACACCCTGGTGGCTGCCTGCCTCCGCTGCCGCCGCAGCTCATGTGCAGGTCTCTGGGCCTCGCCCTGCTCTTCCCCCCTGGAGGACGGTTCTCTCCGTTTCTTCGTGACCGCAGCCGCCTTGCTCCCCTTCCCTTTGGCCTGGGGCCCGCTGGTGCCCTCAGATGAGGGATCCTTCCGTCTGCTGCCGCTGCTGCTCTTCAGTTTGGTTTGCTCTGCAGGACCTGGGCTCGAAGTTTCTGAGGAACATCCGGGACCCTCTGTGGATCTCTCCTTGGAAACTTTCTTTCTCTTAAAGAGAACAGGAAATTTTTTGCTTTTTCTTTTGTGCTAATGACACAACAGAGATGCTGTCATCTACCAGGGCGCAGTGACGGCTGGAGCACCAGCATACACACGAAGTCCCAGCTCAGTGACAGGCTGGCTATGAGCTAGGGCTCTAAGAAAGCGTCCGCTAAATCCCACTGCACCTTAGATGAGGCCACAATCCAACCCTCCTCACTGTAAAGAGCAGCACAGGGAAAAGAGCACAGCACCTGGAAACGGACAAACTCAGGTTCCAATTCCAGTTCGGCTTCCCACCTGTAATGGGATTTGGACATGAAGTATGGAACCTCTGAGTCTGTTTCCTCAGCAACAGTGGCCACCTTGTACATACGGCATTCTGCAAACCAATACTGACGGACTTCATAAAGCTGCAGCCCTGGGAATCCACAAATTACTAAACCTGACTGCCGGCACCCAAGAACCACAGTGCTCAGCCCCCTTCATGGTGAGTGCAGAGGTCAGAGCTCTCACCATCCTCACTCCAGGGCCGAGGAGGTTAAGGACTTTTCTGTTCTACGCTTTCCAGAGCAGAAAGCAAAGAGGAGTGCAGTCCTCCTGGAACAGGGCCTGTGCCATAGGCGCAGAGCGCGCTGTTCCACCAAGACCGACCGTCAGAATCCACCTCATGACCGGGTCTAAGCCTGATCATTCCTCACTCCTCAGTTTCCCTGTAGGCCCCGAGAACCTCACCTTCGCTGCCGACAACTTTAGTGGAATTGGCTGCAGGGACAGCACGAGTCGGGCAGAGAGATGCAGGGCCCGGACAATCAGCAGAAATATCTACAATGAAAAAGTATAACATGCTTATCGTCAGAAAGGAATAAAGGCTCTGAATAATCCCATGCTGTACCTGTGGTGCATATTTGTAAGAGGGAAACACTACAAACAACCAAACTGTCTAATAGTGGGAGCCTGGAACCCTCAACACGATTAAAATGATGCTGCAGATTTATCTTTGTAGAAAAATGGGGGAAAGTAATCACTATTAAAGGAAAAGAGAAGTCTGTTATTAATTTAAAATTTTTTCATTCAAGTACAGTTGACTTACAGTGCTGAGCCAATTAGAAGTTTGTTTTTTAATGAGTAATGTTAGTTTTTGTCAGAAAAAAATCTTATCTGGATATAAACATGTATGTATGTTTGGAAAAGGATCCATATATTGGGTTACGGGTAGTCATAGGTGTTTTTTTTCCCAGCTCGCCTACTTTTGACTGTTCGATACTCAACACGTGCTGTGTTTGAGAAAATAATAAAACTGTCACTTGAGAGAAAAGACATCCCATCATCAGCTCCTGCAGCCTCTCCTGCTATCCCACTTCCCCCAGCCACCCCTTCACCGGAGGTTGCAGTCCAAACTCCCTGTTAACTTGAAAGGAGGGGCCTCCTCATGGGAATTAACTCAGGACAGCAAGCATGAGGCAGCACCTGAGCACGGCCTCCCCACCCAACCTTCCACACAGACCACCTGTCATTCCCCTCCTGGGAAAGCTGGGGGGAGAGTCAGAAACTGGAACGCAGGTTTTCTATGAAAATCCAGGTTATACAAAAAAAATAACTACTTTTGCCTTGTTTCTTCTGCAGTTAAAAATGAGGAGGATGAGAAAACATCAAAGAAACCTAAACTGAGGAACTCCACAAAATTCCTAAACCATGCTCTTCAACAGCATCTGGGTGTGAAAGTCCAGGGAGGCCTGGTTCCTCGTCACAGCCTGGGGTCGGGGTGGGAGTGGGGGTAGGGGTGGGGCCAAGACCACCAGAGCCTGGGCTGGGTCCTGGGACAGAAAAAGGGCATCGGTGGGAAAACCTGGAAAACACAAAGAAACCCACAGTTTAGCTGACTGGTAATTGGCACAACCAATACTGCATGAGTGTCCATCAATGCCTCGGGTTCTTGGTGTGTGGACAGTGCAGCAGCACAGATCCAGACGACAGGATAACTGAGCATCATAAAGCCACTGAGTGATGCTCTAAACCCAGAACCTTCGTACCCACCCCCACCTCGTCTTCCTCACAGGACTACAGGAAGACTGGATGAGGTCATGTACACAATGGCCCTTGGAAGCAGCCTCATGCTGCCCAAAATGCGTGATCACCACTGCTAACAAGTGATCTGTCAATAGGAAAACAAGTGACCTGTCACTGAGGAAAAGATTTAAGTTCAAAAACTCAGCGATTCCTATACTAAATACCATGTGACCCAAGTGAGAAGGACAAATCCTAGAAACACACGAATTACCAAAGCTGACTCAAGAAAAAATAGAAAATCTAAAGAGACCTATAACAAAGAGACTGAATCAAGAATAAAAATACTCCCAAAAGAGGGGTCAAGATGGGAGGAGCAGGATGGAGTTCTCCTCCCCAACACAACATCCAAACACACGTCTATGTGGAACAACTGCCACAGAAAACGAAGTGGAAAATGACAGAAGATACCCGTGACCAAAGCTGCAAGACAGGTCTCCACATCATCAAGGAGGACAGAAAAAAGGAAGGCACCAGGTTGGGACCTGAGCCCTGGGAGGATCTGCCAGGAGACGAAGGTCACCCTGGGAGCCTTGCTGCCTGCCGGGAAGCCAGAGAAGCCCAGATTGACTCAAGAAGAGCGCGGAGGGAGGCATGCCAGCATCCAGGGAAGGGAGGAACCTCACCCCCCTCCCCAACCCGAAGGGGTAGAGGCCCTGGCCCTACTCACCCCACACCAAAGCCTGGTGGTAGATCAGTGCAGATTCAGTCAAGCTGCACAGAGTCAGATGGGGTGCCTGGGGCGTCACCTGGGGGCACTGCTGAGAACACTATCAGTGCACACAGGGGATGGGGAACGCTGGGCATACAGTGTAGCACACACACCACGCCGGGCGCCTCAAGACCGCACAGCAGAGACTGGATTAAGATGGAGGAATAGAAGGACTGGAGCTCAACTTCTCTCCCAAAAAACAACAAAACTACAACCAAATGCCGAGCAACCTTCAACAAAATGGACTGGAAACTTTCAAAAAAATATTCTACTACAGAAGACAAAGAGGAGACCACATCAAGAGGTAGGAGGGGAGATTACAGGATAGAAGCCCATACCTCCCAGGTGGGAAGCCCCACAGACTGGAAAGTAACTGTATCACAGAGACTCAGCTACAGGACAGAGAGTTCTGAGCCCCACGTCAAATCCCCACGCCTGGGGATCTGGTACAAGAAGAAAGAGGCCCCCCCGGAGCATCTGGCATTGAAGGCCAGCGGGGCTTGTGTGCAAGAGCTCCACAGGACTGGGGGAAAGAGGAGACCTCATTCTTGAAAGGGGCACACACACACTTTCACGTGCACTGGGTCCCAGGGCAAAGCAAAATCTCCCTAGGAATCCGGGTGGAACCTGACTGCAATTCTTGGGGGATCTCCTGGGAAAACAGGGGTGACTGTGGCTTGTTGTGGGGGAAGGGCATTGGAGGTGAAGCTCTAGGGAATATTCATCAGCCTGCATTTCTCTGGAGGTGGCCATTTCTGGGAAAAATCTGGTCCTTTCCATCAGCACCGAGAAGCCCCAGGCCAAACAATAATCCAGGTGGGATCACAGCCCCACCCATCAGTAAACAGGCTGCCTAAAGACTCAAGCACACAGCCAGCCTCTAATCTCACCCAGAGACAAAGCCCCACCCATCAGAGGGACAGGAATCAACCCCACCTACCAGTGAGCAGGCATCAGTCCCTCCCATCGGGAAGCCTACAGGAAGCCCCCCCCCATACCAACTTTAACCACAGGGGAGGCAAACACCAGAACTAAGAGAGGCTATATAACTCTATTCTCTGCAAAAAGGTCACCACACCAAAAACCTATAAAAATGAAAAGACAGAAAACTATAACTCAGATAAGGGAGAAAGAAAAAAACCCCAGAAAAACAGCTCAGTGATGAGGAGATTATCAGCCTCCCAGAAAGAGACTTTAGACTGTTGATGATGAAGATGATGCAAGGCATTGGAAATAGACTGGAGGCAAAGATTGATCATTTACAGGAAACACTGAGCAGAGAAATACAAGCTATAAAAATTAAACAAGAAGAGATGCAAAATACAATAACTGAAATAAAAAATTCATTAGAAGCAGCCAACAATAGAATACAGGAGGCAGAAGAACGAATCAGCGAGGTGGAGGACAGATTAGTGGAAATCACTAATGCGGAAGAGAAAAGAGATAAAAGATTGAAAGGAAATGAGCTGAGTCTCAGAGAACTCTGGGATAC
>PVHT021183699.1:72000314-72032658 GCA_004024745.2 Catagonus wagneri | reverse complement strand
AAAAAAAAAAAAAAAAAAAAAAAAAAAAAATGTACTGGAAGAAGTTATGGCTGAAAACTATAGGATACTGTACTCAGCAAGATCATATTTAGAATTAAAGGAACAATTAAAAAATGCAAAAACTAAAATAATCCAGTTACACTGAATCTAAAACAAAAGAAATAGTGAACGGCCTTCTCTAGAAAAAAAGAAACTACTGTAAAGGGAAAATCACAGCAGGAAAGGAAAATATATAAAAGGACTGACGGTCACTTAAGGCAGTACACAAGCTAAAAAATAATCAAAAAATTTTGTGAAAATGAGTATAACTACAACTAATAGTAAAAGAATAAACATGAAGATATAAAGCAGAACATCAGAATCACAACATGTGGTGGGGAGTGTCTGAACTTGTATGACTATCAGCTTAAACCATGTAGATATAGATATGGATCAACATACTTGAAACTCCACTATAACCAAAAATCAAAAACATACATAAACTCAAAAAACAAGAAGGAATTCACGCATACTACAAAAGATCATCAAACTACAAAAAGAAAGACAAAAAGAAATAAAAGACAGCTGGAAAACAAGATCTAAAATGGCAATAAGTACATACCTTTCAGTAATCACTTTAAATGTCAATGGACTAAATGCTCGATCAAAAGACATGATGCTACAAGAGACGCACTTTAGGGAGAAAGACACATACAGACTGAAAGTGAGAAATGGAAAGACATATTTCATGAAAATGGAAACAACAAGGAAGTAGGGATAGCAATACTCATAAAAGACAAAGTAGACTTTAAACAAAGACCACAGAGACAAAAAGGGGAGTTTCTGCTGTGGTACAACAGGATTAGCAGCATCTCTGGAGCACTGGGATGCAGATTCAATCCCTGGCCCTGGCAGAGTGGGTTAAGTATCCACCATTGCTGCAACTGTGGCATAGGTTGCAACTGAGGTTCAGATCTGATACCTGGCCTGAGAACTCCATGTGCCACAGGGCAACCAAAGAAGAAAAAAAGAAAAGAAAAAGAAGGGTATTACATAACAGTAAAGGCATCAACCCAGAAGAAGCGCGTATTACACTTGTTAACACATATACCCCCAAGATAGGAGCATTTATATATATAAATCAAGAGTTCCTGTTGTGGCACAGTGGAAATGAACCCGACTAGTATCCATGAGAATGTGAATTTGATTCCTGGCCTCACTCACTGGGTTAAGGATATGGCATTGCCATAAACTGTGGCATGGGTTGCAGACACAGCTCAGATCTGGCATTGCTGTGGCTGTGGTATAGGCTGGCAGCTGCAGCTCCGATTCAACCCCTAGCAACAACAATGAATACACTTTCTTTTCAAGTAAGCAAGGAACATTCTCAAGGATAGACCACGTACTAAATCACCAAAAAAAAAAAAAAAAAGATATTTTCAAGCATTTTTTCCCTGACCATGACAGTATGAAACTAGAAATCAACCACAGAAAGAAAAATGGGAAAAGAACAAATACATGAAGCCTAAAAATATGCCACTAAAAAAACCCAATGAGTCAATGATGAAATCCAAGAGAAAATCAGAATTATTTCAAGACAAATGAAAATAAAAACAGTCTTACAAAATCTATGGAATGCAACAAAACAGTTTTAAAAGTAAAGTTGACAGTAATACAGGCCTTCCACAAAAACTAAAAAATCTCAAATAAACATGATAACCTACCACCTAAAAGATTTAGAAAAAGAACTAACAAGACCCAAAGTCAGCAAAAGGAAGGCAATAATAAAGATCAGGGAGGGAATTCCCATTGTGGCTCAGTAGTAATGAACCCAACTGGTATCCATAAGGATGTGGGTTTGATCCCTGGCCTTGCTCAGTGGGTTAAAGATTTGGTATTGCCACAAGCTGTGGTATAGGTCACAGATGCAGCTCCGATCTGGTGTTGCCATGCCTGTGGTATGGGCCAGCAGCTGCAGCTCTGATTGGACCCCTAGCCTGGGAATGTCCATATGCTACGGGTGCAGCCCTAAAAAGAAAAAAAGGAAAAAAAATCAGAGAGCAAATAAGAGATCAAAAAAACGTTAAAAAATATCAGTAAGACCAACAGCTGTTTCTTTCTCTCTTTTTTTTTTTGAAAGATGAACAAAATTGACAAACCTCTAGCCAGGCTTACCAGGAAGAAAAGAGAGGAGACTCAAATAAAATAAGAAATGAAAGAGGAGAAATAACTGATACCACAGAAACACACACACACACAAAAGAAAAATCAGGAAAAAATACTACAAATACTTACAGGCAAACAAATTGGACAACCTGGAAGAAATGGACAAGTTTCTAGAAGCATATAGTCTGCCAAAATTGAGTCAAGAAGAAAGAGATAATTCGAACAGACTGTTCACTCAAGGTAAAACCAAATCTACAATTTAAAAACTTCCCTGCAAACAGAAGTCCAGGACCAGCTGGCTTACCTGGGGAATTCTACCCAACATACAAAACAGAAATTTTACCTATTTTTCTCAAACCATTCCCCCCAAAAATGAAGAGACAGGAACTCTCTTAAAGTCTTTCTATAGGAGTTCTCTTATAGCACAGTGGGTTAAGGATCCAGAGTTGTCCCTCTATCAGCTTAAGCCACTGCTGTGGTGCAGATTCGATCCCTAGGCCAGGAACTTCCACATTATATGGGTATGGCCAAAAAACCCCAAAAAACATCCAAAGTCATTCTATGAAGCCACAATCACCCTGATACCAAAACCAGACAAAGACACTACAAGAAAACATAACTCGGCCCCAAATCTTTGATGAATATAGATGGAAATATCCTCAACAAAATATTAGCAAACCAAATCCAACAATACATACAAAGGACCATACTCCATGATCAATTTAGGTTCACTCCAGGGTTGCAAGAATGGTTCAAAATACACAAACCAATGCGATACATGACATTAACATAAGAATAGACAAAAATCATATAATCATCTCGACTGATGCAGAAAAAGCATTTGACAAAATTCAACATCCATTCATGATAAAAACTCTCATCAAAGTAGATAGAAAGGGAACATAACATGATAAAAGGCAACTATATCAAACCCACAGCCAACGAAATACTCAACGGCAGAAAACTGAAAGCCTTCCTGATAAATTCAGAAATAAGAAAGGGATGTCCACTGTTGCTGCTTCGGTTTAACACAGTATTGAAGTCCTAGCTACAGCAATCAGGCAAAAAAGAAAGAAAGAAAGAGGGAAAGAAAGAAAAAAGAAAGAAAGAGAAAGGAAGGAAGAGAGAGAGAAAGAAAGAAAAAGAGGGAGGAAGAAAGAAAGACATCCAAATTAGAAAAAAAAAAAGGTAAAACTGTCACCATTTGCAGATTACATGATAGTCTATATAGAAAACCCTAAAGAATCCACACAATCCATCAACAGAGGAGTGGATAAAGATGTGGTACATATACACAACAGAATATTATTCAACCATTAAAAGGAAAGAAATAACAGCATTTGCAGCAACATGGATGCACCTAGAAATTATCATGCTAGGGAGTTCCCGTCGTGGCACAGTGGTTAACAAATCCGATTAGGAGCCATGAGGTTGCGGGTTCGATCCCTGGCCTTGCTCAGTGGGTTAATGATCTGGCGTTGCCGTGAGCTGTGGTATAGGTTGCAGACATGGCTCGGATCCTGCGTTGCTGTGGCTGCGGCGTAGGCCAGTGGCTACAGCTCTGATTAGACCCCTAGCCTGGGAACCTCCACATGCAGCGGGTGCGGCCCTAAAATGACAAAAGGCAAAAAAAAAAAAAAAAAGAAGAAGAAGAAATTATCATGCTAAATAAGTGAAGTCAGACAGTGAGACACCAACATCATATGCTGCTATCACTTAAATGTGGAATCTAAAAGGAGGACACAATTAACTTCTTTGCAGAACAGATAACGACTCACAGACTTTTAAGAACTTATGGTTTCCAAAGGAGACAGGTTGGGGATGGGGGGATGGGCTGGGGGTTTGGGATGGAAACACTATAAAACTGGGTTGTGATGATAGTTGTACAACTATAAAATGTAATAAAATTCACTGAGTAATTTAAAAAAAAATTACATAAAAACTGTCAGAACGAATGATTTCAGCAAGGTGGCATAATGTAAGATTAATAAAGAGAAATCTGTTGCATTTCTTTACATTAACAAATATCAGAAAGAGAAAGTTAAAAATTCCCTTTAAAATCGCCTCAAGGAGTTCCCTGGTGGCCTAGTGGTTAAGAGATCTGGTGTGCTCACTACTGTGGCTCAGGTAGCTGCTGTAACATGGGTTCAGACCCTGGCCCAGGAACTTCCATATGCCAGAGGCACAGCCAAAAAAATATAATAAAAGTATGTAAATAAAATTGCATTAAAAAAAAAACACCCAAGGGAGTTTCTGCTGTGGTTCAGTGGGTTAAGGATCTTGCATTGCCAGGGAACTTCAGTATGCTGAATACACAGGGAAAAAAAAAAAACACCTAGGAATAAACTTAACCAAAGAAATAAAATACTTAAATGCTGAAAACTACAAAACATTGATAAAGAAAACTGAAGATGAGTCAAAGAAATGAAAAGGTATCCCAAACTCTTGGATTGGAAGATTATTATTATTATTATTATCATTATTATTATTATGCCACCTTGCAGCATATGGAGCTCCCGGGCCAGGGGTCAGATCTGAGCCATGGCTACGAACTAAGCCACAGCTGCAGCAACACCAGGCTGGGGATCAAACCTGCATCCTGGTGCTCCCAAGACATTACTGATACTGTTGTGCAACAGCTGGAAGGATATTATTAGCACGGCCATACTACCCAAAGCAATCTACAGGTTTAATGCAATCAATCCTTATCAAAATACCAATGACATTTTTCACAGAACTTGAACAAATAATCCTAAAATGTATATGGAACCATAAAAGACCCCAAGTTGACAAAGCAATCCTGAGTAAAAAGAACAAAGCTGAAGGCATAATCTTTCCAAGACTTTAGACAATACCACAAAGACAGAGTAATCAAAACAACATGGTATAGGCACAAAAAACAAACATATGGATCAATACAACAGAACAGAGCTCCCAGAAATTAGTTGGCACCTACAACCAACCAATTTATGACAAAGGAAGCAAAAATATACAGTGGAGAAAAGATAAGCCTCTTGAACAAGTGGTGCTGGGAAAACTAGAGAGGTATATTCAAAACAATGAGATTAAAATATTTACTCACAGCATATACAAGATTAAACTCAAAATGACCAAAAGACCTAAATGTAAGACCTGAAACCATAAAATTCCTAGAAAAGACCATAGGCAGAAGACTGACATAAATCATAGCAACATTTTATTGAATCTGTTTCCTAAGGCAAATAAAATAAAATAAAAAATAAATAAATGGAACCTAATTAAACTTAGAGATCTTTGCACATAATAAAGGAAACCAATTAACAAAATGAAAAGACAACCCTACTGAATGGGAGAAAATGTTTACAAATGATTTGACTGACAAGGGGTTAATCTCCAAAATATACAAACAGCTCAAAAAACATTAAAAAAACACAAACAACCCAGAAGTTCCCTTGGAGTGCAACAGGTTAAGGATCCAGCATTTTCGCAGCTGTGATGCTGGCTGCAATTGCAGTGTGGGTTTGATTCCTGGCCCAGCAACTTCCACAGGCCACAGGTGCAGCCAAAGGAAAAAGAAAGGGCAGAAGACCTGAACAGACATTTTTTCAAAGAAGACATACAGGTGGTTATCAGGCAAATGAAAAGATACCCAACATCACTAATTATCAGACAAATGCCAGTCAAAACTACAATGAGGCATCACCTCACACCTGTCAGAATGGCCATCATTAAAAAGTCTACAAATAACAAACGTTGGAGAGGATGTGGAGAAAAGGGAATCCTACGTATACCGCTCGTAGGAATGTAAATTGGTGCATCCACTATGGAGAACAGTATGGAGGTTCCTTGATAAACTAAAAACACAACTACTATATGATCCAGCGATTCCACTCCTGGGTATATAGAGGGAAAACAAAAACTCTAATTCAAAGAGATACACGCACCCCAATGTTCAATCCAAGACATGGAAGCAACCTAAATGTCCACTGACAGAGGAATGGATAAAAGTGTAGTGCGTGTACACATACACGCCCCCTAGAATATTGCCCAACTGTCCAAAAGAATGCAACAATGCCACTTGCAGCAACATGGATGGACTTAAGAGAATATTATGTTTAGTGATATAAGACAGAGAAAGACAAATACGTTATCACTTACATGTGGCATCTAAAAAAAAATACAAATGAATGTATACACAAAACAGAAACAGACTAACAGACATAGAAAACAAACTTGTTACCAAGGGGAAATGAGAAGGGGGAAGCCAAATTAGGGTTTGAGATTAATAGATACAAACTACTACATGTAAAAAAGATAAGCAACAAAGGATTTATTATTATCCCGTTTTTTGGGGGTTTTTTTTGTGTGTGTGTCTTTTTAGGGTCGCACCTGTGGCACACGGAGGTTCCCAGGTGAGGGGTCGAATCGGAGCTGGAGCTGCCAGCCTATGCCACAGCCACAGCAACGCAGGATCCGAATCGGGTCTAAGACCTACACCAGAGCTCACAGCAATGCCGGATCCTTAACCCACTGAGCAAGGTCAGGGATCAAACCTGCAACTTCATGGATGCTAGTCAGATTTGTTTCCACTGAGCCACGACGGGAACACCTATACCCATTATCTTGTAATAACCCATAGTGGAGTATAATCTGCAAAATCACTGAATCACTATGCTGTACACCTGAAACTAACACAACACTGTAAATCCACTACACTTCAATTAAAATAAGTAAATAAAGAGGAACCAAGATACTCAGTGGTGAAATAGTGAAAAGCTTTCCCTCCCAGTATCAACAGCTAGGAGTTCCCATCGTGGCGCAGTGGAAACATATCCGACTAGGAACCATGAGGTTGTGGGTTCGATCCCTGGAATCGCTCGGTGGGTTAAGGATCTGGCGTTGCCATGAGCTGTGGTGTAGGTTGCAGACGCGGCTCAGATCCTGCATTGCTGTGGCTGTGGCGTAGGCCGGCAGCAACAGCTCCGATTAGACTCCTAGCCTGGGAACCTCCATATCCTGTGGGTGCGGCCCAGATTAGACCCCTAGCCTGGGAACCTCCATATCCTGTGGGTGCGGCCCAGAAAAGACAAAAAAAAAAAAAAAAAAAGAAGCCAGACAAGGAGGTCTGCCTTTTTTTTTTGGCTGTGCCTGTGGCATATGGAATTTCCTGGGCCAGGGACTGAACCAGCACCACAGCTGTGACACCGGATCCTCAACCTACTGGGCCACAGTAGGTTGGCCAGGGATGCCTGCTTTTGCCACTGCTTCTCTACACTATACTGGAAGTACTAGCCAGAGCAACTGGACAAGAACAAGAAACAAAAGACATCCAAGCTAGAAAAGTAAAACTACCTGTAGTCACAGATGTCAAGACTGTGTATATAGAAGAATGCACACAGAACTGCAAGGTATAAGGTTAACACAAACAATCAGCTATTTTGCTATACACCTTTAATGAACAATCTAAAAAGAAAATTACAGCAGCATCAAAAAAAAAAAAAAAATACCTAGAAAAAAGTTTAACCAAAGAGTTGAAAGACATGGACACTGAAAACTACAAAACACAACTGAAAGAAATTTAAAAAGCAAATTAAAAACAAAAACAAAAAACAGCCTTGCTTATGGACTGGAAGACTTAATATTTACTACATGGCAACACTACCCAAATCGATTTATACATTCAATGCAATCTCTATCAAAATGGATTTCTTTTTTCTTTCTTTTTTTTTTTTTTTGCAGAAATGGAAAAGCTAACTATGAAATTCACCTGAAATTGCACAGGGTCCCACCGGCCAAAACAGCATTAGGGGACTGTACTCTCTCTTTTTTTCTTTGTCCTTTTGCCTTTTCTAGGGCCTCACCCGCGGCATATGGAGGTTCCCAGGCTAGAGGTCTAATTGGAGCTGTAGTCGCTGGCCACAGCCACAATCACAGCAATGCGGGATCCAAGCCACGTCTGCAACCTACACCACAGCTCACGGCAACGCCGGATCCTTAACCCACTGAGCAAGACCAGGGATCGAACCTGCAACCTCATGGTTCCTAGTCGAATTCGCTAACCACTAAGCCACGACGGGAACTCCTTTCTTTTTTAATGTACTCTCCAGATTTCAAAAGTCATTACAGATTCAGAAGTTCCCTTCGTGGCTGAGCAGTTAATGAACCCGACTGGTATCCATGAGGATTGCAGGTTCAATCCCCGGCCTCACTCAGTGGGTTAAAGATCCAGCATTGCTGTGGCTGTGGTGTAGGCCCGCAGCTGAGCTCTAAGTCCACCCCTAGCCTGGGAACGTCCATATGCTGCAGGTGCGGCCCTGAAAAAGACCAAAAAAAAGAAAAAAAAACTTATTACAAATTCATAGTCATCAAAAGCATGGCACTAGCCTAAGGACAGAACATATGAATGGAATAGAACAAAGTCCAGTGTCTATGGTCAACTGATTTTTGCTAATGTGCCAAGACCATTCATTCCCATCGGGAAATTAATCTTTTCAACAAGTAATGAAAAATAATACAACAAATACAATGAATAACTGAAAGACTATTCTTTTCAACAAATGGTGGTGGGACAAGTGGATACTGAACACCTACTTCACATCATATAAAAACATTAACTCTATATGGATGAAAGACCTAAATACAGGAGCTAAAACTGTTAAACTCATAAAAAAGTACAGGGGGAAATCATGATCTCAGATTTGGCAGTGAATTCTTGAAATGACACCAAAAGTACAAGGAACGAGAGAAAAACAGAAAATTGGACTTTGTGAAAATTAAGATTTTGTGCATCAAAGGACTTAAGAAAGTAAAAAGACAACCTACAGAATGGGAGAAAATATTTGCAAAGCATGTATCTGACAGGCATATAGTATCCAAAATATATAAAGAACTGTCACTACTCAACAACAAAAAGACAACACAATTTAAAACTGGACAAAGGACTTGAATAGACATTTCTCCAAAGATAAGCAAATGGCCAATGTACACCTAAGATGCTAAAGACTGTTATCACTGGCGGAATGCATATCAAACCCACAATGAGATACTACTTCACACTTGTTAGGATGACTATAAACCAAAAAATGGAAAATAACAAGTATTGGTGAGGATTTGGAGAAACTGGAACCTTTGCATGTTGCTGGTGGGAAAGTAAGATGGTGCAGCTGCTAAGTAAACCAGTTTGGCAGTTCCTCCAAAAGTTAAACATAGAATCACCATATGGCCCAGCAACCCTACTCCTAGGTACATACACCCAAAAGAACTGAAAACAAGCACCCATATAAATACTTGTCCACGTGTTTACAGCAGTGCTCTTTACAACAACCAGAAGGTGGAGAACAACGAAATTGCCCATTGACTGATGAATGCATAAGCAAAATGTGGTCTATCAAGACAATGGAATACTGTTCACCATAAAAAAGAATGAAGCACTGACAAGTGTTACAAATGTGAATGAACCTTGAAAATGGTCACATAGAATTGTCCCTTGGATATCTGCTGGGAACTGGTGCAGGAACCCCCCTCAGATACCAAAATCCACCAATGCTGAAGTCCTTCATAGAAAATATGACGGTAGTTCCCATTGTGGTGCAGCGGAAACGAATCCAACTAGGAACCATGAGGTTGCAGGTTCCATCCCTGGCCTCACTCAGTGGGTTAAGGATCCCGCGTTGCCATGAGTTGTGGTGTAGGTCACAAATGCAGCTCAGATAAGGCGTTGCTGTGGCATAAACGGGCAGCTGTCGCTTCAATTAGACCCCTAGGCTGGGAACCTCCATTTGCTGTGGGTGTGGCCCTAAAAAGCAAAAAAAAAAAGAAAAAGAAAGAAAATATGATGGAATACAGTCAGCCCTCCACATCCAAGGGGTTTGCATGCTCAGATTCAACCAACTGCGGACAGAAATTAGACTGGCAGGTAGCTGAATCTGCAAATGTAGAACCTGAAGGAGGGCCAACTATACTATGATTTCTTTTATACAGAATATCCAGAATATGTAAATCCATAGTGAGAGAACACAGACTGGTGGGTGCCAGATACTTGAGGAGGTGGGAGGAGTGGGAAGAATGGGGAGTAACTGAGTGATGCATCCGGGTCTTCTAGGGAAGTGCGGATGTTCTGCAAGTAGATGGAGGTGGTGGCCGCACAACCCGGCAAATGCACCAAGTGTCACTCAACTATTTAAGTCTTTAAAAAAGTATTTTTTGCTTATTTAAACTGCACAAACAAAACAAATATATATGAACACAGAAACAAAGTCTGGAAGGACAGTGCTGCAATACTGTTTTTCTCTCGGTGGTGGCATTACAGCAGAATTACTGGCTGACCATCTTAGACTGTTTCAAGCCCAAGTGGAAGAAAAGATGCCAGTCATTTGGCCTTTAAAGATACAAAAAGCCTGTCTCTTCCCCTAAATAGAATCTGAAGCTCAGACACAATTATATGCACTTATAGGAATCTCCCAGGGATAAACTGTATTTCCACTTATTTCTGTTTTACTGAGAGAGGAAACTGAGGGTTTTTCAAGCATTGAACAAACCCAGTCTGCACACAAATTCCTCACCATGACTCCTGCACAGAACCCTCCTCATTGCACAGCCATCTGCCAGTGCCATCACCCAGCTTAAGGTAGGGACGCTTGATCAAGGATTTCAGCTGCTAATTTGGAAAACATTTCCTTGGAACTTCTTTTTTTAACGGCTGCACCAAGGGTATATGGAGGTTCCCAGGCCAGGAACTTCCAAGCCACACCTGCAACCTACACCACAGCTCTGGTAGTGCTGAATCCTTTAACCCACTGTGCTGGGCTACAGATTGAACCCACACCTCCGCAGAGAGCTGAGGAACTGCAGTCAAATTCTTAACCCACTGCACCATGCCAGCAACTCCTCCTGGGAACTTTTAAAAAGTATTTTTTGACTACTGTAAACAATCTAGGGCACCTGACCAAAAATTAAGTTAATACACCAGGACACCAAGTAACAAAGAGGAGACAGAGCAGGACTCCGATGCTCACGCTGGTCCCAGTCTGACTCCACTGCTACCAACTGAATAACCTGAAGAAAGTGACCCAGCAGCTCTGAGCTTTAGCACCTATTTTTATTTTATGTGAAAACTGAGCAAGAAAACACAAAAAGAGCTGGACTAGTATCTGGCACGTGACTGCCATGATCACCGGCTTAACAGATCTAATGAATATAGTGCCCCTGAGGGAATCACTCACATGGACCAACTCTTCATCATCTCTCGCAGAGTAAATAGCAAACCTCCTCTCCAACGTCGTCTGCAGGTCATCCTGCTCGTTGGTCGAAAGGTCTGCATTAACTGTAAATGTTCCAATGAACCTGGAGAGAAACCAGACATGGCTATGTCAGAGATCAGGACACAGAGGACCTGTTCTTTCACAGCCAAAATTCAGACAGGGAGGAGTCTCAGGCGGGGCCTGGGCTCCTCTTCCCAGCCTGTCTGGCCAACTCCTACTCTTCACTGAAGACCCCACCCAGACCGCACCCCCTGGGGGCGTTCCCAGTCCCCCAGGGAGGGTGTGTGGCACTGACCTGCACCCAGGCTCCGAGACACAAACCCTACACTATGCTCTGCAGGGCAGGCCAGAGGGCCCTACCATTTCACCAGGTTCGACAGGTAGTAGACATCCACATCTTGGGGTGGCACTTTGGTAAAGCGAGTTGGGATGATGGAGAGGCCAATGGCACACAGGTCTGGCTGACTGCAGATGCTATTTCGATAGAAGCCATTTGCCAGCAGACACAGAAGGTGGACCTGGGAAGAGGAAGAAGGGAAGGCTGAAAACTAGAGGGGTTTTTGCTGCCAAATTCAAAGCCATTTTGTGGACAGGAAATATGTGCCATCTGTTCCACATCAACACTAATATGCTGCCTTTTCCCAGCAGCCCCCTGGATTGGCCTTCACCCCCTCCTCTCTAGATGCTCCTCGCCTCCAGTCTCAATGCCGTACAACAAACTTCCTTCTTCTTAGAGGCCCTGCCCTTAGAGACACATACTCAAAGATTTATGGATGAAATGTCACAAAGTCTGAGTTTTGCTCCAAAAGGTTCAGAGCTGGGTGGGCCAGGCCACAGGCATGTGCTCCCATGTGAATGAACCCAGCCTCCTACACTGCAGACACACACCTGTCCCCACGTGTGACCCAGCCTTCTACAACAACCACACAGCTATGCCTTTTCTGGCACATGGCCTGGCACTGTTCCCCCTCCTTCCCAACTAGTGACCTGCTCCGTCTCATCTGCCCCCTCCCTTCACTTACGCTTCACATCCTGAGTCACAGTCATCCTTCCCTTCACACCGGCCCTGCGCTCCCATCACCTGCTCCTGTCACCTTCACAGGCGGTGCCCCCCCGACACCCCATCACCGCACTCCTCTGACCGCCCGCTGCCCATCAGAGGAAAGTCAAAGTGCCCCCTCCCTTGCTCTCCACAGTCCCCAGCACACACCCGCTCTGGTCATAGGCCCGCTGACTGTCCCGCCAGCCCCGCCACCAGCAGCCTTCCAGGTCCTGACCTCTCCACATGGCGCCCTTCCTCCCGACCAGGCCCCAGTCCTCTCTCCTAAACAAGGCCTTCCTGGCCTACCGAGGCCCACACTCATCTCTCTCCTGTCCATCATCTCATCGCGAGTTCCCCTGTTCTGAGGTGCTGTCCTGTCTTCTGGGAGATGAACAACTCCTGAACGGAGGGAACACGCGTCATACAGGTCTACCCCACAGCGCAGGGCTGTGCAGCCAGTGCCAGCTCAAGTCAGGAGCCACTACGGCTACGGCGGAGGTCAGATCCCATGTTAACAAACAGCTGAGAGAAGGGATGGAAGTGCCTGGGAGGCGGCCCTGCTACACACCCAGCACTGGACTACCTGCTTTGCACGTAGTACCCGCTTAAGCCTCACCCCCACCTCAGAACAGTACAGAGCAAGAAACACGCTGAGGTCACGAGCTCCCACCCCCCGCCTGCCCTCCCACCTACCTTGTGTGTGTCCTCATGGACTTCCTTATTGAAACGCTTCATCATCCTCCGCAGATATGTCTCAAACTCCATTTTTATCTTTTCACTGCAATGCATATTGAAAAATACGAGAACAAAATGGGAACCTGAAGCCTGACCCCTCTCCCCTGGCAATGCCTTTCAAGCTGCAGTGATCAGAGCCTGCACTACTCAGGGCACCGCAGGCTGGCCATTCCCTGCGGCTTCTCACATGTGGACCTGGTTGGGGACACTCCCACCCCGACCTCCTCCTCTCGACCTGCACCTGTCTGGCCTCCCAGGACAGACACACCTCAGCACCCACCACCCAAGTCAGAGCACATTCACCCTGTATGACAGGGCTCTAATCTAAAATCTCTCGTGTCCCAAGCATCCTGAAGAAAACGTGGTGCTTCCTGAATAACAGCTCTTATCTCCCTCCTTTGGGCCTAATATCGTGCCTGTCACACAGGGGAACTCAGGAACCGACTAACTACAAGAAGATGCACTCCATAGGGCCAAGCCCCCAGGGGCTGAAGAGGTCCTGAGGATCCCGGGGAGGGTGGAAGCACCCGACCACGTGGGCACTGCCACAGTCCTGCAGGGTGACGTGGAGCAGGAGGGTCAGCCTAACAGGGACACAGATCTCAGCTCCTTCGCTTACAGATGAGTGACTTCTGAAATGTCACTCAACCTCTGAGGCTCCGGCTCCCCATTCATACACCATCCCAAAGATGAAACAATGGAACAGGCAACCTGCAGCGCCCTTGGCACACACAGGCATTCAGCACGGGAGTCTCCCTCCCCATCTCCTACCCTGCCAGAACACAAAGGTTTCTCCCTCAAGTCCTAAAGGTGAGCCCAGGACTCTCTCACCTACGGCTCCTGACAACTTGGGCACTCAGCCCAGGATGCCTATGTGAGTTTCAACAGATGTCCTCAAAGAGCAGCTACTGATGTCTATATGTGACAGGCATCTAGAAGCAAGTGATTAATGAATCTTACCTTCTTTCTCGTGCTTTCACCTGCTCTGGGGTTTCAATTTCTATTTCCACTGGTTTCACAGACAGAGCAGATTTAGAGAGGCCTGTGTTTTCTCCCACACCACCCGGCACAGGCTCACTGAGTTCTACCAATGAGAATAATGTAAATCAGTAGCAATAATTAGTATAGTAATAGGTACTGTACTGAACAAAAGTAAACTTCTGCTGGGATGGGGGAAACAAGGAATGGGTGTGAGGTAGGAAACCACGGAGACCACTGCTCCCACCATGCTCTGCGTTCCTGGAAAACAGCAGGCACTATGCTCTCACATTTAACTGTCTCAGTAATCTGCGCAAGAATGCAAACAGCCCTCAGAGGAAGAACATAAGGCTTACAGTGAGCTGAACAAGATACAGAACCCCAGTATCAGTGAGCAGATGCTCATGTTTGTGTTTTAGTAGAGACTTATCCTTTATTCAGGGGGAAAAAAAGGCCAAACGAGAACAATTTCCTATTCTGCTTTACTACAGTAAAAATGCTAATGATAATTTGCTCTGTAGAGAAGCATGACTTCTGGTCTCAACTATAAACTCGTATATGACAAGGAAGGCAGCTTTTTCGTCTCTTTAGCCTCTACAATGCTGGTAAACACCGGGTGGAATAAAATTTGCTGAACTGGATTTAAGTGTGAATTTCATTAGCAAAGTTTCTTTAGAAGAAGCTCTGGGCCTAGAAGTAATGACACCCCATTGGCATGAAGACATCTAGTGCCAAGATCTTGATCTCTATGTACTAGTTCCTACAAAAATGAACCAGGGCTTCTTGGAGAAAAAAGGGCCAGTCTGGAGCAAGGAAAGTGAAGGGAGATCCTGGAATATCTTATTGGCCAAAAAACAAAAACATTCTCAACAACTCACAAGGCCATGTCAAAAGGACATATAGTGCTGCTAGCTTCAAGGGGCTCCCGTGGGATCATCTAAAGATCAGAAAGTAGAATGAGGATAACTGACAATATATTGTTCATGATAATTTTAAAAATAAACACAATCCTTAAGAGAGAGAGCTTTTCTTTACAGATCAAAACTGGTCAATAAATACACATGAAATGATAGAATCAGAATATTGCCACTTTGCAACACTCAATATAATAATCTTTGATTCAGTCGAGGTCATCAATGCATTCTAAGACCATTAAGTAAAAAGTGATTGTGGGACAGGACTCAGAGTACCACTGGAGATGGTCAGTTACAAACGGAAAAGGTACCTCAACACTGGCACCATCAGTACCACAGACAAGGTCAAACTCAGCATCTCTAGCAGACGGCCTGACGTCAGCTGCCTCTTAATGGATGCAATATGAAGCACAAAGCTCTGATGCATTCTTGCCAAAAAAAAACTTTCAATCTAAATGCAACCAACTCTCTGGACTTAACCTTACAGTTTATAAGAAATTCAGGGGGCACTGAAACAAACTTACCGCCACCCTGAGATGTCTGTTTACCAGACAAAACCAGAATATGAAACATTCCACAAAGTAAGAGGCCAGGACTCTGCAAAAAAGCAGGGCTACAAAAAGTTTAAAAGGTGGTGCGTGGGGTCCCTGCTCTAGGTTAAAGAGACCAAACAGAAAGAACCAAACACCCTGATTTGACCCTGCAAGGGGGAGGGGGATAAAAAAGCTTTAAAGGATAGTTTTATAACAAGAGGTAGTTAACCTAGGGGTGATAATGGTATTTCCTTATGTAGGAGAATGTCTAATTCTTATGAGATGCCTGCTGAAGTCTTTACAAGTGAAAAGTCAGGATGTTTGAGGTTTACTTTCATGTGGTTCCATGATGCCTATTTACACAGAGAAAGAGACATTCAATATGGTACAACAAAAAGCTTAGTGAGTGTAGGTGAAGAGTGTAAGGACTACATTTTCAATTTCTTTGAAGGGTTGAACGTTTTCAAAATAAGAAGCTAGGGAAAAGTCATGCTAGGCAGAAGGACTCAGAGATGGTGACATCAGCTGCCATTTGAGTATATGAGGCACTAGGCCCACCACACTTGCGAACCTTTTTGCTCATAACAATCCCGGAGCCTAGACTTCCCGGCTCCCAGTGAGCATTCGATGTTTACTGAATGTTCCCAGTGAAAAATTCGGCTCAGACAGGTGGAGTTACTCATTCACACAGCTGGACAGGAGGCAGAGCTGGATTCTGAACCAGGTCTAAGTCCTCCCAAAGTCTGGGCTCTCTTTCATAACCTCCTCCACTGACCACCACCAGAGGAAGGGAATACATAACATTCTTTGGTAGCCTGGTCATGAATTTTTCCGCACATCAAAAGCAAATCCCTGGACGGAATTTCTGCTGTGGTGCAGTGGGTTAAGAATCCAACTGCTGAGGCTCAGGTCACTGCACAGGCACAGGTTTGAGCCCTGGCCCGTTGCAGTGGATAAAAAGATTTAACATGGCTGCAGCTGCTACATACTTTGCAGCTGCAGCTCGGATTCAATCCCTGGCCCAGAAACTTCCATATGCCCTGGGCGTGGCCATAATACTAAAAAAAAAAAAAAGAGAGGAAGAAGAAAAAAAAATATCAAGTCCCTAGTGCAACCTTACCTTTATTAGTTTCAAAAGAAAAGGACAGGACTGCAGTAGGTGACACAACTCCCAACAGAATCAAACAGAAAAACAGGATCAGAGAGCTCAGAGGGAGCGGAAGAGCCTTACCTTCCACCTCTTCCCAGTCATCCTCACTTTCCTCCTCAGCATCCCCCTCGCAGCTCCCTGTGTCCAGAGCAGCCTCTTTCTTTGGAAGGTGCGCCTTCTTCGGGGTGCTCGGAAAGTCCCTGAGTGGAGAGGACAGAAAGGACAATGAAGGCACCTAGACATCCTGGCACTACATTTACGCTACGCAGAGTTTTAAGGAACCCTTTTATTGAGATTCTGTTGCGATTAGTTGCCCATGACCTGTGAGCTCTGAGCCCCCCTCCTCCATCAGCACGGGCCTCAAGTTTCCAACAAGATGAGCCCTAAGTATGGTTCCAACACCAGATGTGCCCTCAAAACAGGAGGAAAGGACCTGCAACCTAGAGTTATGCGGAGAGAAACTGTGGGAAGAAACCAGAGGGGGAGTTCCAGAAGTAAAAGCTTAATGTCTGTGTGAACGCATGTGAGCCATATGTCTGAAAGAAGAGGGAATTCACATTTGCTCACCCTACTGTGAGCCAACTCAAAGATTCTTTCCCCACCTTTGAGAAATAGGACAAAAGGACACTGAAGTTGACAGAATTCTAACTTCTAGGTAAGCAGGGATGTGACTATACACAGGTGTGTCATATATGACAACAGGCCCGTGAACAGACAAGCAGTTAAGCAGATAACTATGCAGATAAGTAGCTGGCTAAATACTGGCTCAAGACTAAATGGTTGCTAATGTGTAATATATTTCTGCAAATTCTAAACATACTATGTTTAAAAGCAGAGTTTCTTTTAGCTTTTGTAAGACTTGACACATGGTATCAAGTGAGAATATTACCGTGATTTTGGCACAGACATTTAAAAATAATAAGCCTCAGGGGCATTCCCACTGTGGCTTAGCAACAATGAACCTGAGTAAGATCCATGAAGATGTGAGTTCCATCCCTGGCTCCACTCATTGGGTTAAGGATCTGACATTGCTGTGAGCTGTAGTGTAAGTGACAGATGCGGCTCAAATCTAGTGTTGCTGTGGCCATAGGCTGGCAGCTGCAGCTCTGATATGACCCCTAGCTTGGGAATCTTCATTTGCCGAGGTTGTGATCCTAAGAAGACAAGAGTAAACAAATAAAAATACACACACTCCCACTTTAGCCTGCCACTTTCAACACCAGAGAACCTTATTCTAAAGTGTGGCAGAAAGGTCCGGAGGGAAAGGGGAGCAGAGCTCACCTTGGCAGCATCCTGATCTACCTGCATGTGGATTTCTCTGCAGAAAGAATTCAGCTAGTGGGAAGAGGCCACTAGGAAGCAGAGCTCAGAGGCATTCGTAGAGAAAGTCTCAAGGAAAACAAGAGATGAAGGATTGTGGGTAATGGACATGCTTGCTCACGCTCCTTCCAAGCCAGGACTAGAGTTTGCAGGAGAAGCTAACCCAAAGAGTGAGGGTTTATTTTTGAAACAAAGAAAAAACTACTGCCTCTCTGTTAGTCCTCTTCCTCCCCTCACCCTTCCAACTTCCCCAGGAGGCAGATGATCAAGTGTTCACTAGACTTAGAGCCACTGCTTACCTTGTATTAATAAGTCCATTCACTGTAAAAAGCCCTCCCCTAGACGCCAAAGGGCATATATAAAAATAAACCGCGCGTGGTTCCAACCATCTGAGACCTTTCAGGGTACATGGTGTGGACACAAGCAAGTGTAACACAAGGCAAATATGTTACACTTCTAAGAGATGCAGCAAGAAATCAGAGCAAAAGGGGGAGATTTTTATCAATTAATCCTAATCAGTGAAGACTGTGGAGCAGATGGTTTTTGCTCTGAATCTCTTTTTTTTTTTTTTTTTTTTCGCTTTTTAGGGCTGCACCCGAAGCATACGGAGGTTCCCAGGCTAGGGGGTCTAATCAGAGCTACAGCTGCGGGCCTACACCACAGCCAGCTAGATCCGAGCCATGTCTGCGACCTACACCACAGCTCGCGGCAACACCGGATCCTTAACCCACTGAGCGAGAACAGGGATTGAACCTACAACCTCATGGTTCCTAGTCAGATTCGTTTCCACTGGGCCATGATGGGAACACCTGCTCTGAATCTTTTATTTTTTTTGCCTTTCTGTCGTTTTTTAGGGCTGTACCTGTGGCATGTAGAGGTTCCCAGGCTAGGGGTCTAATTGGAGCTATAGCCGCCGGCCTACACCAGAGCCACAGCAACGCAGGATCCGAGCCGCATCTGTGACCCACACCACAGTTCACGGCAACGCCGGATTGTTAACCCACTGAGCAAGGCCAGGGATCGAACCTGCAACCTCATGGTTCCTAGTCGGATTTGTTACCGCTGCGCCACGACGGGAACTCCCTGCTTTGAATCTTGACAGTAGAGGAAAGCACTCCGGCTGGAAGAAAGTGGACTGAGCTCAAGCAGAGGCAGCGAGCTTGGGCTTGGGCCAAGGCCGGGAAATCCTGCCTGGCACGGTAAGAGACGGTGGACTGGGAGGGATGTGGGTGTGACGTCTTTGAGCAGGAGAAAGAGCACTGAACCAAGAGCCAGAAGACCTAGGTCTCACCCTGGTCTCTGCCACAATCTAGCTGTGCAGCCATGGATATCACGTTCTGCAAGTTGTCCTCTGAAAAGTTCTGGAGGTAAACTATATAATTGCCAAGACGCTTCCCAGCTCTTACTGGTAGTCTGGGCTCTACCTAGATGAGTTCAAATATCCCATCTCTTCCACGGATCCCAATGAGCAGCTTAAGAACCAGGTGCTCTGAGCCACGCTTCACTGATGGGAAAAACCAACACCTGCTCAGGAGCTTCTCCGCCATCTCACCTGAAGTCGTCCCCATAACTGAGGGCTTCATCCTTTACAACCTGGGAGGTTTCTGATTTCACAGTCACTCTGGTCACCTTCTTTCTTGCTGGACTATCCGCTGGGCCCCCAGAATCACCACAGCTGCTCTTCCTCTTTCCTCGAGAAACTTTTGAGAGCAGGCTCTTCTTCAGAGGTTTCTCATCTTCAGAGACTTCTAGATAACAAGGTAGAACATGAGAGAAGGGACAAGAGGGAAGGTGGAGACACTGTGGGTTCCTGGGCGGGGTCACAAGAAGTACCCGCCCTCCACACCACATCTCCATTGCCCGTTCACCGTCTCAGCTTTGGTCAACACCCAGCTTTCAGCCTCCTCCCACTTCCAGCTCTGCACCCTACTCCCCTACCACTACAGAGACACCGCCAGAACCTGAGACCTAACCTGCAAACCTTAAACTTCGGCTATGTCCAGCAAGGAAAACACATCAATCCATTAATTCACACTTTGCTTAGACTGTTTACTTTAAGGATAATCCACTCCTATTCAGTGAAATGTTTCCAGTTCAAAAACACGTTCGAGTTTCCAGTTTTACTACAACCTTATTTCTACTAATCTCTGTTTCTGCTAATTTTCAAAACCAAAGTCTGCTCATAACACATACTTTATGAAATCTTTTTTTTTGGTCTTTTGTCTTTTTAGGGCCGCACCTGTGGCCCATGGAGGTTCCCAGACTAGGGGTCTAATCGGAGCTACAGCCACCAGCCTACGCCACAGCCATAGCCAAACCAGAACCGCGCCGCGTCTGCGACCTACACCACAGCTCACAGCAATGCCTGATCCTTAACCCACTCCGAGAGGCCAGGGATCGAACCGGCAATCTCATGGTTCCCAGTCAGATTCGTTTCTGCTGCGCCACAAAGAGAACTAACTCCAATATGAAATCTTTCTAATCTAACCCAAATGGCACTCATACACTAACCATCTCAGCAAGCTCAGGGTTGGAGTTAAGTTAGCAGTAATTCAAAAATAACTATATCTTAAGATAATTGTTGTTTCTTTTTTTGTTAAAGGGAAATAAAAAATGCATAAGCTGTTGGTTTTAGTTATATTAGGGATCTAAAGGTATGATTTCTTCATCAACAGACAACCATATTACTATTTTATTTATGTACAATAACATATTAATATTGCAGGGGAACATTTTTCTATTTTGTAAGTATATTCATGCAAATTATCTTGAATCTGAAATAAATCATATTTTTTTGCCTCTGCACAAATCTGTTTCAATTAATTTTGGAAAACATAAATATTCTAGTTTAAACTGAGGTTCCAAAAGAAACTGCAATATTAACTCAAAATAGCTAATTAATTCATTCTTTCCTCTTTTTTTATTGTTTCTATTCCTTTCATTCATGCTTTGTTCTGCTGACTTTCTGGATCGGTATTTATATTCCCTAAGAATATTTTGCATGGGGGCAAAAAAGACTGTTCTGACTTAGATAAAATCATGATTATGATTATAGGGGCATTTATTTTAATGCTAGTTAAAATCACTGCTTCAGTTCTGTTTCTTTAAAACGCTTTATAAAAGAAAAAAATTATATATTCCCATGTCTTAGGCATTTTAATGGAAACATAAAATATTTCAAAATTAGTTATTTAAAATCTGGAAACCAAGTTCTCATTTCAAGGCCAGAAGTTGCTTAAAGGTTTATTTATGACTTGACAGAGTAGGGCTCCCTTAAAATCAAGATTTCTAAATCTTACAATGGTTTTAGCCATCTGTTAATAAGCAAAGATGCTCCATACTTCACTTTATGAATCTAAAGATGCAGGTGGGGGGTTGCTTCAGAAGCACTGTTTCTTCCTCACCAAATTTACTTGGTTGGTTAAGAGGCACAGCTGTGGATTTCTGTGCTTTGAAGAGTTAAAAGCAGGAACAAGGGAAACTGTCAATCAAAAAAATTGTTCACAGTATCATTATCCATAATATTCAAAAATTTTAAAAAGTGAATGTCCATTCACTAATCATTAATTATGGGACAGTCACACAATATATAATTTATATAATTCAGTCATCTTTTAAGACAAAGGAAAGTGATATATGACAAATGCTAAGAATGCATGGTTGTTTTTATAGTATAGTTTCTACTATACAAAAAAAAATCACAAACTAGAAGGAAATAAACCATTATTTAGTGGTTGTTATTTCTGGGTCATAGAGATATGGATTTTTTTTAAATTATTTAATTCTTCAGTTTGTTTTGATGCCAGAATCAAGAGGATATTATGCATATATTCTATGCAAGTGGGAACAAAAAGACAGATAAGATAGCAATACTCCTATCAGACACAATAGAGTCTATATAACATAATAGAGTCTACATAACAAAGTCTATAAGAAAAAACAAAGAAGGACATTACGTAATTATAAAGGAGTCAATACAGGAAGATGATATAACATTCATGAACATATATGCACTTAATGTAAGAGCATCTGAATATATACAGTAAATATTAACAGAAATATAGGGAGAAAATGACAGTAATACAATAACAGTAGGGGACTTTAACACCCCACTTACACCAGTGGACAGATCATTCAGCCAGAAAATCAGTAAAGAAACAGTGACCTAAAATGACACAGGAAACCACATGGACTTAATAGATATCTGCAGGACATTCCATCCAAAAATGGCATAGTACACATTCTTTTAAAGCTCACATGGAACATTCTCCAGGATAAATTGCATGTTAGCCACAAAACAAGTCTCACAAATTTAAGAAGACTGAAAATATCAAGCATCTTTTCCCATGACAACAGCATGAAACTAGAAATCAATCATAGGAAAAAAAGTGGAAAAAAATACAAACACATGGAGACTAAAAAAGGTGCTTCTAAAAAAACCCAAACAAAATACAATGAACAAATGAGAGGAAATCAGAAAATACCTTAAGACAGTGAAAATAAAAACACAATTTTACATAATCTACATGACTCAGCAAAAGCTGTCTGAAGAGAAAAGCTATTTACAGCAATACAGGCCTTCCTCAAGAAACAGGAGGGAGTTCCCTTGGTGCGGAGCAGGTTAAAGATATGGCATTGTCACTGCAGTGGCTAGGGTTTGATATTTGGCCCAGGAGCTTCCACATGCCATGGGTGTGGCAAAAAAAGGGGGGGAGGGGGAGTAACAGGAAAAAAAATCTCAAAAAAAAAAAAAACCCTCTAACCTACCACCTAAAGGAATGAGAAAATGAACAAAGCCCAAAGCCAACAGAAGGAAGGAAGTAATAATTATCTGAGCAGAGATAAATGAGACAAAAAAAAAAAGAGAGAGAGAGATTGTCATAAAAGACAAAAAAATAATCCTATTCGGAATTGCATCAAAGAGAATAAAATATTTAGGAATACATTTAACCAATGAGGTGAAAGACTTACACTCTGAAAACTATAAGACACTGATGAAGGCAAACGAAGACTATATAAATAAATGAGATATCCTGTGTTCACAGATTAGAAAAATTAGCATTGTTAAAATGTCCATACTATTCCAGTTCCCATTGTGGCTCAGTGGTTAACGAATCTGACTAGGAACCATGAGGTTGCAGGTTTGACCCCTGGCATCGCTAAGTGTGTTAAGCATCCGGCAATGCCATGAACTGTGGTGTAGGCTGCAGATGTGGCTCGGATCCGGTGTTGCTGTGGCTGTGGCATAGGCCGGCGTTAGACACCTAGCCTGGGAACCTCCGTATGCCAGGGGTGCGGCCCTAGAAAAGGCAAAAAGACAAAAAAAAAAAAAAGTCCATACTACCAAAAACAATCTACAGACTTAATGCAATCCCTATCAAAATACCCATGACATTTTTCAAAGACCTAGAACAAATAACCCTAAAATTTGTATGGAAACATGAAAGACCGCAAATAGCCAAAGCAATCTTGAGAAAAAAAGGAACAAAGCTAGAGGGATCACATGCCCAGACTTCAGAATATATACTATAAAGCTATAATAATCAAAACAGTCTGGTACTGGCACAAAAACATACACATAGATCAATGGAAGCAAAAACAGAACTCAGAAATAAATCCACACAGCTATGGTCAATTAATCTACGACAAAGGAGGCAAGAATATATGGTGGAGAAAAGACAATCTCAAATAAATTACTAGTGCTGGAGATACATGTAAAATGATGAAATTAGACCATTTTCTCACACCATATAAAAAATAAACTCAAAATGGGCTAAAGATCTAAGTGTAAGACCAAAAACCATAAAACCACTACAGAATATAGGCAGTATACTCTGACAAAGGTCTTGGCAATATTTTTTGGATCCCTTCAGACAAGGGAAACAAGTAAAAATAAACGGGATCTAATTAAAACTGAAAGCTTCTGCACAGCAAAGGAAACTGTTGATAAGACAAAAGGCAACTTACTGAATGGGAGAAAATATATGCAAATGATATATCTAATAAGAGGTTATTATCCAGAATATGTAAAAAGCTAATACAATTCAGTATCAAAAAAACAACACAACCAAAAAGTTGGTAGGGGATCTGAACAGGCATTTTTTCCAAAGAACACATTCAGGGGCCACCAGACCATGTGAAGACATCAAATCATCAGGGAAATGCAAATCAAAACTACAGTAAGCTATCACCTCACAGCTGTCAGAATGACTATCATCAAGAAGAAAACAAACAACAAGTGTTGGCAAGGGCATGGAGAAGGGAACCCTGGAACCCTGTTGGTGGGGATGTCAACTGGTATAGCAACTGTGAAAAACACCATGGAGGGCCCTCAAAAAATTAAAAATAGAACTACCATACGATCCAGAAATTCCACTCTTGGGTATATATCTGAAAAAAACAAAAAATACACGTGTTCATTGCAGCATTATTTACAAGAGCCATGATATGGAAGCAACCTAAGTGTCCAACTAGAGATGAGTGGATAAAGAAGATGTGGTGGAGTTCCCATCATGGCACAGCAGTTAAAGAACCCGACTAGAAGCCATGAGGATGTGGGCTCAATCCCTGGCCTTGCTCATTGGGTTAAGGATCCGGTGTTGCTGTGAGCTGTGGTGTAGGTTGCAGACGTGGCTCGGATCCCACGTTGCTGCGGCTGTGGTAGAGGCCGGCAGCTACAGCTCTGATTCAACCCCTAGCTCGGGGACCTCCATATGCCGCAGGTGCGGCCGCAAAAGACACAAGAAAAAAAAAAGGAAGATGTCGAATATATATATATAAAGTAAATATTATTCAGGCATAAAAAAGCATGAAATTTTGCCATTTCCAACAACATGGCAATTATTACGCTTGGTGAAGTAAGAGAAAAATACCGTATTTCCACTTATATGTGGAATCTGAAAAAAACAACAAAACACTAACATACAAATACAGAGAACAAATTAGTGGCTATCAGTGGGGAAAGGGATGGGGGGACAGGCAAGATAGGGGAAGGAGATAAGGAGGTGGACAGTACTAGGTATAAAACCAGTTCGTTACAAGGATGTAATTGACAGCACTGGGACTGTGGCCAATACTTCATAATAATGTTACATGGAGTAGAGTCCAATATCAAATCACTGTGTTGCACACCTGAACCGATGCTGCAAATCAACCACAATTTCTTTTTAAAGGCCATTTTCCAGGACTCTCCAAGATCTAGCGCTAACTACTACAGTTAGCCTTTGTATCTCCCCGTTGTCAATCTGCAGATTCAACCAATCTCTGGTCGAACTTTGGTTGAATCTGCGGATGGTGGAACTCGCAGACATGGAAGACTGACAGTACTACACTGTTACATAAAGGACCCGAGCATCTGCAGATCTTAGTATAAGTGGGGGTCCTAGAACCAATTCCCTGTGACGGACAACTGTATGCCTCATCAGCCTCCTTGACCTAAACGTGGTTATCTCAGCAGGGCATGGATTAACCACTGCCGCCTGCTGGGCCTGCTGCTGATTCAATAAAAAACACCTGCTTAGAACTTGCGGGCGGCACCTCAAAGCACAAAGAGTAAAATATAAACTCTTTAGTTTGGTCTCCAAAGTAAGGGTCCTGTCCACCTCTCCCACCTTAATCCCTACCACTTGCCTCCTAGTGCACCATGTGCTGCCAACCAGTCAAGCACATTTCCTCCTAAGAGTCTTTTAACTTAGTGATTCTTCTTCCCCCAGAACTTCCTAGGAAAGGCTCCTCTGGGACAGTCAGTAATTGGCCACATCCTCACACCAGCCTTCTTCAACCACTGACTCTGACTCAGCTGCTTCTTCCCCATCCCCTTGTCAGTTTTATTACAACAACCTGTTCTACCTTCTGCACCCTCTCATCACCATGTGAATCTACTTGTTAACTTATTTGTCCTACCTACCCTTCCCCAAAGAGTATGAGCATCATGAGAGCAGAAACACGGCCTGTCCTGTTCACTGTAACTCCAGGGCCTAGAATGGTGCCCAGAAATCGCAGGTGCTCAGTATCTGCTGAAGGAGTTGATAAACTACATTGATGAAAGCACTGAAGCTGAGATTAAATATGAAAGAACTAGAGGTACCCTAAAAAAAAAAAAAAGAGAGAGATAATGTAGAGGACTATTTTCTTTGTCCCCAGCTGTTGGAAGCAGCCAAGTGTCACCTTCATTTGCATGCACTGAGGTGGTGGTGTTAAAACCCACACAATAGTGCTGTCAGGAACTACACTGAGAGTCAGCAAATCAGTGTCACCTGCAGCCAAAACCACAACCAAACTGCTCCTCTACCCAAACACAGCAAAGATGCTAACTCTTCCCGGAAGCTGCCTCAGAAACTTACTGCTACTTGCACTGGCTCACAGTTTGCGTGAGGCGTAAGTGATCCCCTACCTATGTTCAGGCTGAGTTGATATGAGCTGGCCCCTCTGACTACCTCACACAGACCACGCCAGGAGACTTACATGCTCTCAGTGAAAACTCACCACCACCCCACAAGTCACAGATGAGGTTCAGAGAGACAAACTTATTTGTCCAAGCTAATTTACACAAGCCCATATACTATTAAGCAGTGGTGCTATGCCAAGCTGGTGACAAGGTGAAGCATTTAGGTTGGAGAAATGCTACCCAGGCAGGTGGCGTTTCCAAAAGCTTTTCAATTAGAAAAAATTTTTGAAATTGCCACGTATTCAGAATACATTCCCTGACTAGGATGACAACCCCCTTTAATAGCTGTTTGCTGAAATAGTACCTATCCCTAAAGCTGCAGGTTAAACATTCATTTCCCAGCTCTCCTAATTACTCCTTCCACAGCCACAAAAACTCCTGCCATCTCCCATGATATCGCACTGTCCTGGATAACTTTTTTTGGTAAATGCCAACACTACCATACTCTAAGCTCCTCCAGGAAAGCTCTATGTCCCATGTCACCCAACTAGTGTGCAGCACGTTAGGTACTGACACATTAGGTACATTTATTTTATGAGTAAGTGAATAAAACTGAACTCACAGTAGTAATTGTGAGGTGAATCACTTTTTAAATTTAGAAATGGTTATTGTTTTATTTTCTAATGGATGATGGCCTTGTAAGATATACAGAATCACAGAATTATTGAATCTAGCATCACAGGAGCCCTTGCTGGTGACTTAGTTTGTTTACCCAGCTATATCAGGAACCCCAGAAATCCCTTCTACGGCATACATGAATTACGCAATTATTTAAACTATTTATCAAGCAGTTAGTACATGCAGGGAAGGGGGAGAGAACAAGATACAGCACAAAATAAGATGTGTTTTCATAAGCTTCAATTCTAAGACAAATAGGAAGCCAATAAATTAACAAGATCATTACAGATGTGACAGAAGCTGTGATAAAGAGCACCTGAAAAAGACCATCTTAGGACACTCAAGGATTGCCTGGATTGAGACCTGGAGGAAGAGAAGTCAGCTACAGCAAAGCCATGGAAAGACGTTCTAGGCAAAGGCTCAGGTGTGAAATAACATGCGGTGCCTGAAGAGGCCAACAAGGAGGGTATCTGGCAAAGAAGAACAGGAGGAGACAACAGAAGAAGCAGCAGCAGCCAGATTATGTAGGGTCTTGTAGGCCACGGTGAGGAATCCGGATGTTATGCCGAGGGCAATGGGAAGCCACAGAGGGTCTGAAGTGGGAGCATGGCAAACTCAGATTTTTTTTTAAGGTCACTTGCGCTGCAGCACAGAAAACTCCTGCAGGGGGATGAAAAGAAGTAGAGAGACCCATAAAGAGGCAACTGCAGTCGTTCAGCTGAAAAGCGATGGTGTCTTGGACAGGGGATGTGGCCCTTGGAGCCAGACAAGTGGAGAGATTTGAGATACGGTTTTTGAGGTTAAAGTGATAGGATTTGCTTTCTGAAGGACTGGATGTGTGTTGGAGAGAAAAGGAGTTTGCTTTAACAAGTGAAGGAGTCAAAGACTGCGATGGGTAAAAGTAGGAAAGGGATAGGTTTAAAGGGGAAATCAAGTGTCTTGATTTGCCCACGACAAATATAACCAGCCTACTCGATATGCACGTGTAGTCAGGTGGGATCCGAATCTGGGACTCTGGGCACGGCACAGCACTCTAAGTCCTGGTCCCTTCGTTTTGTGAGGACACAAAATAACAGCAGTAACTTTCACCTATTCGGCCCCCTGCTTCTGCCTGCATCCTGCGGGCGAAAGAGAGCAGGAAGACGCTACGCAGAGGAGCTTGCGGTCGGCTGGATTCTAACGGAACAGCTCAGGGCGCATCACCTCTGGCCGGGAGGGCAAAGGCGCAGCGCCGCGGGGAGAGAACCTGGACAACGGCACACGGCCAGCCTCCCTCGGCCTCCGGAACACCGCCCCAAGCGCAGGTGGGAGGGAGGATGCCTCGTCCGCACCTCCAGGAAGCCGAGCTCCCGCTACCCGCACGCAGCCCTCCTCCACCCTTCCCCGCTAAGCCCAGCTCGGCCTCGCTCTCACCCGCCTCCTTCTCCTCGCGCCGGGTTTGGCTCTTGCCCTTGGCCTTCTGGCCGCGCGCTCTGCGCCCCCGCGACGCCCTGCCCGCCGTGCGCTTTGGAGCCATTTCTGCCCGGGCAAGACTCGCCTAGAAAGTGACGCACCGCGCCTCCGCGAGACGCTGCTCGCGCGCTGGTCCCGCCCCCAGGCCGGGTAAGGCCTGGTCACGCCCCCTTCTGTAGAGTCCCTCCTGCGTCCAGGCTGAAGCTCCGCCCCAGCCTCAAAGGACCAATGCAAGCTGCAGGAAGCAAGAAGCAGTAAAATCGACTTATTCCTACTTCCGGTGCGTTGCGTCTCCGCGTTTCCGGAGACTCGGTGGGGTGGGGGAGCCCCTCTCGTGTTCTCGCGAGAGGCGGGAAAGGGCGCAGGGTTTGAAACATGGCGGACGACGTGGACCAGGTGAGTATCTTCTGAAGAGTTCCCTCTGGGGCGGGTTCTTGTCCAGGCCGGAGTCTGCCTGGCCTTGCTTACCAGGGTTGCTTTCCCCAAGCTCACGAGAAGGTGGCCTGTCACGCCGCCTCTTTCTGGGTCATCACGGCTTTAACCTGCCTCTTGGTTAAAGGCGCCCCCTCCGAATTTTGCCTCAGGCCCTGAGATCTTTGTTGTTCGAAACCCTCCTGAAAATTAGTTATTCTTCACTCTTGTCACTTCCTTTCTCTTGAGTCTCACGTTGATTTGTAGACCTTGCCTGCCTCACGGAGCTGTTGGGGTTCTGATAGAAAAGCTAATAATACATTTAGTGGGTTATTGTCATTACTGAGCTCAACAATGGTTACACGGTCGACAAACACCTGGTGAACGTCATCTTTGTATAGTTTGAAACCTTTCTAGACACCAGGGACATCGGCTTTGACTTGGGAGATCCCTGCCCCAACTTGGGGCTTACATTCGGGGAGCACAGATAAAAAGTAAACATAAATATGCGAAACATATGGAAGCTGTGATGTGGTAGGCAGGAAGCAGGGAACTGGTATTTAGAATAACTGATGGTCCTTCAGGCTTTCTCACCTGCTCCCCCAGCTTCAGCTATTTACTGAAATCTAACTTCATATCAAAGAAGAGGTCTCTGGCCTCCTGCATAAAATAGCACTCTCCCAGTCTGCCTTATTTTTCCTCATAGCATGTTGTTTGTTCATATTAAGTATATGATTCCTTGTTTAATGTCTGTCTCAACCAGCTGGAATGTGAGTCCCTTGAGAGCAAGAGTTTTGTTTTGTTCACTATTCTGGGTTTAGAGCAGTGCTGGAAACACTCAACAAATATTCATTGAGTGAATGGATTGGATGGTCAGGGAGGCCTTTTGAAGAGGCAGTGTTTAAAGCTACCTGATAAAAAGGGTGGACAGTGGGTGGTAGAGCTCTGTCATGTATATATTCTTACAGTATTATGATTACTTATTTATATGCCTCTCTCCACTAGAATGAACTTGAGGGCAGGGACTGACTCCTGTATCACTGTAATCTAGTAACTGGCTAGCTGGTCTTTAACAAACACCTGTTGATCTGGAGATGGAGACAGTTGAGGTCAGGATTTCTTTTTTTTTCTTTTTTCTTTCTTTCTTTCTTTCTTTCTTTCTTTCTTTCTTTCTTTCTTTCTCTCTCTCTCTCTCTCTCTCTCTCTCTCTCTCTCTCTCTCTCTCTCTTTTTTTTTTTTTTGCATCTAGCCCTTTAAGGCTGTAGAGCCTGTAGCATGCAGTCACCTTCCTCCAATGGTCTTATGCAATCACTGAAGTAACTCTCCTTAAATAATCTTATCAGCTCTCCTGGCTTCAGCCTTCCCTTCCACACGGATCCCAGTCATCCTAGCCCTCACAAGAATCATGAAGGGAAGATTGTGACTTCCTCATTTTGTAAACACGGAAACAGAATTAGAGACGGCATGGTTTTTTAACTCAGTTCATCAGTGTCAGAGTCAGGAGTTGAACCCACACTGCCTGACTCCAAGGCCATTGTTTTTAGCCAGTATTTTTCTGTACTGCCGGCTAAATATTCATCTTCCTGGCCAAATGAAACCATAAACTCAACCTCTTCTGCGCTGCCCTCAATCTTTCCTCAAACATTCATCTCTGCTTAGTATGTGATAGTCATTAAATGTATGTTCTTCCAGTTTCTAAATGATAACGTGAAAGAAAGGTGAAGACGGAGTTCCCATTGTGGCGCAGCGGTTAATGAATCCAACTGGGAACCATGAGGTTGCGGGTTCGATCCCTGGCCTTGCTCAGTGGGTTAAGGATCCGGCGTTGCCGTGAGCTGTGGTGTAGGTCGCAGACGTGGCCCGGATCCTGCGTGGCTGTGGCTGTGGCGAAGGGCGGCGCTACAGCTCCGATTAGACCCCTAGCCTGGGAACCTCCACATGCCGCGGGTGCGGCCCTAAAAAATGACAAAAGGCAAAAAAAAGAGAAAGAAAGATGAAGACTCCAAGACAGTAACTTCCTATTCCTTGAAATGGGGTCAGACAGTTTGGATTTGGAGAGAACAGAGTGCAGTCATGATTATTGTGCTGTACAGCTCTTTTCTGTGTAGGTATGTTTCAGCGCTCATTTATCTAGCACTTACTATATGCCAGGCACTGTTCTAAGCCTTCATATATATAATTTAAGCTTCACAACAGCAGTATTAGGTAAGCATTCCTGTTATACACATTTTGCAAATTAGGAGACGGAGGCATAGAGGAGTTAAGTAACTTGCTCACAGTCACATGGGGCACTGATAGTTCAGACACTTAACTCTCTAGTATTGTATTACTAAGCCTGTTTCTTTTATCAGCAACAAACTACCAACACCGTAGAAGAACCCCTGGATCTCATCAGACTGAGCCTGGATGAGCGAATCTATGTGAAAATGAGAAATGACAGAGAGCTTCGAGGCAGGTTACATGTGAGTAAATTAATTAAATCATGTTGAAATCAGATTATTTCCTCACTGTTGCTCCCTAACCCTGCCCCCTGGAAATGTAAAAACTCTCCACTGTGGAGGAGTGTTTTGAATAGATGAGAAGGAGGTGGAAAGTCACCCATATTTCTAAATGCCAAATAGAACTGTACTTTATTCATATGTTTAACATATTTTTCTCTTAATGGAAATACATTTATTAGAGAATATTTTCATTTCTTTCATTTTTTTCCTTTCTGTTTATTTGTAAATAAGATTTATTTGTCCTCCATTCTCATTTAAATGTTCTTTAGATTACTGACATGTATATAAATTTGTGTTTGCTTGTGAAAATTTTTACACAGGAATACATGGAGTAAAAAGGTGAAATCCTATTTCTTCTGTTGTGTCTATAATCTTTTAGATCTTTTCTGTATATTTACACAGAACAGATATACATGAATATGTGTCTATATGTATATATTTACACTGTATACACCCCTTCTAAAAAATGAATGGGATCTTGCTATACTTTTGAGTTCTGAATGTCTGAGTTGCAATACATGTTAATCGAGCCCACATGTGCCAAATAGCTAGTTCTGGTGAGGCTGCCTTGTGCAGAGCTTTGCTCTACTTACTTTCCTTTGCGGTGTTTAGTTTAGGGCAGGGAGGGTTCAATGACAGTGTCTTGTGCCTTTAGGAGACTGCAATGCCATCATCTTAGCAGTTAAACAGAGAATTTTATTTGCTTTGCATTATCTTCCTTGTCATTCTGTTATAGGTGGAATTGAAAGAAGTGTACTGAAAAGTGAAGAACTAGCTTTTTTTCAAAATGAAATATTGTTAAATAGTTATGTGACTGCCTTAGATAACAAGTAAGGCGGACACGTTAAAAGTAATTTCAG
>PVHT021183699.1:71979039-71999314 GCA_004024745.2 Catagonus wagneri | reverse complement strand
GCAATGCCATCATCTTAGCAGTTAAACAGAGAATTTTATTTGCTTTGCATTATCTTCCTTGTCATTCTGTTATAGGTGGAATTGAAAGAAGTGTACTGAAAAGTGAAGAACTAGCTTTTTTTCAAAATGAAATATTGTTAAATAGTTATGTGACTGCCTTAGATAACAAGTAAGGCGGACACGTTAAAAGTAATTTCAGAATATTTAGAGTAAATTCATTTTTGACCATAAACAGTTTCATATTTGCATCAAATGAATTAAGTTATCTTTGGAAATGTTCTTCGAAGAAACATTAGAACAGCAGGATTATATGCATTATAAATTTGTGCTTTAAGTATTATTTTACTTGTAATTGAGCCTTTGTATATTGTAGGCCATACTCATTATCTCCTAATTTGCTTATTAAATTTCTTGGTCCCTCACCCTCCCACTTCAGGCTTATGATCAGCACTTAAATATGATATTGGGAGATGTGGAAGAAACTGTGACAACTATAGAAATTGATGAAGAAACATATGAAGAGATATATAAAGTAAGTCATGCACTTCCATTCATTGCTTTTAAAGTGTCAGTTGTTCTCAGAAACCCACATGTGTTTTGATACCTGTTCGTGGACTCAGTAGAGTGTAGCCATTAAGAGCAAAGGCTTTGGGGTCCAACAGATCTGGTTTCCACTGCTGGCTTGGCCACTTCCTATTTGGGGTACATTGGGCAAGGGGGATACCTTTGCAGACTTTACTTCCTCTTTGGTAAGCAGAAATACTATGGCTTCTCTCTTGGGGTCACCAGGATTTGCTGAGATGTGCTGTGTAAGACCCCTTTCCTAGTACATAACGGTAATACTGGACAGTGTGGTCTTGTTTGATATGGATTTGATCTCTCAATACTTACTAAAAACTAAAACTGAGAAATTTTTAAAATATTAACATTAAAAATAATGTTGACGTAAGTAACATTTTTATGAATGATAGCTTTTTTAAAAACAAAATATTTAGGGAGCAGTGTCTTGGTTTTACATTTGCAAATCTCTTTAATGCTTGGCTTAATAGTTGACATCTAGGAACTCAGATCTTTTTTTCTGCATTTTATCTGCTGTGATATGTTTGGCTAAAGAAAATCTAACCTCACACAGATAGTTGGAAAAGGGAGGAGTATTTTGTGTAGATACCTGCCTTTGATGCTACACCGAAACTCAGTGAATGGTAGTTTCTTAAAGGTTAGTTGTAGGGAGTACCCATTGTGGCACAGCAGAAACGAATCCAACTAGGAACCATGAGGTTGCGGGTTCAATCCCTGGCCCCACTCAGTGGGTTAAGGATCAGGCGTTGCCATGAGCCGTGGTGTGGGTCGCAGACATGGCTTAGATCTGGCATTGCTGTGGCTGTGGCTTAGGCCTGCAGCTATAGCTCCGATTCAACCCCTAGCCTGAGAGCCTCCATATGCCACGGGTGTGGCCTTAAAAATAAAAAAAAAAATAATAATAAAAAAAGGTTAGTTGTTGTGTGGAATCTGAGATTATATTAGTGAACTTTTCTTACTCTTGTTATACGTGTAAATTAATTGATCCACCTTGCACTTGGAATGGGTCTTTTACACATGTATGATTTTGTAACATCCAGTGCTGGTCGTTTAGAAAATATTGGTTCACTGAATTATGCAGATCTTTCAAATACTGGTACATTTTATTGTTCAATATAAAAAAAGAAAACCACATTTGTTCATTCTTTGATGTATTGGGAAGTCAATGTTCTAACCCTCCTAGAGCATTGTGGCAATACTGCCTGGATTCACAGCTTGACCCCTTTGTCTACCAGCTATATAGTTGTACTAGTTACCCACCCTGTCTGTGAGTAAGTTTCCATGTCTGTAAAATGGAGATGGTAATAAGACTGCCTTCATGCAGCACTTGAGGATTCATTGAAAAGTACATTGAAAAGCCTTCAGATGGCAACAGACACGTAGTAAGTGTTCAGATGTAGCCTTTGTTCACTTTTGTAGCTCTGCTATATCCTGGCTTTCCCCCTCTTTTCAGCCACCCTTGACTGCGTGGGTAGTTTTTTTATCCTTCTGAACATGAGATTTTTTTTAATCTGCATTTTTTTCCCTCAGATGTGACTTAGTAACTACTGTTTGTTATAAGCCATCAGTCTGTAAAATTAATCAGTACAGCATAGAAGCTTGAGCTCTGGGTTAACAGTTCAAATCCTGGCAGCTGATTAGTTATATGACCTTGGACAAGTCCCTCAGGGACCTCCTCTATAAAATGCAATTAAATAATCATGCCTTCCTCCCAGGATTATAACAGGATGCACTGAATTTGGTGCTTGTTAAGCTGGTGGCAAGTGATGATTGGTGGCCATTATGATTGTGGATAAATCTGTGTCTTCAGTTTCTTTTTTTTTCTTCTTCCCATTTTTGGCCGCCCCTCGGCATATGGAGCTCCCAGGCCGGGGATCACATCTGAGCCATAGTCCCGACTTAAGCTGCAGCTGCAGCAACGCTGGATCCTTAACCTAGAATTGAACCTGCATCCCAGTGCTCCCAAGACACCACCAATCCTGTTGTTGTGCCACAGTGGGAACTCCTCTATGTCTTTACTTTCTTTTCTGAGCTTCACTCTGTCATTCCCAATATCCGTATTGAAAATGTATCCACTTTAGGTGTTCCTATCGAGGCTCAGTGGTTAACGAATCCGACTAGGAAACATGAGGTTGCAGGTTCGATCCCTGGCCTCGCTCAGTGGGTTAAGGATCTGGCGTTGCCGTGAGCTGTGGTGTAGGTTGCAGACACGGCTAGGATCCTGTGTTACTGTAGCTGTGGTGTAGGCCACCAGCTGTAGCTTCAATTAGACCCCTAGCCTGGGAACCTCCATATGCTGCAGGTGCAGCCCTAGAAAAGGCAAAAAAAAAAAATATATATATATATATATATATATCCACTTTGGTTGTTTTGTGAAACTCAGTACATCCAAAACTAAACTCCTGGTGTTCTTCATCTGCAAAATGAGGTCAATTCCCTGTTTTTGTTATGATTCTCAGTTGTTTAGACCATGTATCTCATAATTTTGTATAAAAATAAGTCAGCCCAAAATGTAGTGGCTTACAAGCACACACATTTATTAGCTCACAGTTTCTGTGGTCAGGTGTCCAGACTCAGCTGGGTGCTCAGCTTTAATGTCTTTCACAAGACTGCACACGGCTGGGTTCTCACCTGAAGGCTCAGCTAGGGGAAGATCTACCTCCCAGTTGACTTACATGGATTTTGGCAGGATTCATGTCCTCCAGGGTATTTGGAATGAGAGCCTAGTTTCTTGCTGCATGAGTCTCTACACCAGGTGGCTTGTGTCATCAGACCCTGCATGCGGAAGTAACTGCCTTATGTGACTTAATTGTGAGAGTGATGTCCCATGAACTTTGTGGTGGTCTGTTGGCTAGAAGCCAGGCACAGCCTTCACCCACACTCACAGGGAGGGGATCACGCCAAGGGCTGACATCAGGAAGCAGGGGTCTTTGGGGTGGTCATGGAAGCTGCTTGCCTGGATGTCCAGAAATTACAATTGAAACTACAATTAATTACCAGAGAACCATTTCGGATGTTGTGGTTTCCATATGAAGATAAGGTTGAAACTTTTTAGTTCAGAAATATGACCACTGAGTGAGGGATTTGAGTAAAATATATGATGAGCACCGTCTCCTTCACTAAACTTGCTGTGCTAAGACTAGACTGCCTTTGGCGACTTGAAGGAAACCAGAAAGCAGACATGGTATTTATTTCTCTGAGAGTGATGCTCAAGTGTGTTCCTTGAACCAGGAGTTTGGGCAGCACCCTCGAGTGTGTTGGAAATGCAGGTTCGTGGGCCACACCCTAACGTGCCAAGTGAGGATCTGGGAGCATGGAGCCAGGAGACAGCCTTCAAGGCTGTTAGACAGGTGATCGTTGCAGGTTAAAGTTAGAGAACCACTGCCCTAGGAGAGTATTATCTGTGAGGAATTGGATACATTCCTGGCTGACATCCTAAATTTATACGTATTACTTAAACTTGTGTGAGGGATTCTTTTTTGTTAGTTCCAGTACCCAAGAAGCTCATAGAACATGGCTTTTACATTTTAAAGAAGTTCTGAAAACACAGCTATTACTCATATCTTCTGCCTGGCACAGAGGCAGTTCTCTGTCAGGTCTCACGTGGTCACTTGTACAAATTCTGTGAGCCAGAAAGGATGAATTAATTGTCATTGACCCCCACCACCACCACTATCACCACTGGAGCGGAGCAGGGACATGCTATCCAACATGAAAACTCCCGTTCAGAAAAGGAAAGAATGGGAACATAGAGCAGTTACTGGTCCTTCGCAGTGATGAATCCCCTGGGGAGGTGTGAGTGGTCCCTGTCCTGATGGTAGAAAAAAAAAATTGCTTCTCTTGTGTGATACTGCGACACACTTATACTAAAAAAAAAATTCTTTTTTGTGTATCTAGAATTCAAATTTAATTGGATAACCTGTATTTTATTTGCTAAATCTGGGGGCTATAGAGCGTTCACAGAAACCTCTCGATTGTGCTGGAAGACTCACATTGTCAAGTCTTTTTTATAGCCAGGCTGTGTTTTTTTGGGCAGTGCAATTTCTTTAAAAGCTTAGGACATCATATGTTTCTGACCTGTTTCCTTCCAGTCAATTCTTTGGGCCAGTAACCTCAAAGTCCTTTTCTAGACAGAACTTCTAGGCGCCTTTATTTCTTTAGTTCCACACCTCCCAAATTACTGTTGACTGCCTTGGTAAAGTAAATTTGGGTGGAAAGGCAACACCCTTAATCTGATCTTCCCTTCGGGGCTGAGCTTGTTTAAACTGAGAAGTTTTACAGAATTGCTTTGTTCCTCAAAGCTTTTTTTCTTCCTTATTCACAGTCTGGGGTCTAAACGCAGTTCTTTTCTGACCCTGTGAATCCTTTTTCTTCTGGTCTCTGCTCGAAAACCAGCCATTTCTCGCTGGAGCTCATGTCTTTCTTACACTGCCTTGTCAAGTGCATCTGGTTCACAGCAACACAACTAACACTTGGCTTTTCCCAATCTCTTCTACCAGAATCTCTAGGTTTGGGATGTCTTTGCACTACTTTCCAAGTCATTATAGGCAACAGTTTTGCCTAATGTTTGACCAAGGCATAAGAAGATTTCAGACCTTCCATATCTTTCCTTTCTGCCTAAGGCTTGTCTCCTAGGCTAACATAAAAGGTGTCCATTGCACACATGAGCACAGTAGCATGTAGAAGCAACATGCGAAGGCTCAGCACAGCAGGGTTTTATCTCAACTACTTGACAGTCCTCACTGAGATTTTAGGTCAGTGCAGTAGCTTTCTTCCAGATGCTCTGCCACCCCCAGGGTTCTCTGTAAGCTGAGTCCACAGTAGGGGGAGACCTCAGGGGAGCATTCGAGGGAAGTTTCTGGATCAGTCATCACTTCCCACTGGTTAAAACCCAATGCATTGTACCATCTGGTTGGTAGGGAGCATGAGAAGCATAGTCTAGCTCTGTGCCAGGAAGAGGGCCAGCTGTAGTCTCTGCCCCAGTTGTGTTCCAGGAAAATGAAGTTAATGGATGGTTCTTTGTGCCGCAGAGGTAAGTGATCAGGTTTTTTAATCAATTTGTGTTACCATGAATCTGTGGTTTTTTTGTTTTCAAATTTCTCTCTGAAAAAATAAATAATACTACTACAATTTGTATAAATGTGTTGTGTTTTTTTTTTCCTCTTTCAGTCAACAAAACGGAATATTCCAATGCTCTTTGTCCGGGGAGATGGTGTTGTGCTAGTTGCCCCGCCATTGAGAGTTGGCTGAAACAAAGAATTTATCCTGTGTGGAAATGGGAGATGTTGTGTGATTGCCTCTTTAAATGTAGAAGACACCCAAAAGAGAAACCTGCGCACATTTTGATACTAAGAAATAACCAAGAATTCTTCCACTCCTGAAATAAGTTGATTTGCAGATAACTCAGAAATTCTTAAGCATGGCATTTTTATTTTTCTCCAACTCGTCCAATTTATGTGATCACCAAGATGCAGAACTCTTTTTCAGGAGTCAATTTGCTCCATTGTTTTTTGGACAATTTTGGTTTTTTTTTTCTTTAAATTAAATTTGATGTTTCCTTTTTTGATTTTTAATGCAGTCTTCTGTCTTGTGAATTCTTTCAAATAAGCACATGTTTTCCATTCACTTTATTTGTTTATCTCTGTGATGCATCTGCTGTAGCTTGCGGCACTGAGTTGGGTCCTGGGAACTGTGGCTTACTCTACGTGCTTCCCTACCCCAAGTCTGGAGAGGGGTTGTTTAAGCCAATAATTGCAGGGCAGTGAGTTAGTGCTGATGGCATTGTGTGTGTATGGGGTGCCAGTGGAGCACAGTGAAGAGCACCCAGGTCAGAACAAACTGGGTAGGCGGCTGTGCTGGTAATGATGTCTCATTAGAAATACTAACATTGCCGTGGAAGATGAAAAAGGCTGGTTCCTGTTCCTTCTACCTCGCCTTCAGTGGTTATTTACCTGTGAGGTTTGGCCTTGGTTGTGTCTACCAGTGTTGCACATATTTTATAACTGCAAGAAATGGTTTTTCTATATTACATCACAGGCCATTAATGACAAGTGGTCTCAAACAAACATATCTCAGTGGCACAAGAAAACAGAGTGGCTAAAAGCATAGCTCTTTTTATTTCTAGCTTCAGTCTGCACTTAATGCTTGGAAGGTGAAGGAGAAAGGATATGTATGTGTTGCAGTCTCTGAAACTTTAAGACAAAGCTTAGAGCCAGACATCTTCTGCTAAGTAGGCTGTGCCATTTTGAAACACAGAAAATTTGATATGTGGATGGCTTATCTGTAAATATGCTGACTGTGTGTGTCTTAATCCATCACGTACCCCCATGTTAACGCATGCACAGTATTCTAAGCTATGTGCAAGAAGAATGCTTCTGTGGACATCATATAAAAAGGCCTCATTTTCATAATTTATTGTGCCTGTTCCTGCAAGTTAATGGAAAAGGGAAGAACAGGTGTGGGCAAACTGACGGAGGCTTTGTCTTGCCTGAGTGGCACTTCCACCACACCCACACTTTGTCTTTACACTTTGGTAGCCCCAGGATATAACTGGTTCGCTGTTGAAAGAATGGGACTGTGGTTCTGATGGTAGCAAGTGGCTGGTCCTTTGATCACCTTTCTGAGTAGAACACTTGTCTAAGTGATGCTGCTGCTGATACACATTGTTGAGCAGAGTGCACCAGGTCAAGGCCTGACGTATACATATTCCTACTTAATCCCTGCGGCAGCTCTCCTGCAGGATGTTTCAAGAAGCTGAAGCTCCGTGAGCTTTCACTGCTTGCCTGCAGGTTCGAGGTAGCCCCTGTGTGAGCATGTGGGTGGGCACACAGCACAGCCCTGGCTCCTAATGTTGCCACAGCCATGGCACCACTGCCACGCTCCTGTTCTCTCAGTTTTAGATTTATTTTTAAGGCATCCAATACTGAGCTTAATTCCTGGATACCTTTTCTACTCCATTCTTGGTCATCTTTCTCTTTTTTCTCCTGGAATCGATAGATTGCACCAGAACTTTTTGTTTAGCTGTGAGAACTATTGTTTATACACATTTCTAAAAGCTGTGAACCTTACACTCTGACACCATTGCCATTGTGTGCATGTAAAACTCAGCTGCCCCATGCAAACATCCACTTACTCCTGGCTGCTGAGATGTAGGGAGTGGGCTGTAAGAGTTTTCAGTGCAGGATAACCACCTGCCTGTTACCAGATGGAGGGCTTTGGAGAGCTCAGGCTGCCTGCTTGGAGGGTTGGAGCTGGGACTCAGTCCACCCCAGGGGCTGCTCAGGCAGTGTCCTGCCACAGCCCCCATCAAGGCTTCCTTTCGAGGTCTGCAAGGTGCTGCCCTCAGAGGGGTTATGCATTCAGAGGGCCCCCAGGAGCAAGGCCTTGGACTTCCTAGGCTGCATAGCATGCTGAGCTCCAGCCAGCTGGATGGTCTGTTGTCACTGGAGCTGGTGACTGGTGGCTTCTGTGACATGGTGTCACATAACTCAAGGGGAGCCTTTTGCTCAGATTTCCTTTGGAAGCCTCTCAAGCAGATGCCATACCTGGATTCCTGTGTTGGTGGTTCCCTGAGAGATTGTTACAAATTTTCATGGCTTCCCACAAAGAAAGATGGACAGAAGATGCAGGGCCATTCGAGAGTGGCCTTGAGATTAAATATGCCCAAATCAAAATCCACGTAACTTGATTGTCCCAATTTAGACTAAAAGCATTATCTGCAAATGAACAATTCTCACACATTTTAAATAGTGATTTTGAAGATCTGCCCAAACTAGGCTGTTTTCACACCTTTTATTACATATACAGGCAGACCACAGAGATACCGCTGGCTTGGTTCCAAACCACGACAGTAAAGCGAGTATCACAATAAGGCCAGTCACCAAGCTTTTGTTTTCCCAGGGCACATAAGAGTTAGGTTTGCAGTATACTGTAGTCTATTAAGTGTGCAATAGCATTATGTCTAAAAAACAAAAATACATGCTTTAATTTTTAAAAATTTATTGCTAAAAAATGCTAACCATTCTCTGAGCCTTCAGCGAGTCTCAATTTTTTTTTTGCAACAGTAACACCAGAGATCACCGATCAAAGATCACCAGTTAAATTTGTTATAACAGTGAAAAAGTTTGAAATATTGCGGGAATTACCAAAATATGACATAGAGACATGCTGTTGGAAAAAATGACACCAATACATTTAATGCAAGATTGCCACAAATCTTCAGTTTGTAAAAAAGGGAATCTCAGTGAGTGAGAAATACTGTAATATTTACCTGCATTGATTTTAGACTGCACTCAGAGGGCAGAAAGTTTCCTTGTGTGAGTTATTGCCCACTGTGAGCCATGCTCACCTGCACTGAACAGGGAAAGTCACTGGAATTCCAGGGGTCATCCTGGAAGGATTGATGTTTGTGTCCCTTGGCTCTGAACTATGTGGATTTCATTCTTGGGCAAGCCCTGCTAGGATGCAGATCCCAGCTTATAGGCTACCTGCCTGCCAGCTGCAGTGGTCTCCTTTACTGGGTCACATGCTGGTGCATGGCTGGGAGAATGCAGGGCTCTGACTGGCTGCGCCGCAGTCACATGCCTATCATGGAACTAAGGTCTGATCATGGAGAGGAGTGTTTCTCTAAAGAATTGGAGGGAAGAGTGGATAGAGCTGGAGACTAAGGATTCTATCGTGCATAGCTAGCTTGTCATCTCCTCTAACTTATAGAAAAATAAACCCCTTTGGTACTTAATGATGACGACTAACAGATTTTTTGGAATACACCTTATAGCAGAGATATGATCTGAAGTGATCACTCTGTAGTCTAATAGGGGACTCTCGAGTATGAGGGAGGTGAGCCTGGAGGGAGCTAAGATTTGTTCTGTGACAGTGTCTGATGTGCGCTGGATCCTCTGGGCAGCTGAGTCAGGGGACCTGCAACACCAGAGGGTACCTGCTTGAGAGTAGGTATGGGGGTCCTTGGAGCTCTGAGGAGGGCAGGATACCTGTGTGATGTGAGGGAGAGACATGGCCCCACTCAACAGGTGGCTGCTTGTGACCAGGGACCCCGGTCACAGGGCCTGGCCGAGGGTGTCCCCACTAAACGCCCAATAACTGAGCAGTTAAACAATAAGAAAGCCAGCGACGCACTCTGGGTAGAAGGGGCAATTGGTACTTTTATTTTTCAGCTTTATTGAGGCATAATTAACAAAACTGTAAGGCATTGTGGTGATTTGATATAAGTATACATTGTGAAAGGATTCCCGCCATCTGGTCAGTTAACACATCATCTCATAATCGTGTTGGGTGGGGTGGGTGAGAGAGCTTTAAGTTCCACTCTCCTAGCAGATTTCAATTATGTAATAATACAATGTTTTCAACTTAGTCACCATGTTTTACATTAAATCCTCAAAGTTTATTCATCTCATACCTGGAAGTCTATACCCTTTAACCATCCTCTCCCTATTTTCCCCACCCTCTAGCCCCCAGAAACCACTTTTCTACAGGTGTGAATTTCTCCTTTTTTTCCTTTAATTTTTTTACGATTCCACATATAAGTGATACCTGCAGTTTTTGTCTTTGTCCTGCTTGTTTCACTTAGCTAGTACCCTTAAGGTCTATCAATGTTGTTGATATATATATATACATATATATGTGTGTGCATATATATATATACATATATATACATATATATGTGTGTGTATATATATATACATATATATATATAACTTCTTTGTCCATTCAGGACAAAAAATTGAACTTTGAACATTGTTTTCCAGATACTTGTAATGCCCTGCCTATACCTGGACACGTTTTTGCCCATTACCACACCTGAGAGTAGCAGTAGATACCTAACTAGTTATCAATTTACATAGAACACTAACACCAGAAATGAAACCAAGGCCAAGTGTTTTAAATTCCTTTTAGATCCATTGCACAATTTCAATACCCAGAGCATATAGATTCTGATTTTCTTGGCTTCTTCTAGAACTTCCCTGAATGTTGAAGTAGCATGCCCACCACAGGTTCTGATACTGATTACTACAGAGAAGTATTTTTTTTTGGTGAGCGTCCACCCACCTACAGTGCCCTGGGGATGTGGGCTCTGGGTGTTGACAGGACTCTCGGAGTTGTCTTTGGTGGGTTGGAAAAGTGACCATAGAGTCTGGAAATGTCAAGTTAGATTAACCTGGCTTCAAGTCCCAGCTGTGCCCTGTACCATTTGGGCAAATCACTTACCCCCTACCATCAGCCTGTGAGGATGATAGGACAGGACTGCCCGTTGTGGTTCAGAGAAAATGAACACAAATAGTATCCATGAGGATGCGGGTTTGATCCCTGGCTTTGCTCTGTGGGTTAAGGTTCTGGCATTGCTGCCAGCTGTGGTATAGGTCGCAGATGCGGCTGGTGTTGCTGTGGGGGAGGCTCCAATTTGACCTCTAGCCTGGAAACGTCCATATGCCACACCTGTGGCCCTAAAAAGAAAAAAACAAAAGAAGCCTAGGACAGAGCCTGACACATCATGGACCCCGGTTCAGAAGGCACAGAAGTAGAGGCTGTGTTGAGGCCAGTTCAAGGTCACTCAGTCATCTTATTCCAACTGTTCCCATGGTTTTTTCTCCCAAGGGAGTTTTCAGGAGGACCGTGAATGTGAAATAATTCAACTCAATTAAAATTTATTTTCAAATGTCTTGTCAGTGCCAGGATCTGTTACTGGAGGACCAAATACACAGTGCTGGGTGCCAGGAGGGACGTGGAAGGTGAGGGGATTGGGAGCACGCAGCAGGGCTCAGCCGAAGGTTGTCCCAGTAGGTGATGTTTGGGCAACATCCAAGCAGCAGGAGGGAGCGTTAGTCCAGACCCCTGGAAGCCTCTCAGAGGCTCCAAGGCAGGAGCAGTTCTCTTGGTTCAGGGGCCACACAGTCCCTGTCCCATGACATACAGTCTGCACGGTCCCTTCCTTCCAATCCCACACTCACATTTCACTTCCCTTTTCTCTCCTTTTTTTTTTTGTATTCAAACTGTGTTTGTGGGGTGGTTCCCACCTCATCTTGATGCCCCCAGCGTCTTTAGTGCCACCTCGGCCTGAAAGTCCTGCTTTTCCTCCTGCAGCTGGCCAGGATGGTGGAACGGCCATCACACAAACTGCCAGCCTGTACAGTTCCCTTGAGTATCTGGCACGATGGGCATCTCACCCTCAAAACAGAAACTGGGCCTGGACCTGCGTCTCCTGTGTTTCCTCTCCTCTTCCTCCTGAGGGCCGGGTGGCCACCAGTTCCTGCGTCCTCCCCTCAGGTGGAGGGAACAGAGTTGGAAATCAGCCTTTCACCCTGTCTGACTTCAGTTCCTCCCCTGAAGGGAAATGCTGGGGAGGATTTGACCCTGAGGGGTTTGTGCTCCCAGCCCAGCTTCCCACTGGGAGCACCTACACCGCAGTCCCTCTGCTCAGCAGCAGGTGGCGCTCTGCTCCTTGCTTTCCCAAGTTTGTCCTTCCTTGGTTTGCAGTCGGTGTCTATTCATGTTGACCAGCAAAGTCTGTGTCATCTTTTTCCTTAAATCCAAACAATTTATGGAGCTCCAACCCAGCAGTATCTGTTGCTGCCAGGAGCAAAGAAGGAAAGAAAACAGCATGCTGTTTAGGCTCCAGGAAGCCAGTTGTAGGGTAAACTGCCCTTCGTGCCCACATCTTGTTGAATTAAAATGAGGTTGTCGACAAGGCCACAACCCAGACAGGATGATTTTGTCAGCACTCGGTGGCCCTGTGTGTATGTATAGTCGACCCTCAGTGTTTGAGGCCAGACACCACCACTCTGATGAGCAGATCCTTTTACCTGCTCGCAGCCTCAGAGCCTTCATCTGCGCAGTGTCCTTTCAGCTTAAACAGTGTGTGTTGGAGGAAGGTCTAGGATCATCCTGTTATTGGTTGAAAGAGCCTAAGTGTGGAGTTCTTGAAACACTCTTGGTTGTAGTATCAGAAAAGCAGTAATTGGGTGTCTTGGGTGAAGAGTACACATGAAGAATTCAGAAGCCTGTGTTCATTTCCCACAAACACTACTTACTGGGTGAACATCAGACTTGGTCTCTGACCCTCAGTTTCCTCCTCCCTGAAATGAGGATGGTAGCAGCGCCCACCTTGTGATGAGGGCTGAGCATCCAATAACGTCCACGCAGGAGTTAGCTCAGGGCCTATTTTCCTTAATTAGACCAGTGGCTCCTCGTAATGCGCTTCCTCTCTCCTGTCACTTTTCAGGCCTCTGTGGTTGGTCCACAGTATAAAAGACCACTCATAAATATTTCTCTGTCTTATAAGAAGGATCAAAGCTGCTCTTTATGAGTTCACAGTTTCTGCCTGGCTGAGTCTACTACAACATTAAAAAAATAATAATCTCATTGATCTCTTCTTGCATTGTTTTTTCTTTAAGGCTTTTTCAGGCTCTGAGGCTGGAAACTGGGTCAGATAAAAGCTAAATATGATAAGGATTTGGAAATCAGATGAAGGGCAAGGAGGCCTCCTCTTTGCAGAGTACTGACCTCTCCCTCCTTGGTTCTCAGCAGTGTGTTCCTCAGTTCAACATTAGGGTACGAGAGAAATGAGTGGAACCAGCTCTGTGAACAAGGTCACCCAACAGCATCACGAGATAATGACATCACTGACAGCTCTTTCCCAGGAAAAACCCAGGGCTCAAATAACCGAGGGAAAGGACAGGTCATCTTCATGGCAGGTTGACAGCTGGTTGCAGGCCGCCATCGAATATCAGCCCTGGGAGTGTTGCTAAAAATGACCCAGGGGCCACACCTAGCTCTGCTCAATTTGCCCCGAACCTTGCTGCCCTCACATGCTCAGGACAACAGAATATCACCAACAGGTTTGTTTGTTTTTTTTTGTTTTTGTTTTTTCCATTCCATTTCCTAGAAGAAAGGTTACCAACTGCCAGAATCAAAATAGAATGTGAATTGTGTCACAGGAATCCTGTCCAATCCAAGCACACTCGTATTATGCAATGGCCTTGAGGGGAGAGAGCAGATAAGCAGAATCACAGGGTCATTATCACATTGTGGAACTGACATCATGGAAGGCCCCTAGTCAGCCTGTCTCTCCAGGCTAGTTATTTTCTGCCATGCTGCACACCAAGCGAATTCATGTTTTCAGTGCCCTAGAGGGATACAGTTACTTAGGTGAGCCTGTTGCAGAATCTGTCACATAAAAAAATAATCCTTTTGTTAAAGTGAGTGGTGGTTCCCAAATTTATCCATGTCCCAAGTACATGGTTTTACACGTCTTCTATTCTTTTTTATTCTTGGCTTAAATTCTTTATTATTCATAATGATATGGTAGAGTTTTCCATGTGGTAGTGAACTATTCGTGGTCACTTTCCTAAAAAACAAATTAAATTGAAGAATTCAGAGCTTTGTAGATTACCTTTCATGTATATGATGAATATTATCTTTTTTTTTGTAAAAAACATAATGTAAAATTTACCATCTTAACCACTTTTAAGTGTACAGTTCAGTGATATTATTAAGTACATTCACATTATGCAACATACACTGTGTTTTCTTGAAGCAGCACTCTCCAGGATGTCTTTATCAACAATTAGAGACATTCCCTTTCTGCCAAGTTTTTCTCCTATGACATAATACTTTATTACTATCCCTAAACTTATTTCTCAGGGATCTCAAAGCTTTGGAAAGTAAATCTAAACAGAATTCATGGGCAGTCCTTAAAATGCAGGAGCACAAAGTGAAGGCTGTGAAGCTCGTTCATCCTTTATGTCACAACCCAAACTCGTTTGTGTAGAGAGCCCCTGAATCTGCATAGGAGAGCTGGCCTTGGGACTGTCAGGCCAAGGTCAAGGTTAAGGCATCCTCACCTGAAGCCTCCAGTGGCTTCCCAACTCACCAGAGTGACCACAACACTCCTGACCCAGCTCATCCCCTCCCAGTCCCATTACTGCCCACTTCTCTGACCACACTTCCTGCTGGCCTTCACACTGACCCTTGAAAATGTCAAGCCCATTCCCTCTTAAAGACCTTCTGTTTTCACTCCTACCTCACCTTAGAGTCATCTTCTCAACTTGAGCTGAGCAGTAGCAACACTTGTGCAACTCAGCCTTCTCAGTGCCGGGGCCACATCAGATACCAATTGTCATCATCTCTGGGAACTTAAAGGATCAGTATTTTTTTTAAACAAACAAAAAATTCCCCAGGAATTCCTATATAGTCACATTTGAGAACCAGTGTCCTGGATCAGGGGTTCTCAAAATGTGGTCCCAGCTCAGAAAGAGTAGCATCCCCAGAAACCTGTTAGAAATGGAGGTTCTCAGTCCCCACCTAAGAGCAGAGCCCAGGCGTGTGTATTTTAACAAACTCCAGGTTCTGAGATACCTAAACTTGACAACTGTCATCCTGCATCCTCGGTGCCCAAGGTGTGGCTTGTGGCTCAACAGCATCAGCATTACTTGGAAGCTTGTTAGAAAGAAAAGCAGAGTCTTTGACACCAGCTGGTAAATCCAGCCAATGGAATCAGAATCCACACTTTAACAATATCACTGGTGCCTCCTGCCAGTCATGTCTGAGAAAGCTCTCTGGCTCCCTCCCCTGAGAGCCTAAGGGCAGCTGCACGCTGAGCCCACCGAGCACCCGCTTGGTTTGAACACCAAGAGGAGCCAGGTTTGTTGGAGCAAGGCTGGTTCCAGGACTGATGCAGGGAAAGTGCAAGGTGGGCCTCAGACTTCTTGTGCCAGAAAGCAAGGAAGTGCTTGAAGAAAGACTGGACATGTCTAAAAGACAGGGGCTGAGCTAAAGGGTTTCTCACTGGCCACTTTGGAGGAATCTTGCAGTCATGCATTATAACCTGCTGAATGAAATAAAAGCAATGAGTTTGTAGTGCTGTAACAAAATAACTTTTGTATAAATAAGTGAAAGAGAAAGGAAAATTCTTCATTGCAGTAGGATACCAGCTAATAAGCAGAGAAGGAAAGGTAGAGTAAGAAAATCACCCATGAAGGCTAAAACCCATGGGTGAATGTTTGAGGAATAGAACACTTACATTCTAAAAGTACCTCCCCACAAATGATTTATTCATTACAAAGGGACATTAGTACCTTGATAGTGGAGAAAGCTGGCAGAGATCACCTTCACCCAGCAGCCGGAGCTGGCCTTGCCCAACCTGGGACAGCCCAGCACCCAGCGCCTCCTGCTGTGACATGCTGAGGAGGGCACAGTATCCCTCCCAGGGCATTCCTGCCACAGAAGCCCCCCAGAACCTGCTCCTCAGGAAGCATCAGAAACCCAAATAGAGGAACGGTTCATGGAGTGTCCGGCCTGCATGCTCAGAGAATGTCAAGGTCAAGAGAAACAAAGAATGGCTAAGGAACTGTTCCAGGTTAAAGGAGACTAAAGAGATATAAGGACTAAATGCAGTGGGAAATGCTGGACCTGGAAATGTGTATCATTTTAAAAGGTTATTCCGGGAACAACTGACAGAATTTAAATATAGACTCTGGTTTAGGAAATATTTTATGAAATGTACACTGAAATATAGGGCGATGCAGCAGTATGTTTGTATCATGAACTCTCAAATGATTCTGAAAATATGTGTGTGAGAGTATAGGCCTAAGTGTATAACACATATTCTATGTTTACAGAGAGAGACAAGAGGGCAAAACTTTAACAACTGGTGAATCTAGAAGATGAGAGTTCCTAGACTATCTTGGAACTTCTCTACAAGTTTGAAATTTACCAAAATAAAAGTCTTGCCCTCTCTACTTGGTAAAAAGATCCTTGAAAACAAACAGCAAAATAAACCAAGGAAGAAGCCACGATCTAGAGAAGTCTTGCTTCCAAGTCTAGTCTGACTCTCTCCTTCTGGTCATGTGGGTCTCTGCTCCTCCCTCACCTCCTCCAAGAGGCCCTGGATGGTCACCCCCCACCGCCACTGTCAGACCCTCTCTGTCATGTTACCTGCTCTCTTACTCTCATAGCTCTTTGTTGGCACATGAAATTTTTCTTGTTTACACCTGTCTACTGGCTTACTGTCTCTTCACACTTGAATGTGAGCTTCATAAGCATAGGGATTTCATCTAGCCGGAAATGGCCCCAGTACAGTGCCTCACTACTCAGAGGGCCCCCACCAGCGTCCATTATTAAGTGAAGGAAAAGGGAGACCTCGGCTTCCTCATGGGCGAGATGCCGGCTCTATGATATAACACCAGACTCCTTCACAGCCCTGACACTGACTTGAGTGTGGACCATAAGAACCACTGTCTAAAGAGCATCTTTAACGTCCCAGGCTTTTCCTTACAATCTCTCATTTCATCTTCACAGTGACCGTTTTCCACTCATTCCTTTAGCAGACACATACCGAATGCCTGTTATCTACTAGGCACTAAGAAGATACTCTTAACACGACAGACAGAGCCCTTAGCCCCACGGAGCTTGCCAGGTTAGCCAGAGCTGGCTGAGGAAACCGAGACTCAGAGAGGTTCCCCAACTTGCTGAAGCTGCACAGCAAGCACAGAGCAGAGCTGGGAGGGTAACCAAGGTTTCAGTCCAAATCCAGGCTCTTCTTGCGCTGGGGACCTGCTGCCTCCAAGGAGCTGCTGTGTGAGTCGGCCCCATCCTTAGGTTGGTCCCCCAGAGCTGGCACAGCACCTGTGTCCCATGACCTAGACACTGGTCCTCACTGTGCCCCTCCCTCGGCAAAGGAACAGAGCGTGCTCTATCTCAGCCATTTCTGATTACAATCTTGATTGTCCCTTGGCCTCTTGGTCCCGTTTACTTCAGATAAGCAGGAGTCTGTTCTGCTTCACTGGGCAAAGGTTAAGTTCAACTCAACCTCAGAAATAATCTAAGTGGCAGACATACTCAAATAACCTTGCCAGAAAAGTAACCAAAAAAGCAAAAACCAAGAAACAAAATAAAAACCCACTTCAAATATGTTTAATGAAGAGACCGAGCATGAAGAATTAAAGCTATGTAAGAGAGCAGGGAAACTTCCTAAAAGAGGTTTGATTTTTCTTCACCCCACTGACCCTTTCCCTCCTTGAAAGTTTTCTTTGCCAATTAATCACTCAACTTATGACCAGGCCCTGTTTCCCTGTTTATAATTTTAAGCCTCAAGAATCCCGCTATAAAGACCACAGTAAATTTCCCTGGTTAGCAAGACAAACATTTATCTTAGAGGATCAGTTACTGTGCTGGGAGGTCTTAGATTCCTGGGATTTAGTGCACGCCTTTGCCTTGATTTGTTGGGTGACCTTCGCTTCCTGTGCCTCGGTTTCTGAAGCTGCACAAGGAAAACAATGTTACCCCCTGAGTTGTTCTGATATTGCTTGGGGTTCCCTGTTGAAAAATAGAAGAGGGGGTTTGGCCAAGGATTTGATTTATCTCTGCCCATTAATGCCCCTCCTTCTCCTTCTGGAAGGTAGCTAATTGTGCTTACAATTGAAAGGCATGCTCTGTGGGCATCTGAAGTATATTCCTTACAGGAATGCCTAGAGGGTGGGTGAATAAAAGAGACACATTAACAGAGTTTTTTTATTCTAGAGAAAAATGTCACATCTCCATTTTTTTGTGGCCACGAGGTTCAGAGTTGTGGAGGGGGATAGACAAGAAAACAGGATTGTTCTTTGGAACTGAGATTCACCAATGACTTACCCATGAGAGAAGTTTTTTTTTGCCACAGTTGAACAACAGTTTTTCTAGCAAGCCAGGCAGCTAACTAGTAACAAAGTGGGTGATAAAATGACCCCTTTTTTGTTTAGTGAGTTCCCCATCATTGGAGGTAAGTAAGAATAGGGTAGAGTAGAGAATGTTAAAGCACCAAAAGAAGGTTTCAACTAAGTACCATTCATCCGCCTCTAACCCTGAGATTCTGGGATTCTAGTCCCTTTGGGTGTCACATGTTCTTCTGAACAGACAGTCTGAGCTGTGCAGCAGCACATGGGGACAAAGGACAACGACAAGTGAGGTCATGGGATAATTCAAGATTCATGTCACACAAAGAAAGGATGGCTTTATATCTGCTCCAAATCATGGACCAGAATCAGGATCCCAGAAGAAGTGGGTATGTAGGGTGGTATGTATTTGAGGACTCATCACATGTATTGAGGACACACCTTTCAGCAGAAAGTATTGCATGGACCATGGACTCTGCAGCCTAAGAGGAAGTTTGAATGGCCACTGAGATCCTTCAGGATGTAGCTTTTGGCCATAGAAGTCCCATCACTGATTAGCAGCAGGAGGAACCCAACCTCAGAGACCCAGAGAGGGTGAGTGAGCATGGTGGGGAAATTGGGGATAGAATCAGCTTCTAATCAGGCACTTACTTTAAATACCAACCACCATAAGAAGAGCTGCCAATTATTGATCATCTTCTATAAGCAAGTATAACACATGGTTCACTCCAGAAATTCCTCAAGGGAGGTGCCATATCATGTCTTACAGATGAAGCACTGAAGCTTCCAGAGAGCAGAAACATCATCTTGCCTCACAAATGGAGACACGAGTATTCAAAGTCAAGTCTGTCCGACTCAAGAGCCCAAGTCCCCTCCACTGTGTCAATACTCTTGATACAGAAGTAGGGATTATTAACCCCATTTTTGCAGGTAGAAACACTGAGCTCTGAAAGTGGGAGTACTAGTGAAAAGACTGCAGTTTGACGAACTCCAGTTCTCTACCAGATGTCCCGTGGGAGGAACCCTGTAGAATCCCAGAACTGAGGGCTGTCTGACCGAACGAACCCTTTAGTCTGGAGAGGAGAGCCTGACTCAGAGGGTGAGTGAGCCACTCAGGGGCAGGAGGCAGGATGTGCTGAGTGACCTGCCTTCTGGGGAAGTGACCTGGATCTGTGTTGACCCCTCCCAGAGGCCTCTGGGCTGGCGGGAATGCCTGGCCCTGAACATGGAGAGTGTCCAAGGGGCTAGGGCCCTGGGAGTGAAACTTCCGTCAGGCTGGCAACATGGACCAGCAGGCAGGGCCTTGGGGGTCAGAGGGTCACCAGCCCAGCAGCTGCCTATATGGGCAAACGTGGGAAACTGGAGGTATCGGTTGAAAGGCAGGGAACAAAAGTGGGGTTTTATTTTGGGAGGGGAGCCATTGTTCCCAGATGCCCCTTCTCACCCTGCCTCTATAAAGGCTCTGCCAGTAGTGCCAGACATCCTTGGATCTATCTGAACTCCCTTCTCCCCCACTGCCTGCAAGAGCCATCATCCTGACAGGCCTTTCTAGAAGCCATTTAGGTGCCAGGGCCTGGGCTTGACACTCCACATGCAAAAGCTGACATAGAGCTTTCCCAACAATGCTGTAATGAGCTGAGGCTCAGAGAGGTTAAGTGACTTGACTAAGCTCACACGGTTGGTAAGTAAAAGAGCCAGAATGGCAGCTCTGTTAGGATAGGGGTTTCTGACTCTCTTGGTGGCTGCTGTATTCCCAGTGCTTGCTGCATGGTGGCTACCCAATACCTAGTCATTGAGTGAATGTATGACTGAGTGCCATGCGCATTGCCCTGCACCTAGCTGCCTCCTGAAAACCCCATGATGGGAGAATTCAGTTTTGAGGGGAAATAGATCTAGAGGACTTTAGTCAAGAAGACATCCATGAAGTCCTTTGCTATCAGTACTTTTTATGCTCATCAAAATATTACAATGAGGAAAGCTCCTTGAATGAATGTAAATTGCATTGTATACATTTTTACGATTATTATTATTAT
>PVHT021183699.1:71953525-71972524 GCA_004024745.2 Catagonus wagneri | reverse complement strand
TGTAGGCTTCCTGATGGGAGGGAGTGATACCTGCTCATTGGTAGGTGGGGTTGATTCCTCTCCCTCTGATGGCTGGGGCTTTGTCTCTGGATGAGATTAGAGGCTGGCTGTGTGCCTGAGGGGCCTTTAGGCAGCCTGTTTACTGATGGGTGGGGCTGAGATCCCACCTGAATTGTTGTTTGTCCTGGGGCTTCTCAGCGCTGATGGGAGGGACCAGATTTTTCCCAGAAATGGCCACCTCCAGAGAAATGCAGGCTGCTGAATGTCCCCGAGAGCTTCACCTCCAATGCCCTTCCACCACAACAAGCCACATTCACCCCTGTTTTCCCAGGAGATCCTCCAGGAATTGCAGTCAGGTTCCACCCAGATTAGTATTCATTCCTTTTTATTACCAAAAAGCATTCCACTGTATGGGCATACAACATTTTTTTTATCCATCATCCATCAGTGAAAACTGGGTTGTTTCTGCCTGTGTGCTGTTATGAAATTCTTGTAGAAGCTTCAGTTTAAACACTCATTTTCTATTCTTTGGAGTATATACCTATAAGTGGATTATGAAATCACATTTTAATCATATGTTTAACTTTTAGAGGAACAGCCAAACTCTTTTTCCCAGCATTTGTGCCTTTTACATGCCTACCAGCAAGGTGAAATGTGAGTCCAGTTTCTTGATGTGTTCAGTAGATTGTCATTTTTAATTTTTTAAAATCATAGACATCCTAATGGATGTGAAGTAGTATCTTATTGTGGTTTTAATTAGCATTTCTCCAGTGACTATTGATGATGAGCATATTTTCATGTGTTTATTGCCCATTTATATATCTTTGAAGAAATGTCTATTCAAGTCCTTTGCCATTTTTAAATTGGGCTGTTTTGTTGTTGCTGTTGTGGAGTTGTAGGAGTTCTTTATACATTTGAGATATTAATCCCTTATCAGATATATAATTTGCAAATATTTTCTTTCATTCTGTAGGTTGCCTTTTCACTTCCTTGATAGAACCTGTGATATACAAAAATTTAATTTTGATGAAGTCCGATTTATATATTTTTATTTTGTTCCTTGTGCCTTGGTGCCGTATCTAGGAATTGTCAACTCTAAAGTCATGAATATTAAACCCTATGTTTACTTCTAAGAGTTTTATACCTTTAGATCTTATGTTTAGGTCTTTGATCCTTTTTGAGCCTTATGAGGTAAGGGTTTAACTCCACTCCTTTGTCTGGGATTAGCATACTTCTTCGATTAGCATAGCATTGAAGTAAGCCTTGAAATTGGAGCTTGTGAGTCCTCCAACTTTCCTCTTTTTTCCAAGATTGTTTTGGTTATACATGGATCCTTGCACTTACATATAAAATTATAGAATCAGTTCATCCCTTTCTGCAAAAATAGGCAGGTGGAGTTTTGATAGATGTTGCACCAAATCTGTTGATCACTTTGGGGAGTATTGCCATCTTTGGGTGCCTTTTGACTAAATGCCCTAGGCAGAACTTCCAATACAATATTATACATCTTTGTACTGTTCGTGATCCTAGAAAGGATTTAGTCTTTCAGCATTAAGTATGGTGTTAACTGGGTTTTTTTTCATGGATAGGCTTTTTGAGGAATTTACCTGTTATTCAAATTTGGTGATCATTTTTTACATGAAAAGATATTGCATTTGTCAACTCCCTCTTCCTGCATCAATTGAGAGGATCACAGTGGGTTTTTTTTCCTTCATTCTATTAATACGGTGTATTTCATTGATTAATTTTTGTGTGTGGAACCACCCTTGCATTTTATTTTTGCTTTTGGCAGTCTGGCTTTTGGCAATCCAGACTCTTAGCCACATGCTATGTTGTCTCCACTGTTCCTGCTTTTGATAATTCGAATCTTCTCTGTTTTTCTTAGTCAATCTTGCTAAAGATTTGTTAGCATTTTTTTTTTACCTTTTCAAGGAAACAACTTTTGATTTCATTGACTCTGTATTGTTTTTTGATTTTCTCTTTCATTTATCTCTGCTCTTATCTTCATTATTTTCTTTCCTCTGCTTGCTTTGGTTTAGTTTTTCTTCTTTTTCTAGTTCCTTACAGTGGAAATTTGGATTATTTGAGATCTTTCTTCTTCTTTAATGTAGTCATTTGCAGTTGTAAATTTCTCTCTGAGAACTGTTTTTACTGCATCCAATCAGCTTTGGTTCTTCTTTGAGGTTGTTTAAGAATATGTTGTTTAACCTCCACATATTTTTGAATTTTCCCATTTTCCTTCTGTTATTAATTTCTAATTTCATTCCATTGTGGTCAAAGAGTAGATGTTTTATGACTTTATTCTTTTGAAATTCATTGAGACTTGTTTTATGGCCTAATCTATGGTCTCTCCCAGAGGATGTTTTATGTGCCCTTGAAAAGGATGTAGATTTTGCTGTTGTTTGGTGGAGTGTTTTATTCGTGTTAGATCTCAGAAGTTTGTAGTGTTATGCTAGTCTTCTATTTCTTTTTTATCTTTTCTCTAGTATTTCTATCCATTATTGAAAGTGAAGTGTTGAAATTTCCAACAATTATTGTAGAACTATTTTTTCCTTTTAATTCTGTCAGTTTCTGCTTTGTATATTTTGGGGTTTTGTTCTTAGGTACATATATATTTATAATTATTGTACTACTCGGTAGATTGACATTTTTATCATTATATAATGTCTTTCTCTTTTGATACAATTTATATTTTAAAGTCTATTTTGTTTGATAGTAAAGCCACCCCAATTCACTTTCAGTTACCATGGAATATCTTTTTCCATCCTTTCACTTTCAACCTATTTGTGTCTTTGGGTCCAAAGTGACTCTCTTGTAGATAACACATAGTTTGACTGTTTTTAAAAATCCATTCTGGGAGTTCCCATTGTGACTCAGTGGTTAACAAATCTGACTAGGAACCATGAAGTTTGGGGTTTGATCCCTGGCTTTGCTCAGTGGGTTAAGGATCCGGCATTGTCGTGAGCTGTGGTGCAGGTTGCAAACGTGGCTCAGATCCCGCATTGCTGTGACTGTGGCGTAGGCCAGCAGCAACAGCTCCAATTAGACCCCTAGCCTGGGAACCTCCATATGCCATGAGTGCGACACTAGAAAAGGCAAAAAGACAAAAAAAATCCATTCTGCCAAAGTCTGTCTTCTGATTGTAGAGTTTAAACCATATATATTTTATTATTGATGAGGAAGACCTTACTTTACTTCTGCCATTTTTTTCTATCTTTTATCTTTTTTATTCCTCAATTCCTCCATTACATTACTGCTTTCTTTTGTATTAGAAAGATATTTTCTAGTATACCATTTTGATTCCCTTCTCCTTTTATTTATGTATTCATTTATTTATTTATCTTTTTAGAGCTGCACCCGTGGCATATGTAGGTTCGCAGACTAGTAGGTGAATCAGAGCTACAGCTGCTGGCCTACGCCTCAGCCAAAGCAATGCCACATTTGAGCCACATATGTGACCTACACCACAGCTCATAGCAATGCTGGATCCTTAACCCCACTGAGTTAGGCCAGGGATCAAACCTGCATCCTCATGAATACTAGTCAGATTTGTTTCCACTGAGCCACAACGGGAACTCCTATTTTATTATATATATTTTAAGTTATTGTCTTAGTGACTGCCTGTGCATTATAATTAATATTCTATTTTATAACAATCAAGTTGAAGTTAATACCAATTTCAGTAGTATACTAACCATCCTTCATGTATAGATCTGCTCCCCCACTTACATTGTTATTGTCACAAATTACATCTTTATACATTGTGTGCCAATTAATTTATTTTAATATTATTGGGGCACTGAGAAGGGTGTTGTGTTTTATGCAATACCTTCCCCCAAAGGCATCATCATGTGCTAAAGAAAGAATCATTTAAGGGAGTTCCTATCGTGGTGCAGGAGTTAACGAATTCAACTAGGAACCATGAGGTTGCAGGTTCAGTCCCTGGCCTCACTCAGTGGGTTGAGGATCCAGCATTGCCATGAGCTATGGTGTAGGTTGCAGACGCAGCTTGGATCCTGCATTGCTGTGGCTGTGGTATAGGCCGTAGCTGTAGCTCTGATTAGACCCCTAGCATGGGAACCTCCACATGCCATGGGTGTGGCCCTAAAACAACAAAAGACAAAAAAAAAAGAATCATTTAAGAGTCAGGGAAACAAGATGGCAGAGCAGAAGGACTTCAGCTCACCCTCTTACAAAGACACCAAAATTAGAACTAACTGCTGAACAACCATCAGTAAAATAGACTGGTAACTACTAAAAATCATATCCTAGACCCAAAGACAAAGAAGAAGCCACAACAAGATGGTAGGAGGGGTGCTTTCACAATATAAGCAAGCCCATACCCACTAGGGGGGCAACCCACAGAATGGAAAATAACTACATAGCAGAGGCTCTCCCATAGGAGTGAGAGTTCCAAATACCACATCAGGTTCCCCAGCCCAAGGGTCCGGCACTGGGAGAAGGATCCCCCAGAGCATTTGGCATTGAAGACCAGTGGGGCTAGTATTCAGGAGCTCCACAGGACTGAGGGAAACAGAGACTCCACTCTTGGAGGGCACTCACAGGATTCCATGTGCACTGGGTCCTGGGGAAAAGCAGGGGCTCCATAAGAATCTGGGTGGTCTCTACCTGTGGGTCTTGGAGCATATCCGGGTAAAGCAACAGGGGGCTGTGGCTTGTTATGGGGGCAGGACATTGAGGCAGAGGTCCCAGAAGTATTCTTCATCATGAGCTTGCCTGTAGCTGCCATTTTAGAAAAATCTGGCACCACCTCTCAGGGTTGAGTAGCCCCAGGCCAAAGAAAAAACAGGGTAGGAACACAGCCCCACCTATCAGCAAACAGACTGCCCATAGTCCTGGTAGGCAAACAGCTGCCTTTAATCACACACAGAGACAAAGCCCCACCCACCAGAGGGACAAGACTCAGCTCCACCTACCAGTGGGCAAGCACTAGTCCCTCCTATCAGGAAATCTGAAGTTAGTTCCTATACCAACTTCAGCCACAAGGGGCAGACACCAGAAGCAAGAGAGGCTATAACCCTCTAACCTGCTAACAGGAGACCAGATGAAAAGCTGTACCAATTGAAAAGGTAGAGACATATAAGCCAGGTGAGGGAACTAAACAAAACCCCAGAAAAACAGCTAAGTGAACTGGAGGTTAGCAGCCTTCATGAAAAAGACTTTAGAATAATGATAGTAAAGATGATCCAAGATCTTAGAAAAAAAAAAAAAACTGGAGGCATGAATTGATAAATTAGAAGAAAAGCTGAACAAAGAAATAGATGCTTTAAAGGTTAAACAAACAGAGATCCAAAATTCAATAACCAAAATTAAAAAAAAAAATTACCAGAAGGAACAAATAGCAGATTACAGGAGGCAGAAGAATGAATAAGTGAGATGGAAGAAAGACTGGTGGAAATCTCTAACACAGGAAAGACTAAAGGAAAAAATGAAAAGAAATGAGGAGAGTCTAAGATAAATCTAGGACAACCTTAAAGGCACCAACATTTGCAATATAGGGGTGCCAGAAGGAGAAGATAGAAAGGGCCAGAGAAAATATTTGAAGAGATAATAGCCAAAAACTTCCCTAACATGGAAAAGGAGTTATCACTCAAACCCAGGAAGCACAACGAGTACCATATAAAATAAACCCAGGAGGAACACCCCAAGACACATATTAATCAAAATGACCAAAATTAAAAACAAAGAGAAGACACCAAAGTAGCTAGGAGAAAGCAACAAATAACATACAAGGGAACCCCAATGAGGCTGTCAGCTGATTTTTCAGCAGGAACTCTGCAAGCGAAAAGGGAGTGGCACAATATACTTAATGATGAAAGGAAAAAATACTCCAACCAAGATTACTCTACCCAGGATTTGGATTTGAAAGGGAAATTAAAAGCTTTACAGACAGGCAGAAGCTAAGAGAATTTAGCACCATTAAATCAGCTTTACAACAAGTACTAAGAGAACTTCTCTAGATGGAAAAGAAAAGGCCATGACCAGAAGCAAGAAAATTACAAATGAGAAGGCTCATCAGTAAAGGCAAACATATAGTAAAGGTAGGAAATCATCCACACACAAATATGATATCAATATCAAAACCAGCAATTGTGAGAAGAGGTGGATAAAAATGTATCATAGATGGATAATTGGAGATGCATTTCCAATTAAAAGACCAGCAACTTAAAACAATATTTTAGGAGTTCCCATCATAGCTTAGTGGTTAACGAATCCAACTAGGAACTGTGAGGTTGCGGGTTTGATCCCTGGCATCATTCAGTCAGTTAAGGATCCGGTGTTACCATGAGCTGTGGTGTAGGTTGCAGATGCGACTCGGATCCTGCATTGCTGTGGCTGTGGCGAAGGCCGGCAGCTACAGCTCCTGTTAGACCCCTAGGCTGGGAACCTCCATATGGCATGGGTGCAGCCCTGAAAAGAAAAAAAGCCAAAAAATAAAATAAAACAATATTATGTATATATATATATATATATATATATATATATATATATATATATATTCCTATGTCAAAACCTCATAGTAACCACAAACCAAAAACCTGAAATAGATACACACAAGTATAAGAAAAAGCAATCCATACACAACTCTAAAGATAGTCATCAAACCACAAAAGAAGAGAAAAAAGGGAAGAAAAAAAGACCAACAAAAACAAATCCTGAACAACTAACAAAATTGTCATAAGAACTTACATATCAATAATGTAAATAGAATAAATGCTCCAACCAAAACGCATAGACTGGCTGAATGGATACAAATTGTTACCTTATGTAGTTGTCCTTTAAATTACATAGAGAAAAAAGAGGAGTTACAAACCACAGATACCTTAATACTGAATTTTATATATACCTATATAATTACCTTATCGGGTGTTCTTCAGTTCTTCTGTAGATTCAAGTTACTATTTAATGTTCTTTCATCCAGCCTGTGGGATCTCTTTAGTATTTCTTGTAGGGTAGGTATACAAGAAATCAACTCTTTGTTTTTGTTTATCTGAGAAAGCCTTCATATCTCCTTCTCTCCCTCTCTCTCTCTCTCTCTCTCTCTCTTTCTTTGGCTTTTGTCATTTTAGGGCAGCACCCATGGCATATGGAGGTTCCTGGGCTAGGGGTCTAATTGGAGCTACAGCTGCCAGCCTACACCACAGCCACAACAACACGGGATCCGAGCCACATCTGCAACCTACACCACAGCTCATGGCAATGCCAGATCCTTAACCCACTGAGTGAGGCCAGGGACCAAACCAGCAACCTCATGTTTCCTAGTCAGATTCGTTTCTGCTCAGTGATTATGGGAACTCCTTCTCTTTCATTTTTTAAAGGATAGTTTTCCTGGGTATGAAATTCTTGATTGACCATTTTATTTTTTCAGCACCTTGAATATATCTTCCCAGTACCCTCTGGCCTTCATGATTCCTGAAGAGAAATTAGCTATTAATCTTACTGAAAATGTTGTGCATGAGTGTGTGTCAACAGTTTGATTACAGTGTGTCTCAGTGACGAGCTTGAAGTTCATGGCAATTCTTGGGTGCATATATTCTCATCTTTCATCAAATTTGCGAAAATTTTGACCACTATTACTTCACATATTCTTTCTGCTCCTTTGTTTCTCTGCTCTCCTTATGAGATTTCCATTATACATATATTGATATGTTTAATGCTATGTCACATGTCTCCTAGGCTCTGTTCATTTTTCTTTATTGTTTTTTTTTTTTCTGCTCCTTAGGCTTGGTAATCTCAATTGCCCTATCTTCAAATTTGCTGATTCTTGCTTCTGCTTGCTCCAGTATACTGTTTATTGCTCTAATATTTTTTTCATTTTAGTTATTGTACTTTACAACTTCAGAATTTCTCTCTAGTTTCCCTTATAATTTATCATTTCTATCTCTGTATTGATATACTCTATTTGTTATTTGTTGACATCATTCTCATTGTTTCCTTTAGTTTTGTTTTAACTTTGATTTTATTTTTATAGAAGTATAGTTAATTTACAACGTATTAGTTTCAAGTATATAGTAAAACAATTCATATATATATGTATACACACACACACACACACACACACATACATATATTTACTTTTTCAGATTCTTTTCCATTGTAGGTATTGAGTATAGTTCCCTGTGTTCGAGCATATTTTCAATAGTTGATTTATACTCTTTTATTTTTTATTTATACTCTTATTTTTTTAGTAAGTACAATGTCTTGGCTTCCTCAGGGAACAATTCTATTAATTTCTTTTTTCCTACGTCTGAGCCATACTTTCTAGTTTCTTTGCATGACACAAAATTTTTTGTTGAAAACTGGACATTTTGAATATAATGTGGCAAGTCTGGAAATGATTTTCTCCTCTCTTTCTGTGACTTATTATTGCTGCTGTTGTAGTTGTTTTTTGTGTCCTTGGTTCTCTTTTCTGAATAAAGTAGGTAAAGTCTATATTCCTTGTTGTATATAGCCACTTAAGTCTCTGTTCTGTTAGCCAGTAGTCAGCTAATGATTTAACAAAGATTTCAGTGCCATATATGATAAAAAATATGAACTTATATTCTTTGCATGTAACAACAACAAAATCTCCCAGTGTGTGCAAATGGAATCCATTGTGTGTTGGGCCATACCTTCAATTCTCAGCCAGGCATTTCATAGTTATGTCTTAGTCTTTACTTTCTGCTTGTGGAGAGCTTCAGGTCAGCATGTGGTGGGAGCTTAGGGCCTTCTCAGGTCTTTCCTAAGCATGCATACATCCCTGGGTGTGCAGGTGACCTTCTAGATTCCCAAAACCTCTATTCTCCAAGGTGTCTCAGTTTCTAGTCTTTCCTTCTAAGCTTTTTGATTTATATATAGTTTGTTCCAACTGTCTTCTTTTGCCTAAAGTGGCAGCAGCTAGTACATTTGCCTTTAAATGTTCTTGACAAATACCCCCTGGTTAACTGCCTCAGTCCTGGAAGAGTTTAGTGGAGGCTAAAATAACAGGCTTGTCCTTTAGGCAGGCACAAGACAGGTCAGAGAAAACAACCACAGTCCTCTGAGATTTAGAGCCCTTCTGTTCCCTAATGTACTAGACCCTGTACTAGGAATGTAAGTTGTTGTCTTCAAGGCCACTGCTGAGTCAGGGCGAGTCAAACACCATAGACCTCTATTGTCAAGATTCTGGTGTGTTTTTTCCTTGATTAAGCATTCTCCTGGTTGCTGTAAACTTTTCATTAGTTTCTCAAGTTCCATAAGTTGATGCTTTTGCAAGTTTATTTGCTCCTTTTGTAGAATAATGAGATTTTATAGTTTCCCACCCTGACATTTTCACTCTGCAGTGCTGTCTTTTAAGATTCAGAGTACACTTTGAAACAGAAGCTATTCTATAGTGATGGAGCCCCCCATCAGATACCCTACAGGGGAACCAGGGAGATGAGTAGAAGAAGCCCTGTCTGTCCTCATTTCCTCAAGGAAGATTAGTAGCTTGCTTCTGACTGTTTAACTTTCTTTTTCCTTTTTTGGCTGCCCCTGCAGCATGAGTAAGTTCCCGGGCCAGAGATGGACCCATGCCATAGCAGTGACCCATGCCACAGCAGTGACAACACCAGATCCTTAACTGTCTTAGCTACCATGGAACTCCTTTCTTTTTAAGCATAAAAGAGTGAGCACTTAGATGGACATAATAGTTTGCTCATTGAGTGGATGGCCACTATGATTGGAATAAAAATCAAAACCAAAAGCCTCTTTAACACAGTCTACAAGACCCTGCAATATCTGAGCCCAGCCTCCCCTTACACCCCAACCCCCTCACTGGACCCAGCCCCACCAGTCTTCCTCCAGTTTTATAGCTTGAGATGCCATGTCCCACCTCAGAGCCTTTGTACAAGCCCTTCCTCCTGCAGTGCTCTTTCCATCCCTTGTCATCTGGTAAAATATTACTCATCCTTCAGATTTTAGCTTTTTAAAGCCACTTCCTCAGAAAGACCTCTCCAAGCTCTCTAATATAAATCATTTTCCTCCATTATTCTCTTTTGGAAGGCACTTTGCTTTTCCATTTTCCACTTACAGTAAGTTGTCTTGATATATTTATTGTATATTATATATATGATTAATATCTTTCAACAACCACATTGAAATGTGGAGATGGGCCCTGAAGTTCTCCAAAGCAGATGGAAGGCAGTGATACATGTTTGGGGAGAGGCAGCATTTCCAGGAATTTTGAGAGCTGTCTTCTGTCTTGACCCTAAGACCCCTAATGCCTTATTTCTCTGTTCCTCTTGACAGCAGAAGTCTTCAAGAGAATTGTCCTCACCTCCCGTCTTCAATTACCCTCCTCCTGGTCTCAAAATCAGGCTTTTGTACCTATTACTTCACCAAAAGCATCCATCAAGGCCAGCAGTGGTCACTCCTCATTCTTTCTTGACCACTCGTCATTCTTTCTTGACCACTCATCAGCAGTGGACACTGCTTTGACTCTCCACCTGAAGCACTCTCTCCCCCTTTCGGAACACCACTCCCCTTCTCTGACCACACCTGCTCCCTTGGTGATTTCGTCCTATCTCATGTCGTAGGGTTTAACTACCTGTTATAGGTTAACTCCCAAATCAGTATCACTAGCTTGGGGGCTCCACATTCTATTTGTGCATTCAGCTCCACTTGGATATTTGGAACTCAGTTTGGTCCCCAATAAAACTCCCAATTCCCTCTTCAGCCTACCCTGCTCCTCCTGTTCTTTTCCCCACCTCAGTAAATGGCAACCCCAGCTGTCCACTAGCTCTGGCTAAAAACCTTGGGTCCCCCTGACTCCTCCCTACATTCAGTCCATCAGCATTGTGAGAATTGGTCTCCCTGCTTCTTCCCCTGCCTCCCTACAGCCCTTTATCAACACTGCAGTCTGGGTGACACTTGAAAAATAAGGCTGGTCATGTCAGTTCTTGGCTCAAAACCTCCAGTGACTGCCATCTACTCAAGATAAATGCAGTCCCAGCAACAGTGCCCAGGGCCCTGCATGACCCACCCTATCTCCCTTCCTCTCCTCTCTCTGCTGGCACCAGCCCTACTGATGTCTCTAATGTTCCTCAAATACACCAAACTCTTTCCTGCCTCAGGGCCTTGGCACTGTTCCTCTCCTGCCCTCAGTACTCCCCACAGATGCCCCCCAAACTTGCTCCTTTATTTCTTCAGATTCCCACTTAAATTCCAGCTTCTCTGCAATACCTTCCTGACCACCCTGTACTGACAACAATCCCATGTGCTCGGAACTTCCTATGCCCAAAGCTGCTTTATTATTTTTTTTTTCAAAGCACCTATCACCATCTTACATTCCCTCTATTCAACATTTTATTTTGCCTGTATTCTCAATTTCTCTACATTCTGTGTTCTTATTTGCTTATTATCCGCCTCCCCCAACTAGAACATGAGTTCTCTGAAGGTGGCAGCATGTGTAGTTCACTTCCTCAACCCCCATTCTTGGAGTAGGGCCCCTGAAAGTGTGGATGGGTCCGTGTTCAGTGGATAGTTATAGCCTGAATCAATGAGTGTGTGTATTTATCTTCCTTCCCATGTAGATCTCATGGATATGTTGAGGAACTCATCTAGTAATTAGAGCTATGAACTATAATTTTGGGAGTTTTTATCATTTGTCGTGAAAATATTTGTAGTTTTGTAGAAAATATTTAGAGAAGACAACAATAAAATATGCATGTACAATGATTAATTCTAAGTACATTTCTGTTCTTTCGGCTTTTTATTTTTATTTCTATTTAGTAATAACATTGTTTTATCATGATTCTGTGCTCTAATGAAATTTTATGCATATTGACAGACCTAGAGATCATCATACTAAGCGAAGTAAGTCAGAAAGAGAAAGACAAATAACATATGATATCACACATATGTGGAATCTAAAACATGACACAAATGAACATATCTGTGAAACATAAACAGACTCACAGACATAGAGAACAAACTTGTGGTTGCCAAGGGGAAGGGGGAGGTGGGGGAGGGATGGACTGGGAGTTTGGGAGCAGATGTAAGCTAGAATATATAGAGTGGATAAACAACAAGCCCTACTGTATATCACAGGAAGCGGTATTCAGTATCCTGAGATAAACCATATGGAAAATATTTAAAAGAGTGTGTGTGTGTGTGTGTGAATCACTTTGCTGTATAGAAGAAATTAACACAATATTGTAAATCAACTATACTTTTTTTTTTCTTTTTATAACTGCACCCGTGGCATATGGAAGTTCCTAGGGTAGGGGTCGAATTGGAGCTGCGTCTTCAGCCTACGCCACAGCCACGGTAAAACCAAATCCAAGCTGCATCTGTGACCTATGCCACAGCTTGCAGCAACACCAGATCCTTAACCCACTGAGTGAGGCCAGGGATTGAACCCATATCCTCACAGAGACATCGTCAGGTCCTTAACCCACTGAGCCACAGCGGGATCTCCTAGAGCTGCACTTTAAACTAAATTTATAATAGCTTCAACAATAATGTCAGTCATATCACCTTTGACTGAATAGACATCAGTAAATTGGATTTGAAAGAAACAGCGTCACTGGAACTAACTTTCTATTTGACTCAAGTAATGCCATCGATGTAAAACTCTCATCATTTAATAGTTTTCAACATGCTTCTTCTGAAGGAACCAATACTTAATCGTTGTTTTATTTTCAGATGTACACAAGAAAATCTGAAACTGAAAATGAGTGAAATTATTTTTAAATACAGACATTTGACAGAAATGAACAGTCATGCTTCAACAAGGATTCCAAAGAAATAGCTTATTCCTGACTCCCTGCCAACCTCTTTATATGTTTTAAAGGCAGGAAAGCAAAACATTCAAACCCCCAAAGGTCCTGCTCCTCCTCAAAGCCCGATCCTGCTTGCTGGGGGCAATGGGGCCTTTCTTCTTGTAGACCTAAGTGTCTGACACTGTCTCTTGTAGGACCTTGAGCAAGTCCTGGCCTCTAGCGGGGCCTCACTTTCTCCCTCTGTAAAGCTTCCAAGGGTGTCCAGCTCTGAATCGTTTGGTATGCTTCTACCGGGGAAGATGGCACAGCACTGGCGTCTGACCTCATTGCGAAAACATGTAAGATAAGCAGTCCCTGCTGTCTCCGCAGCCTTCATCTTCACCTCCATTCCTGCACATGAAACCCAACGCCAGAGGCTCTGGCACAGCCCCCCTCATTGATAAACTGTCCCGTAACTTCTCAATGAGCCCACACACTGTAACTGCAGTGATAATGGGCTATATCTGGCTTTCTCAGAGCCCTGCCCATGTTCCACATGGTGCCATGGCCATGGTTATCTGCTGAGCATGAATGACTAGAGGCAGAAAAAGCATAAGGAGCCTGTGCCAGTGAGAAGTGGAAGTGATTAATTTATGTCGCATGCTCCAGCGCTGGTCTCAGCAAGTGTGAGCCAGAATGTATGTTGACAGCTGCCTTGGGGTTCACAGCACACCATCAGCACTATGCAGGAAACAGATGACTTCAGGGCGGCTCTCAGTCTTGTCGACAGCTTGAGCTTTCTGATAAAGGTGTCAGAAAATGAAAAGGACAGTCAGAGTTTTCTGGCCTTGGACGTGTATGGTGGAGGGTGACCAACGGATGGGATATTGTAAAAGAGGTTGCAGATGCACTGAGGGGGGAGGCCATGTAGTCCTATTCTTCATGACGTCATCCTAACAGAGCATGGTTCCTCCCATCTCGGCTCAGGGCTCAGGGCCAAGGATTATCCACCAGGCACCAGTTAGGGGTGGGCAAGCTAGGCGCACCCTGAGAAGGAGAGCCAGGACCCAAGAGTCAGGAAGGGGCCGGATCCAGAGATGGTCGGCAAGAGGGAGGAATTCAGGGCAGGGAGATAAGAATTCACAGTAGTGGAGATGAGATAAAGTGAAAACAAGTTGAGATCAAGTAGGATAGGAGGTCAGAGACAGGAGTGGTCTCTTTTTTAAGCCTTGTTCACTGGCCGGGCTTTAAAAATGCTCAGAGGTGTGTGCTTATGTGTCTTGCTGCTAACACAGGCTGCAGACCATCAGTTCAGACAAACAGATGCTTCAGGGTCACTCCTCTGACACTTGCACCTGAAATGGAAATGTCTTTGTTATATTCTTCCAGTGTTGATTGCCTACTTCTTGCCACATCAGTGAGAGAATTAGTACAACTTTTAGCCACTTTGAGGTTACCCTCTAGGCTGATTGAGAAGAAGCCATAAAGAGACAGCTTTCTAATCTTTCATTTCAATGTAGCCAAGCAATAAACTCTTCCAGACCCACATGGGCTGCCCACGTGCTTGTATTTTGCTGTCCAATTTCACTGAGTTGAATCACAGCGAGGGCGGGCTGTGTGGACTGTACAGGTCTACAAGCAGCCCACAGTGCTTAGCAGCCCACTTTGCCTCCCCTTCCCTGACAACTCCATGCCTCATCTTTCCCACTCTGACTTGTGTGTCATTTCCATTCAGGCCTTCCCCCTGCTCCGAACCCCACCGTGCTTTGCATCAGTCAGAAAAGATCGCATTCTCTTTCTGCCCAGAGCGTGTCACACAGGGAGCCTGGCCTGGGCGGGGTGATTTGAGGAAACTGGATCACTTCCCAGCCTCTCATGAGTCAGGTGTTCATGGCTTCATCCTTTTGTTCAAAGTGAATTCCTGGAACATAGCCTGTTTTCTGATAATGCAAAAACACCTCTACTGCCAAGTGGTGTCCTTTGGGGTCACATCAGCAGACCCTCCAGGCAGCCTGTCTTCACAACAGGAGAGACGAACTGGGAAAGGCAGGCCATTCTGACCAGTGAGAGGTGATAAGTCATTGGGGTTTTGATTTGCATTCCTTTAATAGTGTTGTTGAGCATCTTTTCCTGTGCCTTTTGGCCATTTGTCTGTCTTCTTTGGAGAAATATTGCGGCTCAGTCTTGCCCTGTGTCTGCTTTCAGGCTGCAGTTGTATAGAGGAATAGTTGTGACCAAGACCACCTGGTCCACAAAGCCCTTTGCAGGGTAGTTTACTGACTGATGGTCTCATTGATGGTTATTCTGGCTGCCGTGTGGAGCTGCATCCTAGAATAGGGCTACAAGATGACTGCAGGATGCAGAGGAAGGGGAGGTCTTTCCTCAGCATCTCTGGGTGCACAAATCCCTAAAGACAGAGACAGAATCTGTGGAGCATGCCGCCTGGCATGCTGTGGACAGCCAGGATGACTCTGCTTCTCCTGTGAACTTGGCAAGGAGTTCATGGTTCTTGTGGGCCCTCCACCCAAGCCATAACTGCCTGCCTTTTGTCCGTGGCACCTCATCACTGATCTGGGGCTGAGAGACAGCACAAGCCAAGCAGCTGTTTCCCATTACCTACTTGTCCCATTTCAGCAGCCTGTTGTGAGACTGCCAAGCATGCCCACACCACTCTCAAGAGACAGCAAGAGACACTGAGAAAGAGATCTCATTTCCAAGTTTTAGGGCAGATTGGCTTTGTCTTGTTTCTTGAGAAAAAAACATCAAATAAGTAAAACAGTTGAATATTGTGTTTGTAACCCAAACATCTGGGTTTTTGGTACCGTGGGATCTTATTTTCATTCTTTTGGTTGTCAGTGATAAATATTCACAGAATAATTGAGTTAGTACATTTTTTGAGGAGGAAAACCATTCATGTTATGTAAAGAAATGGTGAAGATGAGGGCAGGGACAGGAAGAGACGATCTGGGCTGGCAGGTCAGCTGTCCCCAAGTAACTCTGTAGGTGGAAGTCAGGATATACTACAGATTTATTTCAACAAGCATTCGCTGAGTATCTGTGCCCACCACTGCTGGGTACTGGGGAGATCTGAGTTGAATAAAACAAGGTACCTGATGTTTACTGGTGGCCTCACAGTCTGGTAACGAATATAACAATGAAAATTTGAAAAGATAACAAAAGCAAAGCGCTCGTAATGGCTCTTACATCCCCACTACTTCCCTCTAACATAGGTATTATTATTCCAATTTTAATGGAGATTTGAAGAGTAAATGCCAGAGTTGGAATATGAAGCCATATTCATTTGCCATAGAGTCTTTTGCTGTCCCCACAAACTGCCAGGACTGAATCAATCAGTGTAAGTGACAGAGACATAAATTTCAGCTCAAAGACAAGGGGGGCTGCTTTGGAAGATGATGAGCTGTGCATCGGGGGCTGTGTGTAAGTAAGAGCTTATGGAGGCATGGCCGGATCAAGAGCCTGAAAGAACACTGTCAGAAATTAGTCTCTCTCTATGCCTGGCTCCACATTCCTCTGGTTTGGCTTCCGTAACAAGTAGGTCCAGCAACTCCAGGCTAATGTTGTGTCTGTCCAGTAGCCTCAAAAGAAAGAGGGCAACTCTTCTTAAAGCTTTTAGCAGGAGCTCCAGAATTAACTCACTCAAGCCTGGCTTGAGTCATCTGCCCATCTCGGATCCAGTCCTTGTGGCCATGAGTGTGGGGCTACATCGAGTCAGCTCTCCCAACCACACAGACAAAGGGCAGCCCTCGCTCCATCTCCTGAGCTCTCCCAGTGCTGCTTCTCCCAGTGATATGAAAGCATGGCTCTTTGGGGTCTTTGGATGGAAGGTCACGCTACCTGGCCTAGTGGAAAGAGGGTGGAATTGAAGTTCAACAGACTTGGCTGGTCACTTGCTGTGTGGCCTTGGATCAACAGCCTCCCCTCTCTGAGCCTCATCTGTAAACTGTAAAACTTCAAGGATGCTTCCTGGATGACCACAGACAAGATCAAACTAGTACTCACCACAGTGCCTGGACCAGGAAATGAAGCCCAGCATCCCCAAGGAGGGATGTATTCAATAGAGGGCGTGGGAGAGCCCAGGCTCTTCTCAGGACCAGGATGCAGGGTGAATAAGCTATGGGTAAGCCTGGTGATTCAGCCAGGTCAAGAGCTATGAGGCCAGGTCTGGCTACACAACAGATAATGATATTTGTAAAGGCCCAGCCGAGCTTCTCAAGCTCCAGCCAGATGACCAGAAAGCAGTATTCCTAGAATGAATTGGCTCAGCTCTTTGGAGAAATGCTCCCAGAAAAGGACAATTAGCTATGCTCCCTTGGCTTCTGTAAGGGTCTGCATTGGACACAACTGGGTGGGAAGAAGTGCACATTCAGGGCCTTCTTTGTGGTGCCATTAGGAAAAAGGTGGGATGTGTGACAGCCAGCACAAGGCTCCATAGCCAGACTATCTGCACACGAACCCTGGCTCTGACAACCACTTGCCACAGGACCAAAGGCATACTCTCACCTTTTCATCTGTAGAGCAGGGGCAATGGTGATAAAAATGGTATCTGCTCAAAGCTTTGATATAAGGATTCTACAGGTCACATATTAGCTCCAGCCATGATAATTCCAAAATTGGTCCTATCTTGTAGTTCCCGTTGTGGCTCAGCAGAAACAAATCCCAAACAACAAACAAAATGGCAATAAGAACTTACATATCAATAATGTAAATGGAATAAATGCTCCAACAAAGCTAGTATCCATGAGGATGTGGGTTCAATCCCTGGGTTAAGGATGTGGCGTTGCTGTGAGCTGTGGTGTAGGCTGGCAGCTGCAGCTCCAATTTGACCCCTAGCCTGGGAACTTCCATATGCCACAGGTATGGCCTTTAAAAAAGCAAAACAGAACATAACTGGTCCTATCTGTAATTTTGGATGATTTGAGTTCAGGTTCTTTGTTTTTGTCTTTCCTTTTTTTTTTTTTTTTTTTTTTTAGGGCTGCACTGGCAGCACACAGAATTTCCCAGGCTAGGGGTCTAATCGGAGCTGTAGCTGCTGGCCTATGCCACAGTCACAGAAACCCTCAAGCTCAGGTTCTTGATGCAGAATTGGCGATAACTGTTGATGCCTGCTCTCTGTGGCCCTCACAGCAGTCTCATGAGGAGGGTCTTGCTGTACCTGTGCTCCAGGCAGGGGGTGGGGATGGGGTAGACCAGAAGTGCGGCCCCCACCAGGGAGCCTGTGCCCTGTGTTGTCTGTAGGAAACTAAGCATCTGAGAGGTGGAGTTCCTTCCTAGGGCCCTTGCAGATGTGACCTGAGCCTGAGACCTTGTCTGACGATTTTTCTTGACTTACACATTGCTGGCTTCTCAGTGGGATTGAAGACATGATCCTTTGTTCTAATCAGAGTCCCTTATCTTAGGATCCAGGTGATAAATTTCTCTTAGAAGTCAGTGCCAGGAAAAAAAAAATCTGTCTCTCCTAATAAACATTTCCTTATCAGAGAAACCTAGGAGGGCAGAGTAAATACCTTGGATGGGTTTTCCAGAGATGGGTGAATTATTTTTCTTGTTCTCTTTGTTGTACCTACCATGATGGAACATTAATTATGTACCAAGACATCATACCAAGTGCCCCACTTGAACAATCACCTTACTACTCAAAGTATGGTCCTTGGACCAGCAACAGCGGCATCACCCAGGATCTTGTTAGAAATACAGAGTCTCTGGCTCCTCCCAAGACCTGCTTAATCCAAATGCACTTTAACAAGATAGCAGGTGCCTTGCCGGTAGATTTCATGACTGAGGCATCCTGTGCCATGGCATTTAGTCCCTACAGCATCCATGAGGTACAGACTCTTATCCCCATTTTATAGCCAAGCCATTGGATGAGTGAGATGAAGCCCCCAACACAGCCCACATGATTGGGGTTCTGTACACTTGCCACTGCCCAGCTTTTGGAAAGTAGAAGGAAAACTGTGCACAAAGCCCTAGAATGGGAAGAACTGAGAACCTGGCAGAGCCAGATTGTCCATGGTGTTTCTTGGCCAGCTTAAAGCTCAGGGCAACTTTCCCAGAGATGTGAGGAACTGGGAGGTGGCAGAACTGCTAGACATTCACCCTTAGGTGACAGTCGGCAGCCCCAGATCCAAACCCTAATGCAGAGGTAAAGGCTTGGGGGTCAAATCAAAAACCCACTGCTGAGCATCCTCAGGCTTCTTGATATAACCTTGCTGAGCCTCAGTTTCCTTACTTGTAAGTGGGATCAAGTGTATCCACTGAG
>PVHT021183699.1:71914604-71952525 GCA_004024745.2 Catagonus wagneri | reverse complement strand
AAGTGTATCCACTGAGTTAAATTGTTGGAAAGATAGAACAATCTCATGACATTAAATTCCTTTACCCATTCATGACGCGCTTAGTATGATAAATGTTAACTAAAATGTATGAGTGGATGATAAATGATTACACACGCACACACGCACACACATACACACACCACACGGGAGCCCTTTTCATAGCGTGGAGTTCCCAAACTAGGCATAAGTAATTTGAAACTGACATAATGTGCTGAATTTTCTCCCATGAAATGGAAACCGGGCAGCCACATGTTGAGGTGAAAAATATGATCCTGCCTTTGAGGCCCCTGGGTGGATGGAGTCAAGTCCCATGGGCCCCTTCTCTTGCCAGGACATTTTCCTACTGTCTTTGCTGAGTTTGCATAAGGGTAATAATAGCTTTAAAAAGTGAATTTGGGGGAGGGGGTTCTCATCGTGGCTCCATGGAAAAAAATCCAACTAGTATTCATGAGAATGCGTGTTCAATTCCTGGCCTCACTCAATGGGTTAAGGATCCAGTGTTGCCATGAGCTATGGTGTGGGTTGCAGATGCAGCTCAGATCCCACGTTGCTTTGGCTGTGGTGTAGGTTGACAGCTACAGCTCCAATTAGACCACTAGCCTGGGAACTTCCATATGCCACAGGTATGGCCCTTAAAAAAAAAAAGTGAATTGGGAAGGGTTAACCCTTAACAATGATCAGTTTTATGTGTTCAACATGGCTATACTGACGCAGTTATTCAATCAAACAGGAGGTGTTGCTGAGAAGGTATTTTTAAGGTATAATTAACATTCATAATGAGATGACTAATTCACCTAGATAACTTATGACAGCCTGCTTTTATCGGTTGAGAGGCCTTAATAGTAGAACTGAGGTTTCCTTGAAAGAGAAGAAATTCTGCATGTGGACTGTAGCTTCAGTTCATGTCCAGGAATCCTGATAGCCTGCCCTATAGCATTCAGACTTGCCAAGACAGCCCTCACAATTGTGTAAGCCAGTTCCTATATTTATTCCTATATAGATCCATACATTGTATCCTACTGCTTCTCTTTCTTTGGTTGAACCCTGAATGATACGGACTTTGATACCAGAAGTGATTCTGGAGGACAGAATCTTAAGGAAGAGTTTTCTGGAGTTCCCGTTGTGGCTCAGTGGTTAACGAATCTGACTAGGAACCATGAGGTTGCGGGTTCGATCCCTGGCCTTGCTCAGTGGGTTAAGGATCCGGTGTTGCCGTGAGCTGTGGTGTAGGTTGCAGACGTGGCTCGGATCCCGTGTTGCTGTGGCTGTGGTGAAGACAGCTCCTGTTAGACCCCTAGCCTGGGAACCTCCATATGCCGTGGTTGAGGGCCTAGATAAGGCAAAAAGACAAAAAAAAAAAAAGAAAAAGAAAGAAAAAAAGAGTTTTCTAAGTTGGCTCTGGGTTTTCTGGAGTTTCTTCTCTAATGTGATTAGATCTAAAGACACTAATGACTTTATTTTCAATGGTAAAAAGTGTGCTGGTTGTCCATGATAGTGTGACATGGCAAAAGAGACGTGCAAAATATGGCCGTTGAACAAGACAAGGAAAAGCATGTCTGGAATGCATTTGGATGACTCTTAGCTCTACTGTGTCCTATGGTTAAAGTTGATGAGAAACTACCATGACCCAGTTCAGGCAGAACTGCCAACTAATGGCCCAGACCCTTCAGGAATGAAGATAGAAAACCCTGACCAGCTGAGGGCAAAGGGCATATGGAATGAATGGTAGAAGTAGGTAGTTATAAATACTAGCTACAATCACATGACCAGTTGCAGGAATGAGGACGGTAATAGTGAGTGTTTCTTCCTTATTTTGTCATGAATATGTTCATGTATTTTTTTTTAAGCAGATATCTTTGTCTTCTTCCCTCCCTATCCCCTTATCCTCTAACATAACATGTATGGGTAATAAGATTTACATCACAGTATTTAAGTAACAGTTTATCAAGGGGGAAGAGTGAACATCACTTGAGGACTTTGCATCCTCTCCTGGGGAAAGCTAGTGTGTTTTCAGTCGTATGGAGAATAGTTATATCATTTTAGGTGAAAGTGTGATCTAGCCATTCCTTTTTTGGAAATTAAGTATGACCTAAGGGGATATGTATGGGTGCCAAACTGACGGGGTGGGGACTGAGATGGTTAGTTTTATCTGTCACCTTCGCTGGATTTTAGTCCCCAGTTGCTCAATTAAACACTAATGTAAGTGTTGCTGGGAAGATATTTTATAGATGGATTAGCATTCATAGTCAGTTGACTTTAAGGAAAGGAAATTATCCTAGATTATCTAGGTGGGCCTGACTCAGTCAATTGAAAGGTCTTATAAACAGAACTAAGATTTCCCTGAAATTACTTTATATGTATAACTATTAAGGAAATGAAATTTCTAAATTTTAAAATTCTCAAAAAGGAAATTTCCAGTCTCAAAGAGTTTACTGGAGGTTCTATGAAATAGTCAAAGAAGGATCAACACCAATTATACAGTCTCTTCCAGAAAATAGGAGTCAAGTTTCAATTAATGGAACAGAATCAGAAATTGACTTCAAATATACAATACTGTATTGTTAACTGTAGTTGCTATGCCTTACGTTATGGCCCCAGGATTTATTTGTATTAAAACTGGAAGTTTGTACATTTTGACCACCTTCACCCATTTTCCCCAGCCCTACCCCCCAGTTTGGCATCTACCAACATGTTGTCTCTTTCTGTGATTCATTTTTTTGGTAGTCATTTTTTCTCCTTGTGAGATCATGTGGTATTTGTCTTTCTCTTTCTGGCTGACCTCAATTTAATGCCCTCAGGGTCCATCCATATTGTTGTGAATGCCAAGATTTCATTTATGACTGAATAGTATATATCACATTTTCTTCATTCATTCATCAGTGGACATTTAGATTGTTTCCACGTCTTGGCTATTGTAAATAATGCCACAGTGAATATGGGCATGCATATGCCTCTTTGAAAGTGATTTCATTTCCTTCAGATATATACTTGGAAGTGTAATTGCTGGATAACAAAGTAGTTCTATTTGTAATTTTTCTCGGACCCTCATACTGTTTTCCATAGTGGTTGCACCAATTTACATTTCCATCAACAGAGCACAAGTACTGTCCTTTACTCACATCCCCACCAACATTTGTTATCTCTTCTTTTTTATGATAGTCATTGTACAGATTATGAGGTGCTATCTCACTGTGGTTTTGGTTTGCATTTCCCTGATGATTAGTGATATTGAGCATCTTTTCATGTACCCACTGCCTATCTGAATGTCTTCTTTGGGAAAATGTCTATTCAGTTCCTCTGCCCATTTTTTAATCAAATTGTCCATATTTGGCTATTAAGTTGTAAGAGTTCTTTTATATTTTGTGTGTTAACCGCTTATCAGATATATGATTTGCAAATATTTCCTCCCACTATATAGGCTGATTTTTAATTTTCTTGATGGTCTCTTCTGCTGTGCAGGAGCTTTTTGGTTTGATGTAGCCCCACTTGATTATTTTTGCTTTTGTTGCCAAATCCAAAAAATCATTTCCAAGACTGATGTCAAGGAGTTCACCCCCTATGTTTTCTCCTTGGATTTTTATAGTTTCAGGTCTTATGTTCAAGTTTTTAATCCATCTGGAGTTGATTTTTTTGTATAGCCTAAGATAGTGGTCCAGTTTCTTTCTTTTGATTGTGGCTGTCTGGTTTTCCCAACATCATTTATTGGAGAGACTATCCTTTCCCCATTGTTTATTCTGGCTCCTTTGTCATAAATTGACCACATATGCATGTGTTTATTCCTAGGCTCTCTGTTCTGTTCCACTGATCAGCCTTTCTATATCATTATATTGGAAGTGAGTTTCTTGACATCATAAAGTTGGTTCATGTGTCTGTTTTTATGCCAGTGCCATACTGTTTTGATTACTACAGTTTTGTAATATAATTTGAAATCAGGAAATATGTGATATAGATTTTCTCTATTTTAATCTCATTGTTGCTGCTACTTATTTATTCCTTCTGTTTACTTTGGATTTATTTTGCTCTTCTTTTTTCTAAGTTCTTGATTTGAAAGCTTTTTTTTTTGTCTTTTTGCCTTATCTAGGGCCACACCCACAGCATATGGAGGTACCCAGGCTAGGAGTCTAACAGGAGCTGTAGCTGCCGGCCTTCGCCACAGCCACAGCCACGCGAGATCTGAGCCGCGTCTGCAACCTACACCACAGCTCACGGCAATGCCGGATCCTTAACCCACTGAGCAAGGCCAGGGATCAAACCCGCAACCTCATGGTTCCTAGTCGGATTCGTTAACCACTGAGCCATGACGGGAACTCCTAAAAGCTTATTTTTATTTGTCCATGCGCAAGCCATATGGGATTTCCTGAGTCAGTGATCAAACCCATGCCACAGCAGTCACAATGCTGGATCCTTAAACTGCCGTGCCACAGGGGTACTCCTAGAAGCTTAAATTATTGATTTAAGACTTTTTCTCACTTATAACCTGTGTATTTAATGCTATAAATGTCTTTCTCAGCACTGTTAGATGTTTCCCATCAATTATGATGTTACTTTTTAAACTCAGTTCAGTGTAGTTTTTATTTCCTCTTTAACCTATGGATTGCTTAGAAGTATGTTTTTCTGTTTCTAAGTGTTTAGAGATTCTCATGTTATATTATTGTTATTGATTTCAAGTTTGATTCCCTTGTGGTCAGAGAACATACTCTGTATGATTTCAATTCTTTTAAGTGTGTTACAGTTTTTTATGGCCCAGGATGTAATATATCTTGATATGTATTCCATGGGCATCTGAAAATGACGTATATCCTGCTGTTAGTGGTGTAATGTTAGCTAATGGTGGTGTTGTGTCTTTTAGATCCTTGCTGATTTTGTGTAGTTGTTCTAACAATCATTGACAGAGAAGTGTTGAAGTCTCCCACTGTAATTATGGATTTGTCTCTCTTTTCAGTTCTGTCAGGTTTTGCTTTCCATGTTTTGCAGCACTTGTTTGGTGCATACACATTTAGGATTGCTATGTCTTCATAGAGGATTGACTCTTTTATCATGCAGTGTCTCACTTTGTCTCTGTCTTGTTTCCTTTTCTCTGGGGTCTACCTTGCTTGATGTTAATATAAACACTCCTGCTTTGGTTTAAGCAATGTTCATATGATGTGTCTTTTTTCATCCTTTTACTTTCAGCCTTTCTATATCATTATATTGGAAGTGAATTTCTTGACATCATAAAGTTGGTTCATGTTTTTTAATTCACTCTGCCAATCTTTGTTGATTGGCATAGTTAGGCCATTTAAATTTAATGTACATGTTTATAATCTAGGGCTTAGGTCTGCCACTTAATTTTTTAAATTTTCTATTTGTTCTCTCTGTTTTCAATTTTTGTTTGCTTATTCCTGCCTGCCTATGGGTTACTTGAGCATATTTTTAGAATTCTGTTTTGATTTCTTAATAGCACTTCTGAGTATGTCTCTTTGCATAGATTTTTTTAGTAGTTGCTCTAAGTATTAAATTGTAAAAACATATCAGTCTATTGATATCATTATGTTACCAGTTCAAGTATAGAAAGCTTAGCACACTTTATGCCCTTTACACTCACCTATTTATAACTTTCTTAAATTTTTCTTCTACATACATGTAGAACCATAGCAGCTAGTGTTTTAATTTTTGCTTCAACCATCAAACATAATTTAGGAAACTCAAGAGGAGAAGGAAAACCTTACCCATCTTCTTGCTCACTGTTGTCTGTCTCTTTTCCCTAATGTTCCCAGGTTTCTTCTTTTGTCATTTCCATTCTGTTTAGAGAATCCTTTAGCCATTCTTTTAGAGTAGGTATGCTGGCGACAAATTCTCTTAGTTTTCTCTCACCTAAGAATGTCTTGATTTCCCCTTCATTCCTAAAGAATTTTTCTGCTGGCTATAGGATTCTGAGTTGTCAGCTCTTCTCTTTTAGCTCTTGAAAAATACTGTGTCACTTTTTGTCTGGCTTCCATGGTTTCTGATGAGAAATCTTCTGTCATTCGAATTCCTTTCCTTCTATAGGTAAAATGTGATTTTTTGCTGACTTCTTTCTTTTTTAATTTTTAAATTTTATTTATTTTTAATAATGATTTTTAATTTTTTCCAGTATGGTTGGTTTACAGTGTTGTCAATTTTCTGCTGTACAGCAAAGTGACCCAGTCACACATACAATGTATATATTCTTTTTTCTCACATTATCCTGCTCCATCATAAGTGACTAGATATAGTTCCCTGTGCTATACAGCAGGATTTCATTGCTTATCCATTCCAAAGGCAATAGTTTACATCTATTAACCCCAAATTCCCAGTCCATCCCATTCCATCCCCCTCCCCTTGGCAACCACAATTCTGTTCTCCATGTCCATGATTTTATTTTCTGTGGAAATGTCCATTTGTGACCTATGTTAGATTCCAAATATAAGTGATATCACATGCCATTTGTCTTTCTCTTTCTGACTTACTTCACTCAGTATGAGAGTCTCTAGTTCCATCCATATTGCTGCAAATGGCATTATTTTGTTCTTTTTTATGTCTGAGTAGTATTCCATTGTGTATCTATACCACGTCTTCTTAAACCATTCATCTGTTGATGGACATTTAGGTTGTTTCCATGTCTTGGCTATTGTTAATAGTGCTGCAATGAACATGTGGGTGCATGTGTCTTTTTCAAGGGAAGTTTTGTCCAGATATATGCCCAAGAGTGGGATTGCTGGGTCATATGGTAGTTCTATATTTAGTTTTCTAAGGTACCTCCATACTGTTTTCCATAGTGGTTGTGCCAATTTACATTCCCACCAACAGTGTAGGAGGGTTCCCTTTTCTCCGCACCCTCTCCAGCATTTGTTATTTGTGGACTTATTAATGATGGCCATTCTGACTGGTGTGAGGAGGTACCTCATAGTACTTTTGATTTGCCTTTCTCTAATAATCAGTGATGCTGGGCATTTTTCACGTGCTTTTTGGCCATCTGTATATCTTCTTTGGAGAAATGTCTGTTTAGGTCTTTTGCCCATTTTTCAATTGGGTTGTTGGCTTTTTGGCTGTTAAGTTGTATGAGTTGTTTGTGTATTTTAGAAATTAAGCCTTTGTCAGTTGCATCATTTGACACTATTTTCACCCATTCTGTTAGTTGTCTTTTTTTTTTTTTTTTGGTTTCCTTTGCTGTGCAAAAGCTTGTCATTTTGATTAGGTCCCATTGGTTTATTTTTGCTTTTATTTATGTCGCCTTGTGAGACTGACCTGAGAAAACATTTGTAAGGTTGATGTCAGCAAATGTTTGCCTATGTTCTCTTCTAGGAGTTTGATGGCGTCTTGTCTTACATTTAAGTCTTAAAGCCATTTTGAGTTTATTTTTGTGCATGGTGTGAGAGTGTGTTCCAGTTTCACTGATTCACATGAGGCTATCGAGTTTTTCCAGCACCACATGCTGAAAAGACTGTCTTTTTCCCATTTTATGTTCTTGCCTCCTTTGTCAAAGATTAATCAACGGTGGGAAGATATTTTTCTTTGATTTTAGTTTTCATAAATTTAATTGTGATGTGTCTTATTGTGGATTTCTTTGGACTAGTCATATTTGAAAGTCACTAAACTTCTTAAATCTAGAAATTTATTTCTTTTGCCAAAATTGTGAAATTTCCAGCCATTCATTCTTTTTCCTCTTCCAGCTTTATTAAGGTATAGGTGACATACAAAAATTACACAAAATTAATGTATATAAGTTGGTGAGTTTTGACATATGTATACACTCATGTTACTAAAACCACAATCAAGGTAATAAGCAATCATCACTTGCTAAATTTCCCATGTCCCTTTTTTGTTGACTTATTTGTTTACTTGTTTGTTATGTGGTAGCAACTCAATATGAGACCTAGCCTCTGAGCAAGTGCCCAATACCACATTACTTCTCCCAGTGCTTTTTCAGCCACACTCTCTTTCTCTTCTCTGAGACTCTGATAACCCACATGTCAGAGCTTTTGTTATAGTTCCCCAGATCCCTGAGGCTGTATTCTATGACTGCTCTCCCTCCCCCATCTGTTTTCCCTCTGTTGTTCAAATTGGGTAATTTCTCTTGTTCTGTCTTCCAGTTCACTCTGTCTTCTCCATTTTGCTGTTGAGTCCATCTTCTGAGATTTTAGTTTATTTTAGTGAATTTAGAACCTAAAATGGTAATATCCATTTTACCCCTCTTTATATTCACAGTTTCTTTGCCGAGTTTTTCTATTTATTTCTAGTTTATTTGTAATTGCTTGTTTAACCATTTTTAATAACGGCTGTTTTAAGACCTTTTTTCAGGTGATTCTAATATCACTTGTCAGCTTGGTGTTGTTTTTTATTCACCCAACTTGAAATCATCCTGATTATTTTCTTTTTCTTTTTCTTTTTTTTTTTTTTTTTTGTCTTTTTGCCTTATCTAGGGCTGCACCTGTGGCATGTGGAGGTTCCTAGGCTAGGGGTCTAATCGGAGCTGTAGCTGCCAGCCTACACCAGAGCCACAGCAATGCAGGATCCAAGCTGCATCTGTGACCTACACCACAGCTCACGGCAACACCAGATCGTTACCCCACTGAGCAAGGCCAGGGATTGAACCCGCAACCTCATGGTTCCTAGTCAGATTCGTTAACCACTGAGCCACAGTGGGAACTCCTCATCCTGATTCTTGATTTTTTTAAAAAAAGAGTGATTTTCTGTTGAGCCTGGATGTTTTTGGATTATCTAAACCTTCTGTTTATCTGAAGTTCTTTGACACCATTTCCACAGGGGAGGTTGGGGGACACCTCCTCATTCCTGAAGGGAAAATATGGAAGTCCAAGCTTTCCACCCAGCCTTCACTGACACCCAGGGTGGGAGGTTCCCCATTACTTCTGAGTCTAGAGTCCCTGCTCCCCATGTGGTCTCTATTTGTGGAGGAGTTTCATAACTGCTTGGGGACGGTGGGAGTCCTGACTCTCCACTGGACTTTGGACATCTCCCACTCCCTGCTGGGGAGGTGTCCACATTACTCTCAGATGGAGGTAGAAGTCCAGGCTCTACCACAGTGGGAGGAGGTCATTAACAGCCAGCAGAGATGAAATTCCCAGGTCCCTACCTGGCTTTCCCTGATGCCACCTGCAGGGGTGTTGGGGTGCCTCATTACAGACTCACATATGTGAAAGTGTAGCTCTGCTTCACCCTTTCCTGGGACAGTTTCTCTGATGTTTAGCTGGGCTAGAAGAGCTATGGTTTAAAGGTTTTCTGTTTTGCTATGTTGCCTTTTTCCTGATCATTTGTCTAGAGAGCAAGGCTTTGTTGGGACTGTTTTGTTTTCACCTACTGATGCTTCCAAGTCACCAGTTTCTTCTGTTCTAGATCTCTTCCCAGGACATTTTGATCCTGTCTGGGCTTGGCAGTTCTGTGCCCACAGTACGTGGGGGTAATAGCAACCCTGTGGTTGTGCTAGACAGGCGACTTCAGGGGTGCTGTCTGCCCTGGGGATCCCCTGAACATGAGATGTCCATAGTTTTCACAGGAATGAAAAGGATGATAGGAAAAAAAGAGTAATTGCCAGATATGTTTAAAGGGTGATATTTTTCATCATGTCTCCAGCCTTTATTATTCCCTTTTTTGTTATCATTATGAAGAGCTCTCAGTCACTGTAGGAAAAATGAGAAACTAATGTTAAGCAAAAAGAAAAAGTTAACCTCTGTCCTACCACCAGAGAGAAGCACTGTTAACTTTTAGTATATGTTCTTGCAATCTTCTATTTTGAATATGCATACACATGTAAATATATATGCATTTATTTTTAAATGAAATAGTCATATTAAATGTTGTTTTTTGTTTTACATTTCAAAATAATTTCAAACTATCAAGCAGTTGCAAGAATAATTCAAAGAACTTCCATATCCCCTTCATGCATATTCACCAACTTGTTGTATGTTGTCCATTTCTTTTTTCTTTTCTTTTCTCTCCTTTCTTTCTCTTTCTTTCTTTCTTTCTTTCTTTCTTTCTTTCTTTCTTTCCTTCTTTTTTTCCTTCTTTCCTTCCTTCCTTCCTTCCTTTTTTCCTTCTCTGTATACACATATGTATATCTTATATAGCATTTACTATATGTTTGATATATATTATGTTAGAGATTATATATTATCATATCAGCTGTTGCCATATACAATTTTGTCTTTTCTTAACAATTTGAGAGTAAATTACAGACGTGATGCCCCTTACCCATAAATACTTCACAATATATTTTGTAAGAATAGGACATTCATTTGCATAACTATAGTACAATTAACATTGATACAATAATATTATCTAGTCTACATTGTTCAAATGTTACCAGTTATCCCAATAATATTTGTTTTCTTAAAATTTTTTGAGGATTCTGTTTTCCATAGTGGTTTTACCAATTTACATTCCCATCAACAAGTATAAGAGTGTTCCATTTTCTCCACATCATCCTCTCCAGCATTTATTTTTTGTAGACTTTTTAATGATGGCGATTCTGTCTGGTGTAAATTTGTACCTCACTATAGTTTTGATTTGCATTTCTCTAATAATAGGTGATGTTGAGCATTTTTTCATGTGTTTTTTGACAATCTGTATGTCTTCTTTGGAGAACTGTTTAGATCTTCTGCTCATTATTTGTTTGTTTGTTTTGCTTTTTTAGGGCTGCACTTGCAGCATATGGAGGTTCCCAGTCTAGGGGTCAAATTGGAGCTGTAGCTGCCGGCCTACACCACAGCCACAGCAATGCCAGACCCAAGCCGTTCCTGCAACCTACACCACAGCTCATGGCAATGCCAGCCAGCTCATGGCAACGCCATAACCTTAACCCGCTGAGCAAGGCCAGGGATCAAACCTGTGTCCTCATCGATGCTAGTCAGATTCGTTTCCACTGAGCCATGATGGGAACTCCCAATAATATTTATCAATTTTTTTCTAGTCTTGTATCCAATCTGGAATCATGAATTGTATTTAGCTTTCATGTCTCTTTAGTTTCCTTTAATGTGTAACGGTTCCTCCACCTTTATTTGTCTTTCTTAACTTGATGAGTGGGGACTATTTATTTCACAGAATGTCCCCCAATTGGGGTTTTAGTCTGGTATTTCCTCCTGGTTGACTCAAATAATGCTGTTTAACGGAAATAGCTCTTAGCGAAGCAGTGTCTTTCTCTTTGCATCTCATCAAGAGACCCTGGATGTCAGTTTGACCCATTATTGGTGATGTTAACTTTTATCTCTCGGTCAAAGGGCTGTCTTCCAGGTTTCTCCACTGTAAGGTGACTGTCTCCTTCGTAGTTAGTAGATTGCTTTTTGGGTGAGACTGTCCTCTCACTAAATATCCTCTACCACATCAGATGCTCACCTACAAATTTAGCATCCATTAATGATTCTTGCCCGAATCAGATGTTACTGTGATGTCTGCAAAAGTTTATTTTCTCATTTCACTCATCCACTCTCCATGTATTAGTTGGTGTTCTATGAAAAGGATGTAAATACTTTTTGTGTACTTTATTCATTTAGAAATGTTTAATGCCTCTTGCAATATTACAAACAGTTCTAGCACTAACCACCTAGAGTTGCCGCTAAAATCCACAGTTGAAGGGCACAGCCATCAACAAGACTGCTCTCACTTCAGATGCCAGCTATATTTTGAAGGTTACCAGGTCGCTATCCTGACCAACAGGCTGCAAATTTGGAAGGCTCCAAAAACCCCTCAGGTTTGATAATTTGCTAGAATGACTCCCAGAATTCAGTAAAGTGCTGTACTTATTATTACAGTTGATCATGAAGGGTCTCAGTCAGGACCAGCCAAATGGGGAGACATGTAGAGAAAGATCTGGGAGCTTTTCCTCCCTACACATCTTCAGGGGCATCTGTTTGGTGCCAGGTCCTACACTGAGCTGGCACTGGAGACACAGGTCAGACCCCAGGAGTAGATCTGCTGCCCACTACCCCCTCCCGCTGGAAGGCCACCTAAGCAGAGGCATGAACAATGGTGTACAGTGCTCATCACCAAAGCCTCACGTGTAGGGCCAGGGATGGTATGTGGAGAGGGAGGCTGTGTTGGGCTGTGCATGATAGCAAGTGAGCAGAGGAGCAACAGGATCACAGCTATGTGACGTGATGAGATTTCTGAGCCTGGTGGTGGGGAGAGGCTAGAGAGCGCAGGGGATTTTTCTGGAAATGCAGGAGATGATGAAGATACATGCTGAGCAGGGAGACGTGGGCACAGGGCTCAGGGTGGCTCAGAATGAGGAGAGGGGCCTCAAGGGCAGCATCATGGACCATGCAGAAGTCTCCATGCCCTTTTCTGGCTCTGGGTTTGTGGGTGAGAAGCCCTCTCATGGGCATCTGTCTTAGAGGCCAGTGTGCCTCCTCTTCCCATCCTAACTGGTTGCTGGTACACCCAGTCAGGATAAGCCCAAAGAGATCCATACAAATCCATATTGTAAGTAACCTTCTGAAAATCAAACACAGAGAAAAATCCTGAAACTAGGTCAGACACAGTGTAGCTGATTCACAGAGTTAGTAACAAATCCACAAGTGTGCACAGAGCAGCACACCCTTCATTAATGTACCTCTTTTGCCAGGTGTATGGTATCAAAGTTATGCTGATTTCTTAAAAGGAATTTGGAAGCTTTCCTTTTTTCTCTGTGCACTGAAGTGCTTTAAATAGCACTGGAGTTATCATTTCTGCAAGGATTTGGTTGAGTTTATTTATGTGCCTGGTGATTTCAGTTTTTTTTTCTTTTTTTATGACATCTTTATTAAGCTGTTCCTATGAAACTATCACCACAATCAACATGGCAGCCATTCCCATTAACCCCAAAATTTCCCTGTGCCCCTTTGCAATCCATCCCTCCTCCACCCCTGTCCCCAGACAACCCTGACCTGCTTTCTGCTATTCTAGATTAGTTTGCATGCTAGAATTTATGTAAATGGCATCAAACAGTCTGTCCTCTTTCTTTGTCTGCTTCATTCTCTCAGCATATTATTTTAGATTCACCCGTGTTGTGTGTATCATTAGCTCACTCCTGTCTGTTGCTGAGTAGAACTACACCTTTGTCTATACATTCACCAGTTGAAGGACATGTGACTTTTTTCCAATCTGGGATTATTATAAATAAAGCTGCTACAAACATTCATGGACAAATCTTTGTATGGACCTTTGGGTGTTTTTTTTTTTTTCTCATGGATACTTACGAGTGGAAAGATTGAGCCATATGGTAGCTATATATTTAACTTTTTAAGAAACCACCAAACTGTTTTCCAAAGTGGCCATCCCATTCACATTCCCAGCAGCACACAAGAATTTCAGTTGCTCCACGTCCTCTCCAATCCTGGGTACTGTGGGTCCTCCCAGGAGTACTGGAGGGGTTGTGATTTCAATTTATTCTCCTTATCTTAGGCTGGATTGCCTAGACTACAGAGTTGGAGGCACAGCTTAGGTAGTGCCGTTCCATTGCAGGGCAGGGTCGGGAGTACCAACAGAGGGAAACCAAGAAGGGAGACCGGAAGGAGAGGAAGTAAACACAAGGTGTACGTGGCTGAGCTGGGCACAGCTGTACAAGAAGGCACAGGAGATCACCTGGCCGTGGGATGCTTCAGAGAAGCTGGGTGGAACCAGAGTAGCTTGAAGAATACATGAGAGAAGAAGGGAGAGGAATTTACCACTGACGGTCTTCCATCTCCTGTCTCTCACTGGTCCAAATTGACCCCACAGAGCCATGACTCCCCTGAAAGTGTTGTATGGCCCTTTTGGACAACTTCTAAGGAAGCCAGATCCAACACCCAGGGCACAGCACTTTCTGCATCTTAAAAACTAGAGTCTCTGTATGTCCAGTCAGGTTGGACAGGGTCAGTGGTTCCTGCAGTGGAGGGTGTGGGGAGGCTATGCCCCAGCTCAGAGAGGATTCTGTGGGAGGCTGAGTCCACAGAAGTTAGGAGAGGAGTGGGCAGGGGCCCAGGGTTTCCCTGAGCATGAACAGAAGGCTCGGGTGGCGGCCCAGCTGGTGGAGGTGAACAACACCTGGAGAGGTCTGTAATATGAATTAGGTGCCATCTTCCGAGAGAGTTGACATCCGATATCCCTTCAGATCTGTGACACAGCCCAGGGGTGTAGGCAGCAGTTTATAGCCCTCTGTTTTGGATGAAGAAAGTTGGGTGTTACACAAGTGACTTTCCCAGGATCATACATCAGGTAGGTGACACACTTGGTGCTTTGGACTCTGAGCTCCTTTAATGTGCTCTGTGGCTGCCAGATATTCTCAGATGTACATATTGAGGACTATGTCAGGTTTGGGGGCACCTTCTGGAGGACAGAGAAGGACATCCTGCATCTCGTGTTTGTTCTTTTTTCAGCCACTTGTTGGACTGTGCAGCAGGAAGTCCAGATAACCACACTGCCTTGGGAGCGAGATTGGGGACCTGGGGGTCTCATCCCACTTTGTATGACCTTAAATTCATAATCTTTACCCCTTAAGCCTCTTTTCACTCAGTCAGATGGCAAACATTTGGAAAGAGTGGATAGCTGTGTTCCAGGCGTGAACTACCTGTGGCCAATGTAAAAATGAGTACAGTGATCTCTGCTCTCATGACATTTCTAATCCTGACCCACTACGTGGGAGCATCGTTAATAGATACTCCATAGGGCTGTTGAGAGAAGGAAATGCATGTAAAGCACTTATAGTAGTACCTGCATTCCATAGATGTCCATAAATATGATGATGACAACTGGCCTTGCAGAAGACATGCTTCCCAAGTCTCTGTATGTGAGTGAGTGAGGAGTGGGGAGTACATGCTGTCGGTTAAGAATACATGAACTCTAGAATTTGACTCTCAACTCTATTAATTTATTAGCTTCTTGAGCAAGATACATATCTTCTTGTGCTTCAGCCTCCTCCTCAGTAAAATAGGACCTCAGCGTGCGTTTTCAAAAATAAAATGAGATAATTCCTGTGAGATGAATTATTTGCAGAAATGGCCAAGTTTTTTCACCGTCCTATCTATCTTTGCCTCCTGTCAAGTGGTGAGGTCTCATCCTCCTCTCCCTAAATATGGGGTGGCCTTGTCCCTTGATTTGGCCAACAGAATATACCTTCCACTTGGAGCAAGTACAGTTTATCACTTTGGAACCCCAACACCACCACTGGCAGAAGCCCAAGCTAGCCTGATGGATGATGAGAGATGTTGGATCAGTCATGACAATCGACCCTCCTGACAGTCAGTCAATCCCCAAAAACACAGACAGCCTGCTGGCCTGCAGTTGACCACAGACATAAAAGACACCATGGATGTCCAGAAGAACTTCCCAGTGAGCCCTGCCTATATTACCAACCCACAGAATCATAAGCTAAATAGATGGTTGTGGTTGTAAAACGCTAATTTAAGGCCTTTTTGGAGTTCCTGTCACGGATTGGCAGTAACAAACCCTACTAGTATCCAAGAGGACATGGGTTTGATCCCTGACCTCACTCAGGGGGTTAAGGACCCAGTGTTGCCGGTGAGCTATGGTGTAGGTCACAGACATAGCTCAGATACTCCATTGCTGTGGCTGTGGTGTAGGCTGACAGCTGCAGGTCCAATTTGACCCCTAGCCTGGGAACTTCCATATGCTGCAGATAGAACCCTAAAAAGACCAAAAATAGAATAAAATAAAAATAAGGCTGTTTTGTTACACAGCAACAGTTAACCAATACAACGTGTAAAATGCTTAGCACAATAATCACAGCGGACAAATACAAGCCATGATGATGATGATGATGGTGGCGATGGCAGCGGCGGTGGCAGTGTCCATGCTCAGGCAACTGTTGGGAATATAAAAAAAGGTAGTTTCATGATCTCTGCCCTAAAGGAGCTCATGGCATAACATTACCCTGGTGAATTCTTACTTACTTACTTATTCTTCATAGTCTTGACCAGTTATGAAGACCTCAAGCCCTCACTAAGGAGATTTGATTTCATGCCCACTGTGAAGAGCTATTGGCAGGTACTAAGCTAGGAGTAGTGGGATAGGAGCTATTCTCGGAAGTTCCTGCAGTGAGCAGGAAGGATCAGAGAGGCAGCCTGAGTGGGGGACAGCAGCAATGTCAGCCCCTCCTTCCACCTCCCGTAGCCCCATGGCTCTTAGAATGAACTCAGACTCCACAGGGCTGGTTCAGTTAGCCTTTCACCCTCTTGAATATCTCTCCCCCATCCTCAATCTGCTCTACCCACACTGGTTTCTCTCTGTTCCTTAGATGTGCCCTGATCCATCTTCCCTTGGTGCCATTGCACATGCTGTTCTGTCACTTCCCCTCTCTTTCCGTGTCACTTGTGCTCAACCTTCAGGTCTCTGTAACTCAGATGTCACTGAACCCTTTATCTAAACTAGGTCACCTTAATAACCCACCTGAAACCCCATGCTTTTTTTCCTTTTTTTTTCTTTTTGCCTTATCTAGAGCCGCACCCGCGGCATATGGAGGTTCCCAGGCTAGGGGTCTAACAGGAGTTGTAGCTGCCGGTCTTCACCACAGCCACAGCAACGTGGGATCCGAGCCGCGTCTGCAACCTACACCACAGCTCACAGCAATGCCGGATCCTTAACCCACTGAGCAAGGCCAGGAATCGAACCATCAATCTCATGGTTCCTAGTTGGATTCATTAACCACTGAGCCACAATGGGAACTCCCCCATTCTTTCTTTTGTGGCAGTTCCGTGGTCTCTACTTGAATCTGTACCATGTGAGTCATGGTTTGAGGGGTATCCATTTCCTCTACCAGGCTGTGAGCTCTTCTGAGTGCAGCTTGCTCACTGCTACACCCCAGGGCCTGACCCAGTACCGCTGTGTACCAGACATGAACAGAAGAGTTGTCAAGTGAGCGGGTGCCCTGGACTGAAAATGCTCTGGGCAGAATATCCATATGCTCATCCAGAATCTCCCTACCCTGCAGTGACAAGGGAGGAGAAAGAGATCACAATTCTTAGAACTCTTCCCTCAAGAGACAGATTGGTCTAATCCTAGAAGTGTCACTCAGGACTCTGGCACCAGTTTTATAGCCTGAAGACACATTTAATCCAACTAATAAATAATCCATCCCACCAGCTCCAGTGGTTGAGCAAAAGGATCTAAAGGAGAGACAGATCCTGATGTGGAACATGAAGTTCCTCAACTTCAAGGACAAGGAATTCTCCTGCAGGGTTTTAATCATCTATCCGAACAAGGAATGCTTTCCCCAAGCTTGTTTCATAAACAAGCCTGTGATCAGAGGCAAACAAAGAGCCCCTGTGTGGACAGCTGACATCTGGAAGATTTCAAATGGGTAGCAGCAAGGAGACTTTACAGAGAAACACAGAGCTGAAAGCAACAAAAACTTTTGTGGCCTTATTTTATTGTCCCCAAATAGGACAGTCACTGACATCCCCCCTTCCTCTTCCAGAGTCCCTCTTCTCACTTGGGGCTCCTGGCTATTTGTGGACTTATGTGTCCATCTTTCTATCTCTCTCACTAGATTATAAGTCCCCCAAGGGCAAGGGTAGAGCTTGCTCATCCATTGTTTTCCCATCCATAGCTCAGTGCTCAGCACAGAATTGGTTCCATAAATGTTTGTTGATTGGATAAGCAAAGGTGAAAGGTTGAGCTCTAAGTGGGAATGCAGAGGGCAAAGTGTCTGAGAATGGGCTCATGTATACAGAAAAAGTTAAAAGCATAGTAGAAAAAAGGCATGGAGCCTTGGGGGATTGGGAGCCTCTGGATCAAGCCACACCTGAAGCCTTTACAATCACTGGAGTTTTCAGTCATTTGTGCCAGGATGTTCCCTTTGTTAATTAACCTATGTCCACACAAAGACTTTTACCTAAAGGTTCATAGCATCTTTATTCATAATAGATAAAAACTGGAAATAATCTAAGTGTCCATCAGCAGGTGAGTGATAAACCAACTGAGATATACCCATACGACAAATCCATATAACAGGATAATCCTTAGCAACTCAGCAATAGAAGGAGCAAACTACTGATGTATGCAACAATATAGAAGATTCTCAGAGACATCATGATGAGTGAAATAAGCCAGATTTGAAGACTGCATATTGTGTGATTCCATTTAAAGGAATGTCTAGGATGGCTTAACAAAACTATGATGAAAGGACTCAGATTAGTGATTGCTTTTGCAAAGCTGGGAGTGGACTGGAAAAGAACATGGACAAACTTTCTGAGGAGCTGGAAATGTTTTCTGTTTTGATCTATATGGTAGCTACATGTGTGTACAGGTATGCAAAACCATCACAATCTGTACATTGGAACTGTATGCATTTAACTGTATGTAAGTTATAACTTCACTCTTTTTGGTATTAAGTATTGGACTAGATTCTCTCTGAAGTCTTTCTAATTCTCTTGAGTTTAGGATTCTGGGGTTGAGTACAGCTAACTTGTACTCATTTACCTGGGTTCCTTTGTGGGCTGTGTCCTACAGCTAGAAGAGCTCTGGGGATAGGAACCCAGAGATCTGGCCCTGGGCACAAGGCAGGCAGAGGGGAGCAGAGGCCAAGTAAAAGCAGAAGTCGGCAGGTGACAAGAAGAATCAGATGCACAGAGAAGGGAAAGTCAGATACAAAGGAAGACAAAGATAGAGACTGGGAGAAGGGCGAAAAGACAGAGACAGAGAGAGAGAGACTCAGTGACAGAGGAAGGCCGAGAGAAGGATAAAGAGCCAGAGGTCCAGAGAAAGAGACCCAGAGGCAGAGGCACAGAGAGGTCAGAGGCTCAAAGAAGGAGATATGGAGGGAGCAGGCTGCTGTGAGCAGCCCAGCATGGCAAGCTTTGCTGGGTTCTCAGCACACATGTCCACATCCCCATAAGAGTCACTTGGATGCCACGCCTGTCCTTGAACCTCCCCCAACCCCCAGCTGTGCCTGCTTCCAGTGAAGACCTTTTCCCTCATGGTGACTTCCTTGTACAGCCCTCAAAGTGTCCCAGAGCTGTATGCCCATCCCTTCCTTGCCTGTCAGCCTCACCCCGAGGACTAGGGGTATCCGAGGGCCAGGAACCTGCTAACATCAGGCTCATCCTCCAACCTCCACACCTGTCCCCAGCAAACCTGGGTCAACTGGGTGAGTGGATTTGTTGGTTCATTTTTCCCACCAGGAAGTATCCAAGGGTGTTGCAAGGCACTCACAGCCTTTGGTTGTGTTTGGGACAATGACCCCAGCCCCTGGGCCTCCCTGCCAGCTCCTGGTTGTAGGCCAAGGAGAAGCGAGTGTGGGCGCTGTCCCCCCTGCCAGGAAACTGTGCTATCATACAGGACAGAGGCCTTGGTAAGGCCAGGAGGCCCAGTAGGAAACCCCCGTGTGCTGGCCAGAGCACATGGTCCTACATGGGATAGCCAGTCACATGGCAGAAAGTGGAGCTCACAGGGCTGGGAATGAATAAAGCCAGGTGTAGGAGGACCTCTTGGGGCTGGTGTGCAGAAAGACCTGGGGGTGGGTTTGGTATGTTTCTGTTGCACAATTTCCCGGGGTCACTGAACTCAGAGCAACCAGAACCAAGATCCTCTTCCTCCACATTCCCTCCAGGCATGCAGAAGACCCGATCTCAGCTGGTGCACCAAACACTAATCATCACAGAAGTTGTACTGAAGTCTCAGGGGGTGGCACCAAGCCCAGCTTTGCTAGAACTTCTCTCATCCTCTCCCAGGATAGCTTCCTTGAGGACGGTCCTAACCGCACGTGGGCCGTGCCTCAGTTTGCCATCCAGGATGGCGTGGCCCGTGGCCTCTTCGGCGCACAGACACTTGCCTGACAGTGCAGCTCTGAGACCAGAGACTTTTCCATTTCTTTGTTCCCAGACACCCAGTCTGAAGGCCTAGACCTTTAGGAATGTGTTTTGCCTGGTCCCAGGGTGATGCTAATGAAGTCTGGGTTCTCTTCCCTTCCTCTGGCTGGGATGTGGTTCTGAATGTGGGTGGAGGAATTCTCCAGTGTGGTTCTTGTTTGCATCTTTGGTGACCCTCCGGCAAGAGAGGAAGCCAGGACTCAGAGTCTGTCCTAACAGGAGCTGCATCAGGGGCTCCAGCACAGGGAAGTGGGTCTTTGAGGAAGGAAGCAGGTCTAGGTTTTGCTTCTCCTCCCACTCTGCCTTTGTTTCACAGGCTGCTGCATGCACAGTTGCCTTGAGGGTAGTTAAAATCTTCATTTTTGAGTAGCTTCTGGTCCACCACGGACTTCATAAACTAGGGCCACCCACTCGCCATCTCGGTGCCTCAAGTTCCTTACTGGCTTTGCCTCTTCCAACTTCTGTTGAAGATTCTGAGCTCTAGACCTGCCAGGTCTCTAAAAGAAATCACCATCTTCCTCACTTTTCAAAAACAGGACAAGAACAGACTGGAAGGTGGGATTAATTTGATGATCTCCCCCCTCCCCCCACCAACTCCAGGCTGTAGACGAAGAAAGGTGGCAACTAATTGCAAGGACTTTGCAAACTGAAATGAGTGATGCAAACAATTACACCCACCTGTGGCCCATACCTGTCCCAGCTTCCCCGTGCTATGTCCTGTCTTCCCCAACACCTGCTCCTGAGGTGCCCTCCCTCTGCAGGGCTGGCTGCCATGGCCAGACCTTACACTCTGAGAGCCCTGAGGGTGCCAGGCCCAGTGCTGACTGGGGTTGTGAGCCCATCAAAGATGGGGAGACCAAAGTGTGGACAGTTTAGACAGCGGGACTCTGGTGTTCTGCCCAGGGTTCCTCTTCCTCACTAAGGTCCAGCTCCCAGCTGTGCCTTGTGGCTGGTGTGTGTGTGTGCACACGCATGCATGTTAGTATGTGCATGTGCGTATGTGTTACTGTGCACTGTGTGGGGTATTCTGTGTGCAGCGGTGTGAGCGTATGTTGGAGTGTTGGGGTTTGTGTTTGGTGTATGTGTGGTCTGCCGTGCCTGTGTTGTGTGTGTGTGTCAGTGTGTCCGTGTGAGGAGCAAGTGAGCTATTGCATATAAAGTCACCCTGGAGCACTGTAAGTTCTTAATAAATGTGGCTCATTATGAAGGCTTGGGCTTTCTTGTATATTTTTACCTTATTTTCTCTATCACAGTGCCACATTCAGTGAGTGTACAGATCCTTGTTGTAGAGCTTGAGCAGTTTCCCATGTAGACACGCAGGCAGCCACTACCCTGGCAGAGGTGTGGGCACCTCCAACTCCCAGAGGCCTCCTCCAACCTTGGTGCCCCCACTCGTTGACCTCTGTGATCACAGGTTGGGGGTGCCTGGTTTTGGATGTCACAAGAGCATATGCTGTCCACGTCTGGCTTCTTCAACATATTGCTGGTGAGATTAATCCACGTTGTGTTTAGAGCAGCTTTTCCCTGAGGAGTGGCAGTGAGGCGTTGCACTGTGCCAACTTGCCACCACGTATTTCTCCGTTTTCCTGTTGGTGGCCATTTGGAAGTTTGCCAGCTTGGGCAACCATGGATAAAGCTTCTGTGAACAAGGCTTTTATGGACATGGCAGTGATCTGGGTAGGCATTTACTCAGAGGAGAATTCGCATCTTTGCCTTTAGTGCCAAACAGTGTTCTGTAGTGGGGGTTAAGTTCTGATCCAAACAGCAGCAGTGGAGAGTTATCAGTTGCTCTGTAGTCATATCCTTGCTGGTTAGTTTCTCCAGAAGTAGATGCTGTGACGGAGTTGGGGTTGCAAGGTGTCTGTTAGGGATCAGCACATGTGGAAAGAAATGGGAGGGGAAGAACTGGGAAGAGGGAGGGAGAAGCTGATCTGCGATAGGACAATGAGGTCCCAGCCCACCCGGCAGGGAGCATGGGGCTGAGGACTACCCATCACAGTGACCACTGCAGTGGTAATGGCAGACCTCTAAGCCCTGCCTCTCTTGGTCCTTGGATGTGACTGCCCTTCGAGGGCCATGGTAATGCTGATGTGGCTGACAGTGCCCTGCTTGCTGATGGCACTTCTCATGTCTGTCCAGCAAACGGTCCCTTGAAGGGAAATCTCTCTGAGCCCACCACACACACCAGACAGGAGTGGGGATGTAATAGTATCCTGCTGAGATTTACCCAGTGTTTCCATGACGCTGCTCTTGGGATGCTCTTGTGCTTATCGCTCATTTGAGTGTCCTCTTGTGCAGCGACTGTGCAAGTTATTGCCTGTGTTTGAAATTGGGATGTTTGTCTTTTTCTTATTAATTTGTACAAGTTCTTTCTATATTCTGGGTATGAGTTCTTATTCATAAATGTACTGAAAACATCCCTCAACCTGTTTCGTTTAGGAAAAATTTATGTACCTTGGGGTCATAGTATATTCTACTTTTTCTTCTAGAAGGATTATCATTTTACTGTAGATCCAAGATCTACCACAAATTAATATTTGTGTATGGTGTGAGGTGGTTTTGTTTTTCCCCATGTGGTTATCCAGTTAAGCTAAAAACTGTTTACTAAAAAGACCATCTTTCCCCACTGAGTTGTAGTGCATCTTTTCTATCAATCAGCTGACTGGATATGTCAATAAATATTCAGGCTCTTTCTAGACCCCCTATTTTGGTCCATTTGACTATTGTTTATTTGGCTGCACGTGGCATGTGGAAATTACTGGGCCGGAGATTGAAACGGCACCACAGCAGTGACCTGAACTACTGCAGTGACAACACCAGATCCGTAAGCTGCTGCGCCACCAGGGAAATCCCATTCCACTATTGTTACACCATCCCACACTGTCTTACTTACTATGGATTTATAAAAACTCTTGACACTCTGGTAGTCCTCCAACTTTGTGTTTTCATTTATTTTTGTTTTTGTTTTTTAAGGTTATTTCCCCTTTTTTTTTCCCCTTTTTGGGCCACCCCATGGCATATGGAGTTCCCAGGCTAGGGATCAGATCTGTTGTGAGCTATGCCGTAGCTGCTGTAACACCAGAGCCTTTAACCGACTGCGCTGGGCTAGGGATCGTACCTGTGTCCTGGCACTGCAGAGATGCCATGGATCCCACTGTGCCACAGCAGGAATGCCTGAGGTTATCTTACCTATTCTAGGCCCTTTCAATGTCCACATAAGTTTTTGAAGCAGCATGCCAATTTCCTCAAAAATGCCTGCTGGGATATACTAAATGAGTGTACATTGAATATAGATCTTCTGCAATTTATGATGGGATTATATCCAGATAACTCATTGTAAGTTGAAAATATTGTTGTCAAAAATGCATTTAATACAGCTCATCTACTAAACATCATAACTTAGCCTTGATTACCTTACATGTGCTCAGAACACTCACATTAGCTGCAGTTGGGCAAAATCATCTAACACAAAGCCTGTTTTATAACAAAGTGTTGAAATCTCATGTAATTTATGAATAATGTACTGAAAGCAAAAAAAAAAAGGGATGGTTGTGTGAGTACAGATGGTTGTAAGAGTATCAGTTGTTTGATCATGTGGCTGACTGGGAGCTGCAGCTGCCACTGCCCAGCATCATGGGAGAGGATCGTGACTGCATACCACTAGCCTGGGGAAGAGATCAAAAGTTGAAGTACAGTTTTTACTAAATGCATATTGTTTTCATTCCAGTGTAAAGTCAAAAAGTCCTAGGTTGGGATCATCTGTTTACAAATCTATGTGGGGAGAACTGACATCTTAATAATATTAAGTTGGCCAATCAATGAACATGGTAAAGCCCTCAGTTTATTTAGGTCTTCTTTTGTTTCTCTACAACATTTTGTAGTTTTTTAGCATAGGCGTCTTGCATCTATTTCATTAGATTTATTCATAAGATTTGATGATTTTTGGTATTATTATAAATGACATCTAAAGTTTTTCATTTTTAAATTGTTGCTAGAAATTCAATTGATTTTTATATGTTGATTATATCCAGCAACCTTGCTAAAATTACTTATTCATTTGAATATTTTGTAGATTATTTTGGATTTTTCCATGCACAGTTTTATCATCTGAAATAATGACAAATAACAGTCCATATTTGTTTTATTGTTATTTCTTGCCTTACTGAAATGACTGTGTCTGGAACAGAAATGTTAGTGTTTGACATCTTTATTTTGTATGTGTTGCCTTTAAAAAAACTGTTTTATCAAAGTATAGTTGATTTACAATGTTGCATTAATTTCTGCTGTACAGGAAAGTGATTCAGTTATATATTTTTTTCATATTTTGTTCTTTATACTTTATTACTATATTGAATATAATTCCCTGTGCTCTTCACTAGGAACTTGCTGTTTATCCATCCTGTGTATAATAGTTTGCATTTGCTAGCCCAAATTCCCAGTTCATCTGTCCTCAACCCTGCCTCCTCCTTGGCAACCACAAGTCTGTTCTCTATGAATCTGCTTTGTAGTTAAGTTCATTTGTGCCATATCTTAGATTCCACATATAAGTGATATCATGTGGTATTTGTCTTTCTCTTTCAGACTTCACTTAGTATGATAATTTCTATGTCCATCCATATTACAGCAAATGACATTATTTCATTATTTTATGGTGGAGTAGTATTCCATTGTGTATATGTACCACATCTTCTTTATCTATTCTGCTGTCAGTGGACGTTTAGGTTTGCTTCCATATCTTGGCTGCTGTAAATAGTGCTGCAGTGAACATTAGGGCACATGTAGCCTTTTTGAATTAAGTTTTTTTCCCAATATGTGCCCAAGAGTAGGATTGCTAGATCATATGGTATTGATCCATGGTAGTTCTATATTTATAGTTTTTTGTGGAACCTCTATACTATTTTCCATGTATCAATTCCAATATATCAATGACTGTATCAATTTACACTCCCACCAGCACTGTAGCAGGGCTCCCTTTTCTCCACACCCTCTCCAGCATTTCCTGCTTTTAGACTTTTTAATGATGGCCATTCTGACTGGTGTGAGGTGGTAGATCATTGTAGTTTCAATTTGCATTTCTCTAATAACTAGCAATTGACATCATTCTCTTGATTCTACCCTTAGGAGAAAAGCATTCAATATTTCACTATTAGTGATGATGTTAGCTTTGTAGCTTTGTGTGTGCACATACGTGTGCATGTGCGTGTGTGTCTGTTTATCAGATATTCTTTACCAAACTAAGGAAGTTTTATTTGATACTCTTTTTTTCTGAGAGTTTTTATCGTGAATAGGCATTGGATTTTAAGAAGTATTTTTCCCTGTTGATTTTAGCTCACATCTATAGCTGCGGCTCTTAAAATCCTGAGAGGTGGTTTCAGCCAGAGGTTTCAGAGGGAGTGGTGCCCACTTGGCTGCAGGGGGGCAGGAGAGTGAAGATCCAGGCAGAGACAAGGCAGAGTGGCACACGTGACTTGCCGTCTGTCCTGTGAACTCCTGCTCTGCTCTTCGAGCAGGGACGCGGACTCTGTTTTCTGAAGAGAAGTCATTCCCTTTGTAGAACCCTGGGCCAGACACTATGCTAGGCGTCATGGTGGGGACACACACTGATTTCTCAGGGCCCACAGGGTCCCCATGTGTCATCCTTCATGCAGCTCTGAGGAGGAACCTGATCTAGGCTAGAACCAGCGGGCCTGTGTCTCTCCTCCACGCCCACAGCATCCCCCTGCCAGGGACCAAAGGCCCTTGGGAACAGTTGGACCATAAACAAACAGGGAACGAGCAATGGAAAATGCAGCAAGCGATCCACCCTCACGCATTTCATCCCTGGCCCTGTTGCCTCATGTATTCTTGGCCTTCCCATTGCGGTCTGGGAGGACTTAGACGGTTTCCTTCCAGAGCCCCAAGGAGCCAAGAACGGGAGCTGCCCCAGGCCGTTTCTGTCCCTAGGTCTCCTTTCAAAGGATTTCTGGATACATGAGACTGTGGCCTGTGGGCAAGCAGGGGAGAGGGACTATCGTTGTTTCAGATTTATGGCTTGGCTCAAATATTCAGAATCTCTAATTCCCACACTAAGTGCCTTAGTCCAATGGGAATAAAAGCCTTGCCTCCAAAAAATGGCCACTATATCCGTAGCTTCTGCTGCCTCTGGCCAGTCTCCCTCATTGCTATCCATAGCAAGTCTCAATCCCAGCCAGACTAGTGTGAATGTTAAGAATCTTTAGTTTACAAGTGCTAGTAACAGATGGCAAACCAGCCCAGTCCTCAAAAGAGGGGAAATTTATTGATTCACAGACCTGAAAATTCTTGGAGGGAATGACTTCAGGTGTGGCTGGATCCAGGTGCTCAAACATTATCATGAGGAATGTGACTCACTCCCTCATTGGCTCTTGTTTCTCCTGTGTGGCTTTTATTCTCAGGGAAGCTCTTCCTTTGCAGTGACAAAGAAGATCTAGCATATATCCCCCCAGCTTGGTATGCCAGTGGAAAGACAACACCCCTTTTCAATAGATGAGGCAAAAATCCCAGGAAGGGCTCTCACCAGCCCAGGCCAGTTCATGTGCCCATACTGAGAATCAGCCTCCCTAGGAACGCATGGTCTGAGAATGTGGGAAGGGTGGCTCCTGAGAGCGGAAGAGGGTTTGCAACCAGAATTAAACATGCCAGGCAGATAAAATCACCTCCAGCTGCCCCTGCCCTCCTCTATGCCTTGGTTCAGTTTTCCTTTCGGGAATACTGTCTTCTTTCCCATGCTGAATGTTTCCATTCCTCTGATCCTCACCTCCCTGGAAACCTTCCTCAGGCTTCCAGTCCACACAGACCTTCCCCTTCTTTAAGTCACCGTCTGCCAGTAGTCAATACATTTGACTTTATTTTAAAATGAATATAATTTGACTCTTTTCTGATGATATCAAAATAATACTTGTTCCCAAACAAATCAGAAAATACAAAGACAAAATCCCATTACCTCTAGGAAGGTGACTCTCTGACCAGGCCTGAACTCCGAAAGGAAATTAGGAGAGCAGCAGAGCCAGGGATGTCTCAGAGTAGGGAGCCAGCACATGCAAAGACTCAGGGGTTCTGAGGGACAAGTGACAGCAGAGAGCAGGAACGGAGTGAGAGAGGGTCAGGGCTGTGGGAGGAGGTTGGCAGAGGCCTGAGGGCCAGGCCGGAGGGGTTGGCTTGTATCCTATGTGAGTCGGGAAGCTGCTGGAGGATTTTAAGTGGGGGAGGGGGCAGGCAGGATGGTCTGGCTGTCATTCAGGACAGCTCTCTTGGCTGTGGGGTGAAGCAGCAGTGAGGCTGGGGCCGCCCAAGGTGGTGGCCACAGAGAGGGAAAGGAACAGAAGAACTGGAGTGGGTGTAAGGGTGGGGGAGGGGGCCAAGTGATGCTGGGTTTCTGGCTTGAGCGGCTGCGTGGATGGGGTTCCTCTACTGCCGTGGAGAAGATGGGGAGTATCAGACATTCTCTTCTAGATGGACCCAAAGTGTATTTATCTTCTCACTTACACAGGTTGCATGGAGTTCTTTGACTGATGCTCTTTTTCCCCACTCAGTGGAGCATCTTTCCACTTTAGTAACATATCTCAATAGCCTTCTTGCCAATGACCACATATTATCCTGTGTAATATACTATGATTTTTTTAACCAGTGTTCCAAGGATGGACATTTAGGCTGTTTATGTACTTATCAGCTGCAGATTGCTTTGTCTCTCAGTCACCTGTCTGCATTGGTCTATACCTTTCTCAAATCCAGAAGCTGTCCTGTCTCTGTTCCTTTCCTCGGAGCCTTTGCATTTTGGCCACTAGATGGTGTTGTTACATAGTGTCCCCCAGTGGTTCCAGCCCACTGGTCTCAGACCCAGAGCTGAGCAGGAGGGCATTTAGCCTCCCAACCCTAACCTCCACCCTGAGCACGACTGCACAGTCTTCCTCTGCGACCCGTGGGTGGATGGACCTCATAGCCTCAGTGTCCAAACACTGCCTTAGAGGCAACATTCTTCCCACGTGCAAGTGGATGTTTCTACGCTTCCTTCCCTGAGGAATGAGGGGCTGGCACTTTAGACAGTGGCTTCTGAAATGTGGTATCCAAATTGCTCATGGTGCCTGGGATGGTTTCTGGGAGTGCCAGGACCTACATTACCAAAGTTTCTTTGGGATGTTTTTAGAAAAATAGCAGTTTTTTTCCAACAATCCATGGTTTCACAGATACTGTTATTTAGAATAAGGTTAGGTTAAAAGAAAGGCTTTAAATTTTAATTTAAATTTTAAGTTTGAAGAAAAATCATAGAACAGACAGCACACAAGCAAATCACTGACTTCACTGCAATTATGAGGTTCCAGCTATGGGTCTAGATGAGAAAATATGACAGATTCATACAGTCTCATAAGGACTGAATTTAAAAGCTTAGACCCTGGAGAACATCAAATCTTAAACTCTTGGAGCCTAGAAACAGAGCCTTTGAACCACAATATCTTTGATTTTCAAAAATACAGTGGAAAGACAATGTTTAACAATATATTCTCACAATTCTTGGAATCCATGAGAATCTTGGAAGATTAGACCTAGGGGATCCTGGATTCTCAGGACCCTCGCGTGGAGGGGTCTACCTCAGGTCTCTTCTCCAGCAGAGGAGGAAATTGCAGTCTGAAAAGGTGACTTGCAGGAGCCCTGCTGGGTGGGGGTCCTGGAGGCTCTTCCTACTCCTTCCTTCCGTCTGCCCTTCCCTGGTGACCTGAGATCCCCCTTGGCCCCGTGATGCCCAGGGCTTTCAGCAATGGGGCCCCACCCAGGCCTTCTCACACCAGCTCTTGCTTTTCTCTCTGCCAGCTCTACTCATCCTGTCCTCTTCCTGGGAGCGCCTCCTATGTGCTAGCTAAGTGATGGATTAATTAACCCACACCCCCTCATATTAACGGGCAAATGAGTGATTTGGGTAAACACAGTCCTCCCTCACAAGTAACACGTGTTTCCTACAGCATGTTGCAATCTCCAGGGTGTTTGGTCAGCCAGTGAGGACATAATCTGGAGGGACTGGCTCTCTGGGTGTCTTTAAAATCACTGCCTACTTAGAGCCCCAGTTTCTGCTCTTTGTTCCCACCTGGCAATGAGGTGATTGGATCTGGGACTGCAGAGACTGGGACCTGTGGAAAACTCCTGTCTATTCTGTTCTTCCTGATCTCGGTGTTCAGATATCCAGCTGGAAGACCTCATTAGCTTCCAGAGTCCTGAAAATGTACAAATCTTTCCCATCTTTCAAGTGTCAACTTAGGTGTCACCTCCTCTAGGAACCCCTCCGGGATTATTCCTCCCATGTTGCTGAACATCTTCCAAGGTCTCCGTACAGGTACTCCTTTTGTCACCCAGCTGTACACTCCAAACTGTCTACTGATAATCCCTGTGGCATGATTATTCCCAGTCCCTTTCCATGTCTTAGAATTAGTGACCCAGACTTTGCCAACTCAAGGGCCCATAGGGACCAGTTCACAACGAAGAGACTGCAGAAAACCGGAGGATTTACCAGAGGGGTCATTTCTCACCCCAGCTAGTGGAGCCATCGGGGGATGAGGGCCCAATGTTACCAAATCTTACAGTTTTTTTCTGGAAATCTGAGTTTTTAAAGTTAGGTTTACCAATCAAAAAATGCTGATAATTTTATAAACATAAAAGTCTCGCCTTTCAAGCCAAATAAAGCGTATCAACACATTTAGCCCCTGAACAAATACTGTAGGGTCTCTGCTTCAGGCCCTCACTGATTTGGGTTTATTCGGTTTGATGTCCTCATAAATGACAGGGTAGTTTTTAGCAGCCAGAATGGCTGCCTCAGCCATGTATTTGTCTGCTGCCCATTAGAGCATCTTGAACCCCATGTTATTGAAGGCAGGTTGAAGAGGTCGTGTCTTAAGACATGATTCCCAAATCCTTTGGCATCCCTTCCAGCAAGACGCGGAGTTAACAGACCCTCCTTCCCCTTGAGTTTGGACTCCACTTCCTGACCAGTAGCACACGACAGAAGTGACACTGTGCGAGTTTCTGGGACACTGGCTCTCAGAACCCAGTCCCTCTTCCCTGAGGGAGCCCAAGCACCAAGCCCCCCCTTGACCCCCACTGAGCTCCCCCAACAGCTGTGGGTACCTCACGTTGGAAATGGACCTTCCAGGGCCCCAGTGAAGTGGACCCAGCTGATACCACATGGAGCAGAGACCAGCTTTCCCCACACAGACCTCTGACAGACGAGAAACCTGAAGGTCAGAGAGGCCCTAAAGCTTGCCCCAGGGAATGCTGAGGTGTGCTAGGGCTGGAGCTTTGGGAGTGCAGAGAAGAGGGCTGCCTTTGCACTGGCCTCTGCCCACCCAGCTTCCAGGCACCCCTAACCACAACTCTTCCTACTCAGCCCCTGGGCTTGAAGCCCCATCTGTGCCCAAATCCATCTCCAGGAACGGAGATGGATTCAGGCAGGCTTCAGGCCAATGGACTTGGGCTGACTGGGAGTTCTGGGAGCCAGGCCTTGGGAATCTGGGGGCAGCCAGCGGCAGCCCTGAGGTCCCACATGTGCCAGACCCCCTTGACACCAGGACAGCCCACAGTCTCCAAGGTAGAAACGGTGGGTGGAATAGCATGCACCCTGGGTGAGGATGCTGCAAACACCTGAGCATATGGTCCGGCAGGTCTGTGAGCCTCACATAGTCCAGCACTCAGCGCTTTCCTTCCCTGTAACATAACAACAACAGCTCACAGGGCTGAGCTAACACCCCTGTGAGAATTCTATGCACATTAATTAATTCATCCCCTCAACAATACTACCAGGTCTGTCCTGGAGTTACCTCCATTTTTCAGATGAACTAAGTGAGGCACAGAGAGGTTAGGTAACTTCCTGAGGCCACACAGCCAGGGAACTGCAGAGCCAGAATTTAATCCCAGGAATTCTAGCCTTGAGTCCATACCCTAAAGTATGACTCGATCCTATCTTCTAATCCTGTAGATTTGTTTTGCCCACTTTTAGATGCTCTACACGGAAGAGCACAGTGTGCCTTCTTTTTTCTTCCTGACTTTTGCTCTTCATTCTTAGAGGCCCATCCCTGGACACAACTGCACTTTGGTCTCCCTTGCTGCTGTGTGAGACCTGTGGCTGGTCTGCCCCAGGTCCCTCTTCACTTGGTGATGGCCATTTGGACCTTCCCAGGTTTTGAGCCTGACAAATTTCTGGAGCTGCCGTTGACCAGGCGTCTGCCGCCTGAGCTTGTGGTGCATAAAGCAGCCCTGGGAGGGGGTCCAGTCCTGTCCCCATGTGAGAGGAGGGGAGGGAGGGTGTGAGGAGAGACTCGAACCCCTGCCAAGGCCAGACTCCCTGGCAGTGGTCCCAGTCCAGACTTGCTCGCACCTTCTCTCACAACCCCTTCCCCTTGCACACTGTTTGTCACCAGCCTGCTTTCCCAGATGCCCCACAAGTAAGTTCAAACCCAGGGCTCCTGTCTCCCCAACTACACCCACGTCCTTTTCTCCACCAGCCCAGCAGACCTCCAGGCTGAGCCTCCCCACTCCTCACCCAGGACCCAGCATCGCAGTGGAGATTGTGGTCCTGAGAACCAAGCAGAAATCCGTGTAGTTGGCCGGGAGGTCCTGGGTGCTACAGGACTGCCACCCACACGTGAGAACCTGAGCAAGTTGCTTCCCCTGTGCCTCAGCATCCTCCTGAGTGACCTTGCCAGGAGTGGCCATGGGTTAGTTCCTGAGGGGCAGTGGTCAGTATCCATGGCTGTGGTGGCCGTGTTTTTCACCTTTCTTCATGGTTGCCATAGACACGAAGGAGGCATGGCTTCCCAACCCTGCCAACTGGAGCTGGGTGCCCTCTCTGTCCTGTCACACATTTTTTGTGTCTCTAGCCTCCCCTGAGCTCAGTAAAATCCTGCCTTCTGATAAAATATTCATCCACAGAGACACCCCTCTCCCTTCTGGACTGTCCTTTGAGGCTCTCAGAGGCAAACAAATCCACTCCTCTCCCTATAACCTCAGGTCCCACTCTTAGCTCTTCAAAAATTAAATCCAAAGTTGTAAATGGTAACAGGCACCCACAGTATACAATTTGAAAGTCTCAAGTCTCTCTGTGCCCCTGCCGTCCAACCCCCTCCCCTGTGGCTCCAATATTCCCAGTGCCTTGTGTCTGTTTCCAGAAATACCGTATTCTGTTATTGACAAGAATGACTCCTGCATTTAAATCGTACAGATGGGCTCTCTCCACACAATATCCTTCACCTTGTTTTTTTTAACAGCCAAAAACAAAAACAAATCAAACTGAGCAAAGTAGTCCCAAACCAACAGTACTTAACAATTTTTTTTTGAAATAGTTTGACTCACAAGAAGTTGCAAAAATAGCACAGAGAGTTCCCGTGAACCTTTCCCCCGCTTCCCCCTGCTCCCCTCGGGGTGATAACATCTTACGTAATGGTCATGCATTGTCAAAACCAGGAAATTGACATTGGTACAATATCATTAACTCAAAATCAGACCTTATTTGGATTTCACCAGTTTCTACATGCAATAATTGTTTTGTTTTGTTTTGTTTTCTGGTGCATAGTTCTATGTAAATTTATCACATGAGTAGATGTTGTAACCATCAGGACACAGAAGCGTTCCAATTACCACAAAGAAATTCCCTCATGTTAACACTTCATAATCATACCATTTCCCAAGCTGATTCCCTGGCAACCACTGATCTGTTATCACTATATCACTTGGCAATGGTATATAAATGGTTATCATTTATGTAACTCTTCTGAGGTTGGCATTTTTTGCTTAGCTTAATGCCTTTGAGATCACTTTAATTTGTCGTTTATCAATAATTCATTCCTTTTTATTGCTTTATTGTATTCCTTTTAATGGTTGCAGCTTATCCAGTCATGGGCTGAAGGACATTTGGATTGTTTCCAGTTTTTGGTGATGACAAATCAAGCTCATATGAAGGTTTATATACAAGTTTTTAGAGGCTAACTCTTCATTTTTCTAGGAGAAATATCCAGAAGTGTAATTGCTGAGTTGCATGGTAAGCTTACGCTTAACTGGATCAGAAACTACCCAACTAGTTTCCTTTTTACATGTCCACTAGCTGGGTTTGAGAATTCCCATTGCTCTGTGTCTTTATCAGCCCTTGATTCTGTTAGCATGTTCTATTTTAGCCACTTTAGTAGGTTTATAGTGACAGTTCACAGAGTTGTCTTGCATTTTCCCAGTGAATAGCAACTGGAGAATCTTTTCTTGTGCTTATTTGCCACCCATATATCCTCTTGGGTGAACTATCTATTCAAAAGTTTTGCTCATTTTCTAGTTGAATTGTTTATTTTCTTACTGTTGGGTTTAGAATATTCTGTCTATATTCTAGGTAGAAATCCTTCTAGGAATACGGGGTTTTCAAGTACTTTCTCCCAGTCTGTGGCTTGTCTTTTCATCCTCTTAGCAGAATCTTTTGCAAAGCACACAGCTTTCATTTTACTGAGATCCAGTTTATCCTTTTTTTCTTTCTATGGCCCGTGCCTTTGTGTCATGTCTGGACACCTTTACCCTAAATTGCTCCATATCAGCTTCATTGTTATGTTTCTGTGGCTGCGAGGGTACCAATATACAAATATAGCATCATTTATTTAACCATCTCCAAGGCGACCTAGCTGTCCAGACTCATGCTGTGCATCCGTGCCGCAGCAACAACTCACGAGAAGGCAGCATTCTCACTCTGCGGCCTCACTTGCCTACAGGACACATTTCCAGAAGTGGGGCTGCTGGTCAAAGGGTCCTAGCATGTGATATGGTGGCATCTTTCCCCAGCCCTCCCTCTAAGAGGCCTGTGAGGTTCCTACCTCCCTCACACCTCCACCAACACAGGTTTTAGCAGGTTGTTGGGCCTCACCAGCTGGAGGAGTGAAGAATGGGTGTCCGTGTGGTTTCAGTTTAGCCCTCTCTTTAGGAGCTTCCTGGGTCTTCCTTCTTTCCCAGGCTGCTGATACATGAGAGGAGCCCTGCCTTCGCTTCCTGCATGGGGTGGGCCTGGGACAGGGGCTCCCTCCTGGGCAGCCCTTGCTCATCGCTGGGCTGAGACCCGGGTTTACGCCCCACTCCTGATCGGCTGCCGTGAGCGTCCCCCCCACCTCCACCCCGAGTGGGCTAAGTGTAGCCCTCTGCATGATAGGCTAAGAGTAGCATCTCCACAGAGGTCTGCTTGAGTCCATATGCATGGAAGCGCTAAGACCACTAGTGCCTGGCTAGTGAGCACTATAGCGGTGTGAGCTCTGTAGTTAACTCTAGTGAGTGCTGCTGTTTGTATAATCAAAAGTTGCTGAGAGAGTGCATCTTAGACGCTCTCATCACAAGAAAAAAGAACTGTATGTGGTGATGGGTGTTAACTAGGCTTATCGTGGTGATCATTTCGAAATATATACACTATTGCAAGTTCCCATTGTGGTGCAGCAGAAACAAATCTGACTAGGAACCATGAGGTTGTGGGTTCGATCCCTGGCCTCGCTCAGTGGGTTAGGGTTCAGCATTGCCATGAATTGTGGTGTAGGTTGCAGACACGGCTCAGATCCTACATTGCTGTGGCTATGGTGTAGGCCGGCAGCTGTAGCTCCAATTAGACCCCTAGCCTAGGAGATCCTTATGCCACAGGTGTGGCCCTAAAAAGCAAAAAAAAAAAAAAAAAAAAAATATATATATATATATATATATATATATATATATATATATATAATGTGTGTATGTGTGTGTGTGTGTGCTATTGAATCACCATGTTGTACACTTGAAACTAATGCAATGTTGTAGGTCGATTATATCTCAATTAAAAAAAAAGAAAAAAATGCTGGAGTTCCTGTCGTGGCTCAGTGGTTAATGAATCTGAGTAGAAACCATGAGGTTGAGGGTTCGATCCCTGGCCTTGCTCAGTGGGTTAAGGATCCGGCATTGCTGTGAGCTGTGGTATAGGTTGCAGACGCGGCTCGGATCCTGCATTGCTGTGGCTGTGGCAAAGGCTGACAGTTACAGCTCCTGTTAGACTCCTAGCCTGGGAACCTCCATATGCCACGGGTGCGGCCCTAGATAAGGCAAAAATACAAAAAAAAAAAAAAAGAATGCTGGAACTCCCTGGTGGCTCAGTGGGTTTGATCCCGGGCTCAGGAACTTCTGCATGCCGTGGGCATGGCCAAAAAAGTGCTAGCTCTTTTATTATTATTATCATAGGTAAGAAACATGACTTCAAACAGGTGTCTTCTCCTCAAAGTGGTCATCCAGCCTCTGATGGACTCTCCCAGTGGCTGGAGGCTCCCTGCTTCCAAAGCAGCTTCTTCTAACTCAGAGGTGTGCAGACAGCCACCTGCTGCCATGGGAGCCCCTGCAAAGTCTGCGTCTTAATGCAGGCTACAGCCCACTGCCTTCCACTTGCTCCATCCCAAGGGAGATCCCACTGGCTGTCCCCGTGCCCATTTCTGCCGAGGACAAGCCTTCTAAAGCTTGACCAAGGACAGGAAGGGTACAAGGAATTGCACCCTCGAAACCAAGGAGAGGAATGGTGCAATGGTATCGGGGTCATCTTGGGAGCACTGGGTTGCAGGTTCGATCCCCGGCCCAGCATAGTGGGTTACGGATCTGGCATTGCTGCAGCTGAGACTTAGGTCATGACTGCAGCATGAATCTGATGCCTGGCCTAGGAACTCCATATGTTGCAGGATGGCCAAAACTGGGGAAAAAATAAATAAATGAGGAGAGAAGCTGCTTGGATGTTCACAGCTCGGGGCCCTAGAAATTCCCCAGATATGAGAGTGTTGGCCTGGGTGGCATCTCAGCAAGACATCTGGGGTCTTCCTACTGCCCCTGGCCTTTTTTATCCCTGACCTTCTGGAACTTTTGCCCTCTCAGAGATAAAGAAAGGGAGACCCAGAGTGAACCAGCTGAGAAAACAAGCTGGTGTCCTGACCAAGAATGTGGGCTTGGGCATCTTGATTTGAATCTTGGCTCTTGGCTGTGTAACCTTGAGAGAGTCACTTAACCTCTCTGAGCTCTAGTTTCACTATTTGTAAATAGGACTGACAGTAGTATTTGCAGATGTGAAAGTTGAATGAGATGGTACCTCTGAAATATTTAGCCCGGCACAGAGAGCACCCATGTAGGGGTGGTGGCAGCGGTGGCAGCCATTGTGATTGAGGGGGGGTCTCAGGCCTTTGTACCTTCCATGCCCTCTACCTGGAGCACCTTTTTCCTCCCTCCACCTATCCAATCTCACTTATACCTTAGGTTTCAGCCTAAACAAACACCCATCACGTATGGGGCCCAGGAACATAATGGGGAGCCCCCCAACACTTCCCAGGAAGCAACTTCTCTGGCTGATCCCTAGAGCTGAGTGAGGCCAGCCTGGGCTGGAATCAGAATATCAGCACTCTTGTTCCACATCATCTACATCTTCCTGGGTTCCTAAGTTTACCCAGCGAGGGATCTAAGAAAAGTTCTGCTCTCCCCCCAACCCCCACCTCTGGCCACAGTTGGCATCCAGACTACAGAGGGTACACAGCCCCTTCCTGGTGTGGTGCTGCTGGGCTAGGAAATTCCCAAGCTGGCCTCACGAGAGCCTGGAAATAGGACAGACCTTTATGGCATCTCTCTGCTCTGTTCTCCCAGGGGTGTCAGCTGGAATACCTAGGCCTCATTAACTCACAGGGCATCTGCATCATTTCATTTGCCACAAATTCCTCACCACCTCTTCAACAAGCAGCTGATTTCATGGGAAGCTATTTTAGTGGCCACATTTGTCAAGTGCTGAGGGAAGGACAAGCATCTGAGGTCCAGCCTCATGGCCTTTTTACCAGATAGCGAATGGTTGGGTTTATGCCCCAGCTTCTCTATTGCATGAATTGAGTCTCTTACGGTCTGTTGCTTGTAACAAAAGACTTGGCATCAAGGGTAGGGGAACTTACTGACTCCTATAACTGGCAAGACCTGGGGTTTCAGGCATGGCTGGAGCCAGGTCTCAAATGATGGCCCCCTGCAGCAGATGAAGAAATTGAGGAGAGTGCACACCCAGGAAGTCCCTTTTGTTCACACTGCTTTCCCCTGTGGTGCTTTGTTCTCAGGCAGCCTTACCCTGTTGATGGGAAGAGAGCTCCAAGCTGCACCTGACCAGCAGAGAGAAGGCCTCTTTCCCCAAGTGTTTCAGCAGAAGTCCACCAAGGGCTGTCACTGACCATGCATAGGGACACCTGGCCGTCCCTGCACAATGATGGGCCAGGGGCCTGGGCTGTGAATGGTCACATGCAGGGTGTCCACTCAGCTCTGATGCAAAGACTGAAGGCTGCCTTGTTTGAGTCACCCAGAGAGCTACACTGGGGATCAGCTTCAGAAATCATGGTGCAGGGCAGTTCCCATCATGGCTCAGCAATAATGAATGCAGACTTGTATCCATGAGGACGTGAGCTTGATCCCTGGCCTTGCTCAGTGGGTTAAGGATCTGGTACTGCTGTGAGCTGTGTAGGTCACAGCTGCAGCTCAGATATGTCATTGCTGTGGCTGTGGCATAGGCTAGTAGCTGTAGCTCCGATTGGACCCCTAGTCTGGGAACTCCATATGTCATGGGTGTGGCCCTAAAAAGACAAAAAGAAAAAGAAAAAAAGAAAAGAAATCACGGTGGCAGGGTGGAGCTGGACCCTTGGACTGGCTGTGCTAGACAGTAGAAGCCTCGGGATGGAGCAAGGAGTAGGGGACTCTGCTGACCCCATGGCTGAGCTGGGCGGGGCAGGTTATCAGCAGCAGCTTCACATCACCCTCTCATACAAGCACACCTACTGGGGTGCAGCCCTGGCACAGAGCAGGCACTTCCACCCACACCTAGAAGACACCTACAATATATCAGGCACCATGACGTTTTTTGGTATCCTCTTAATGGCGGATAGGGAGGGAGAAGATATAAGGCCATTTGACAGATGGGGAAGTTGAAGATCATAGAGCTGGTCTGCCCAAGTTGAGGGGCGGAGTCAGACACCGACACATTGTAACTCAGTGTGGGCCAGAACAGAACTGAAGTACTTACATGCAAGGAGAGTTTGCAGAGGAAGGTGTGGCTGGTCAGGCTGGTGCAGGTGTGTGTG
>PVHT021183699.1:71892930-71914504 GCA_004024745.2 Catagonus wagneri | reverse complement strand
CAATGCAGATTCCTGCCTGGGCCCTGCCTCAGAGATGCTGGCTCATTTGGAGGAGGGGGCTAAGAATCTGCATTGTTTTTTCTTCTTTGTTTTTTGTTTTGTCTTTTTGCCTTATCTAGGGCCACACCCGTGGCATATGGAGGTTCCCAGGCTAGGGGTCTAACAGGAGCTTTAGCTGCCGGACTTCACCATAGCCGCAGCAACGCGGGATCCGAGCCGCGTCTGCAAACTACACCACAGCTCACGCCAACGCCGGATCCTTAACCCACTGAGGAAGGCCAGGGATCAAACCCTCAACCTCATGGTTCTTAGTCGGATTCCTTAACCACTGAGCCACGATGGGAACTCCTAAGAATGTGCATTGTAACTGGTGTCACAGGGAATTCTCATGGGAACCATTGGCCTGGGAACATCTGGGAGTTTTTCCCAGCTCTGAAGTTCTGGGATACCATCTGAGCCTGGAGGCTGGGATCAGCCACAATTCCCCAGCTGCTTCGCCCTCCCCTTAAGGGGATGTACTGTGGGCAGAGGCCTGTCTGCACCTGGGGAGGACCCTGAGGGGCAAGGGCAGGGATCTGGGTAGGTGGGTGGAGTGAGGGTGCGTTCTTTTAATCCCCGTTAGCAACTGGGGAGGGATGGGGCTGGTGCTTTGGATAATCAGTCCTGCCTCTGGGGACTAGAAGTAAGGCAGACACATGATCTGAGTGTTAAACCCGAACAAGGCAGAGGGAGCCATGGCACACGCAGGGAGGGAAGTCTCCAAAGGGAGTCCCCCCCTCCCCTCTCAACCCCTATGTGAAGGCTTGTAGGGGCGCCCTAGCTTTGTGTGGGGCAGTGGTAGCCTGGCTGTAAGGGCGGCCATGGAAGGGGCAGACGGGGAGGGCTTTAGATGGGGAGGTGCAGTTTGGAAGGACTGATGTGGATGTGGAGGGACCGGGAGAAGAGCGAGGGCTGCCTGTGTGGGAAGGATGTAGGGCACTGGGAGGTAAAAGGATGGGCACTTCTAGTCGTGGCAAAGGCTCAGCTGGAGCAGAGCCCTGAGACTCTTGTCTCCTGGGCAGACCTTCGTATTAACTGTGGGTCAGTGAATATTTGCTAAGCCCTTGCTGTGTTGGGACCACCAATGCCTTTACCCACGTGGCCAATGGTGGGCTTTCAGCAGCCTGACAAACAGGAAATGTTTTGGTCCAGGGGGCTTATCCCTGCCATCTGACCACACCTGGGCCCCCGGGGACCTGGTGAGCCATCCTTACTGACCTCAGACTCAGAGGAAGTCCAGGTGAATGAATCAATTGCTTTGCAGAGAAAGCTCAGAGGATGGAGCCCAGCCAGCAGTACAGATCAAGGAGGGAAAGCATTACTTGGAGAATAGCCATCTGGAGGGCCCTTTCCATGAGCATAGAGAGATTATTGATCCTGCCCCCTCATTTGACAGAGAAAAGGGAGCCCAGAGAGGCCAGAAGACTGCCTGAGGCCACACAGCAGCAGCTGGCAAACTCTGAATTAGAAGTTCTGAACCAGCACTTGGCAACAGGTGGCAAGTGCACAGCATAGAGCATGGCTTTCTAATCCATCTCATCACCTTGGACTCAGCCTTGGGTCCTTTATAACATGCCCAGGCAGCCTCCCCCATCGCTGAACACTGGCTCCAGAGATGTGTTCTGGAGCCACATGCCCCAGACGAGTTCTGGAGCCATGTGGAGATGTTCACCGCCACTGAACACTGGCTCCAAAGCCTCATGCCATTCTTGCTTGACATCTAAAAGGACCACTCCCAGATGTGTTTCTGGTGGTGGAACCCACTGAGATCCAAGATTGTAAGAATCTTTCTGAGATCCACTCCAAGAAGAACACTTCCAGCCAGTCCACTGGTCCAAGGAGGATGAGAGGTGCAAGGGGCAGAGCTGCTCCAGCGTCCCTTTCGAGCCACAGCATTGGCAGAGCCACCCAACAGAAGTCACCTGGCCTGGTTTGAACACCAATCAACCCAAAGATCCATGAGGGTCAATGGCTCTTGTTTCGAGTCACTGAGTTTTGGGGTGATTTGTTATGTGGCATTATTGTGTCCTCACTGACTGATGTATTCTCCGTAGATTAACGACTTTTCAGATACGATAGCAAGCTTATTAACTGTCTGCCTGGCTCCCTTTATCTGAACCCCCTCCCTATTGCAAACCCATCCCCTCACTGATAAAGTCTTGGAGGAAAGCAGGGCCCACCTCCCACACAGAAGCCAGATACTGCTTCTCTTTCCTGGAAGCCAGATCACGGGGCCCTGACCCAGGGGACTTTCAGTTTTTAGTGAGAGGTGCCAAGATGCAGGGGCAGAGAAACAATCACTCAGACAGGTGGTGGTGGCTGAGACAGCCTGGCAGTGGCAAAAGGCCAGTTCTCAACAGCGTTCCTAGCTCATGCCCTTGGCGGTGCCCCTCCCACCTTCCCTATCCCGGCTCTTACCAATGTTTCTGAGCCTTGTTCTCCAGTCTTCCTGAAAATTCCATGAGTACCTGACATCCTTCCAATAAATTCCTTTCATCCTAAATTGGCCAGGCTCAGCCTTGTTGCCTGCAGCTGTGAGCCCTGCTAGTGCACAGGCGGAGCAGGCTACTCAGCCTCACTGTGGCTCGGTTTCCTGGTGTGAGACACAGGAACAGTCATAACAGTACCTCTTTCATAGGACCAAAGTGAAGCTGGCCATGCAAAGAGCTCAGCCGATTGCATGCACACAGCAAGCGCTTGATACACACTAGCTGTCAACACCGTGTACCCTACTTCCAGACGGCTCAAGGGAAAGACAAAACTAAGGTTCTGGAAGCCTATGTCTTTGTGTCCTTTAACGCGTACCCAGAGGGCCACAACCACCTGTTGGTGCTGGAACGGGAGACGATGAGGAAGATGATGACAGCTAACACTGCGTGGTGGTTTTACTGCCAGTTCTAAGTGCTTTACAAATGTATATCATAACCACACCACGTGGATGGAGCTGTTACTTCCCCATTTTAGAGATGAGAACTCTCAGTAAGGTTCAGAGAGCCAAGGTAGCTTGCCTGAGGTCCCATGAGGTAGAAGCAGTGCTTTGGGGTCTGCCCCAGCCATCCGGCTCCTGAGTCTAGAGCAGGACAGAGCTGTTCTAGGGTCGAGCTGATTATAAGTTAATTAAGTTGATATCATTAATTGTCTTTAGGGCACTTTTTGAAGTTGGCCCCATTTCTCTTGTCCTTTCGTACTGGGAGAAATTTGTAATAGATAGAAACCGACCTGGATTACTCCAGTCTGAACTCAGATAACGTAGGACTTTAATAGTTGAACAAACGAGCCTTTAATAGCGGTTACAACATTGGGATGTCCTGATCCAAAATCGAGGTCGTAAACCAGGAGGTGTGCTGCAGCGGCCGCTCGTGTGCAATGCAGCCCAGGGAGAGGCCCCTTTCCCTGGGATTGGCAGAGCCCCTGCCTCCATGCCCACGGAGGCATCAGGCCTGGCTGCCCTGGCTGGGGTGCTGGCTTTGAAGACTGGGAATTTGGGGCCATGGTCACAGCCAGCTCAGAGGGTCATCCTTGGCAGGAAAACAAGGTTCTGGTGGGACTGCTTCCTGCCACTGTTTGCTGTTCAGGCCCAGCCTCACTCCAGGGGCGGAAAGGCAGCCTCTCAGGGAAGGGGTTCCCACCCAGAGCCCTGGGCTTGCTGTGCCACCATGAGCAAGACCCCTGACCTGTGCCCCGGGAAGTAGTTGGCAGCCAGGTGTGACCACTGAGGTTCAGAGGGCTGAGTTCACTTGCCTGGGGTCGCATGGCTCCTTTGTGGTGGGCCAGGATTTGAATGCACTTCTGCCAAGCCCAAGGCCTTGGTGACTGTGACCGAAAGGAGCATGTGGCATCTGTTAGGCTCACATCTGGCAAACAGTGGCTTGTTTTTGTGTCCTCTTATAACAAACAGTACAGAAGTCAGTCACTGACGTTTATGGAGTGTTAGTCACTGAGAGCAGGCCCTACATGGTGACATCATTTAATCCCTCAGTCACCCTTGAAGGCTGGACCATTTTCATGCCTGTTTGCAGAGCAGAGAATTGAGGCAGGGGGAGGCCAGTGGCCGAGTGGACATTAACTTTCCTTGCCTGCCTAGCATCTTTTACCCCCTTTTCTGGAAGGGATACCACAATTTCCATACCCTCCATGTTGGCCGTCTGTAGAGATTGTCAGTCAGGTGTCTTATTCCCCTCTGGGAGGTGGGCTTGTGACCCAGGCTTGACCAATCAGACACTCTCTCTGGGAACCTTGACTTTTGAGTCCTGTGACTTGTTTCTCCTTGAAGATTCCATCTGCTGATCCTCACATCTAGGCCCCCTTGTCTGAACCCTGCTGATTGTGAGGGACCTCCTACCCTTGCAGCAAGGCCCCCGTAGCTTTGGCTGGAGTCAGCGGAGCCGCTTCTGATGCTTGCGAGCCGAAGTCCTAGCCAATACAAGGGTGTTCCGAAGGTCACGTGGGCAGCATGGGGCTCACACCAGATGGTCTGATGCAAAGGTCAGGCTTGGCCACTACCTGGCTGGGCACTACCTCTCAGGCATCCTGGGGCCCAGAGACATTGCCCAAAGCGATGTGACATTTGCATTCTCTACAGTAAAACCACATTGTCTTTGTGAAATGGAATGCCTTAAACTCTGTAGAGGTTGTTTTCATTGTCCTCAGTTTTCAGGCCTTCACGAACTCCACACACCAGATCCTGGTACTCAAGGGCGCCTGTGCCTCAGTTTCAGACACTTGCCTGAAAGGCATTTGGCTCCTTGTCACCCTGTAAGCCTTTGCTCAGCTCCCCCCAACCCCTCCCCACTCCAGAGCTGTTGGCAGAGCCAGGGCCTGTGGGACCCTCTCCAGGGGCCAGGTGGACTGTGCCCAGCATGACAGTGTTTCTGAGAACAAGGAGGTCTTCGTGCTCAGGCCCCCAGCTTTGGCCACTCTCATCCCTACTCCACATTTTTGTCACACCCTGTACAGTCATTTTCTTAATAGCCATTTCAGTTGACATTTCTTCATTCTTTACTTAAGTCCATTAAAAACTTTAGAAGGCTTCATTCATATCAGTGCTGGAAAGGGCACTAGTACACTCAGCATACATGGAATGCAGCAGTGCCCAAAAGACCACGTGCATCACAGTCCAGCCTGACACCACGGCTGCACAGGGCCCAGGCTAACCAGGTCTCTGCCAGGAGATCTGCAAGGGTCAGCCAGGTGAAACGGATATCCGGCACCGCCCTGAACCCCACTCCCTGGACATGATCAGAAGTGAGGATCCAAAAGGAATCGGAAAATAATCATTTTCTCTGAGTGTGAGCTGATGTTGTATAAAGTCATATTGTGTGCTTCACATCTCGGGAAATGTGGTCTTCATAGTCTGATGAAAACAGAGAGGGAAAGTGTCTTATCCAAGGCCACACAGTGCGTCCGAGAGAGGCTGGTGTGAGGCTATCCCATCCACATTCTAGCTCTTTCTGTGGCACCTTGCTTTTTCCCTTTAAAGCATTTCAGATGCTCCCAGCAACTCCTGATGATCTCTCTGGGACCACATTTTAATCTCCAGGAGCCACTCCCCTTCCATCTGTTGGGTTTGGGCCCTCCCCCACAGCTCACACACCCCCTGCACCCACAGCACCAGTGGATGTGGGCTCTGCAAATGCAAACTCATTTAAATGTCAGCTGGAGCAACACGAAGCTAGAAAGGCAAACAGGTGACAAAAATAGAAGTGACAATCACAGTATCCTAGACTGTCAGCAGGTGCTTCCAGGCCCTCTTAACCCTTCCTGGGGCAAGTAGCGCTTGAAGAATCAAGATAACTCGGGCCTTTGGCGCCACGCAGGAAGTGCGCACGCACTCATGCACACATGTAACATTGCTTGTGACTTTGGAGGGTTTTCTCCACCTTGACACCTCACGTTTTTTATATGCCTCATGGTCTGGACTTCCAAGAAAGAGTTTGTTTGCAAAAAGTGGCCTAATGCCAAGCATTTGGAAATGACTGGTCTGGGTGATTTTTCAGGCAGCTCCCAATTAATGAGCTGTGCAGAATGGCTCAAGTCCACTCCAGAACAGCAGGTCAAGGTCCACCTTTTGCAACCAGAAACCTCACCCCCTGACTTATCTCTTAGGGAGGGTGAGCCTTGGGGTTTATCTTAAAGGCAGGGGCACTTCTGCAGAGTCAGTAAAGCTATTTGACCACTTTGAAGAAGATCGAAGGTGAAATGTCAGCAGGGGGGACATGAGTCTCTTCCCTGTCTCCTTGGCTATGACCCCTCCCCTCCCTGCATGGTCCCAGGACACCATCTGTACTGAATACAAAGGCAGCCACGCCCTCAGGCTTATGCAACTCCAAGGTCCTGGCCAAGGTCCTGAGTGGCCTTGCCTTTGTCCTCTCAGTTCCCACATCTGTTTAGAAGGACAGTGCCTGCCGGCAGTGGGGACAGGAACCAGCCCCATACCACGTGCTCCTCCGTGTTGTAGGACTTGCATGTGTAAGGTCTTGGCATGGCCTCATTTGAAATCTTCTCTGTTCCCATGTGGTTTGGTTTCTTAGCAAAGATTTGGAAAAGAAGATGTCCCCCCAGACAGGAAGTGGTAGGGACAGAAGCTGAACAATAGAGCCGGAGAGAGAGGCCCCAGGACAGGAAGCCTGGAGGGGAGGGAGAGGTCATTGGAAGTGGCCCACAGGGAGAGGACAAGTCCGGGGCAGCTGGCCATGGCAGAAGCCATCTGAGGACTGGAGGGGTGGGGGCTCACGTGGCTGGGAAGGGGCAATTTCACCCTGCCACTGGGGGCTGCCATGAAACTGACCCAGAGGCCTGTGGCATGGTGCTAATGGCCTCGGGGAGTTGGCACAGTGCAGGCTGGGCTCAGAAGCCAGCTCCCGTGGCAAGCTGGGCCAAGAGGCAGGTCATGCCGGCTGGGTCCCTGCCATGGCCTCTGTACCCCCTTGGGTTTCCTGCACTGTGTTTGCTGTAGAATGGGCTTCCTGGCTGTGTCACCAAGCACAGGGTCTCAGGAACACAGATGGCCCACACTCAGTTGCTTCAGTTTCCCCATCCTGCCCTGGGGACAGTCACCTCCAGTCATGCTGGGGGTCATAAACGGGTGATGGGTGTGGAGGGTCCATCCTGGGTCAGGGAGTGGTCCACATGCCTCCTTGGGTCACCAGTAGATGTCCCCCTCGAACCCACAACTCAGAGGCTGCAAACTCAAATGCTGTGACATTTGGTGACAAGGATACAGTGCTGCCTGGTCGTGAATATTCAGCACCAAGCCCATTCCTCCCATTGCTGAGAGGCAGATGAATTTAGATTTTGCAGCCTTGGGATCCAAGTCTTGCTTCTGCCACTTAGCAGCTATGAACCTCTGCATCTCAGATTCCTCATCTGTAAAGGGATTAATAAATGACAAGACACATGTTGGCAAATAGCATACCTTCTGTCCTCTTGTTCTGCACCCATGGCAGACATTGCTAATTGATCAAGAAATTCTTTCTCACTGAGACTCAGAAACTTCCTATGTGTCCAGAGTTCCAGGCAGCCGCTCCCAATAGGTAAGATTTGGCATTTAAGATGAAGCACTTGCCGTCTTTGTTATAATGACTATAGAGCTCAATTCATAGCATATAATTTGTATGAACGTCCTATATTAAATGTCAGTTACCATTCAGAATCTACTCAGTGCAGGAAACCTTGTCCATTATCCCTAATTTCTGCTTACTCCCTTCTAGTGACAGGGAGTTCACTGCTTGTACTTGGGCTGGCCATTCTGTTGCTGGACAGTTCAGATGATTAGGAAGTTCTCAAATCTTTCCCCACCCCTGCACCTCCCTTTTCCCTCTAATAGTCTATAATTCTATGGCAAAGTGTTTCCTTCTTTCCTGGATTAGCTGTCATTACGTATTGAGGTGATTTATTTTTAGGTGATATATTTGAACCACCTGGTGAGTAAAACCTCCTCTCAGCTTGCATGTATTTGATCCCAGACTGGCTAAGCAGCTTCGGCATTTGATGGACGTGTTTGGGGGAGTGTGTGTGCGCGACCACACATACATGTAACAATGGGTGGTTGAGGAGGAGAGATTGAGAGAGAGAGGAAAGACAGAGTGTGAGAGAGAGTGTATTTTAAAGCCTCATAATACACCAAGCCAATGTCACTTCTTCCATAAGCCTACTAGCTTCTCTGAGGATTGGGGCTGCATTCAGGGCCCCAGCATTAGCTGATTACGGCTGATTATTCCAAGGGGAGGGACAGCAGAGAGGGACATGAAGTTACATAACTCTCCATTTATTTGGATTTAATCCACACTTCTAAATTTAGGAACTGAAAGATTTCAAAGAAGAGCCCTGCCATTTGGAGGTGGTGCTGGCCAAACAGGGGTCCAGTGAGTGCTGGAGCCCCTGGGTGCCCACAGTTGAGGCGGGGCTTCTTGCAGGGGGCAGCTCAGGGGCCTCACCTCACAGTGCCAGGAACATGTGGGGAGCCAGTGCTGCCAGGATGTGTCACCCTGCAGCAAGTGCAGAGGCAGTGACCCGAGGGGTGGGGGGTGGCGGGTGGCACCAGGGATGGACAGCATGGTGATGAGGGGCGAATGAGAACCCAATGTCTTTATTGGTGGGGCAGTTCTAGAAAAACCTGGACAGTCATGGTCACCCCTGGTCTATAGCCATGTTCGTGTGTGTCGTCAAGTGTGGGCACTTCCAAATGGATCTCCTTTCTTCAGAGACTCAGGGCTTTCTGCAGGGGCTTGGAAAACAAGTCTGTTGCTTGGGCTGTGCAATGCACAGAAACCCCTATCACATGGAAGCAAGCATACATTCACATGGATATGAGGATAGTTTTTAACAGATGGCCTCAAAGGATACTCTAACGCAACTGTTATTACAGTGCTTTTCTGGAAGCTGGAAGTCAAGCGTCTTGAGCAAAGGGAACCTTTTTCCCATTTGCACAGAGGCACTGGATAGGCAAGCAGCTGCCTGCCTATAACTTCCACTGGTACTGGCCAGGTCCACCTTGGAATTCACATCACAACAATCCTGTTCAGAGGGAAGATGCTGGAAGCAGAGGATAAAGAGCAGCTGCAGAGCTGTGACTAGTCAGTCAAGGTCTCAGAATGATTTCCCAGGCCAATGTAAAGAGGTGATAACATTCATATAGCACAGGAGATGGCCCAGGAGATGGTAGCATGCGGACAGCTCAATTTTTTTAGCAAGAAAGAATCCACACCCATTCAGGGAAGGACTGTGAAGTTGTGTTATAGTAAAACCTGGGTCAGACTTGGGGTCAGCCATTTTCCAGCTCAGCAGCATCGGCTGAATCCCGTCACCTTCCTGGGCTTCTGTTGTCACAGCTGAAAAATGTAAATTAGGTGGCTCCCTTGCCATTTAAGCTCTCTGGTAGCTCAGTGGGTTAAAGATTCAGTGTTGTCATTGGCTCAGGTTGCTCCTGTAGCACAGGTTCTATCCCCGGCCTAGGAATTTCCACATGCTGTGAGCCTAGCTCACAGTGGGTATTCTATAAATGCTTGATTTCTATCTCAACACAGCTTTAAGTATCCAGGCCGTTTGAACAGTAGAATGTGGTATTGTCTTTGAAATCCTACGTTCTTAAAACAAAAATCCAATCTAATATCCTGGCTAAAAAAAAAAAAAAAATCCCGCATATTTGACTCCCTGCCCAGCAGGCTAGCCCCCCACCACTCACCAGTCAGGGCTGTCCCCTCAACATGGTAGGCCGCGCCCAGCTCAGGGCCTCTGCACTTGCTGTTGCTCTGTCCAGAAGGCTATTCTCTTGACCGACTACTTCTCGCTAGTCAGGTCTCAGCACATGTCAGTCACCGCTCAATGTAAAGTAGCCCCTGGCACCCTGCCTCTCCCAGTCTTCACTTTCTGCACCTCCCTCATTGCTTTCTTTGCTTACTGGTTTATTTTCTGTCTCCATCATCACAAAAATCTGAGCTTCAGGAGAGCAGAGGGTTTTGTCTGCCTTGCTCACTGCTATACCCCAAACCACAGGTGTCTAGTGACTGGTTGTTAACGCTGGAACAATGATCATGGGGAGAAGGAAGAGAGGCCGCTCCTCCAGCCTGCCCGCCTTGCTCCCTCGCTCTTCCCTCTCCCTGGGATCGCGGCTCTTTTTTCTCCACATTTGTCTCCTCTTCCACTCCATGGCTTTCTATACTCTTTCTTGATTCCTTGGCTTGTCCACCAGAGAGCTTCAAACTTCTCATTCTTTTTATGTTCAAAGTCAGTGTGACTCAAACCTTCCATGTTTCTCATCTTTTGGAACCCCTGCCTGTGGGCGGGTCCTCTTCTCTTTGATGGGGGGAGGGGGCACAGGGAGCAGGTGTGGAACTCACGCATGGGAGATTTAGGTGAATAAGGAGCCTGCAGCCCCCAGAGGCAGCGAGATCCTCACCCCTGAGGCTGGAGGCTGAGTAGTCAGGTCCTCAGGGCGCTCCAGGCGCCACCTTCTGGAGAGCACCCCCCACCCCAGCTGCTGCACACAATGTTACTTCTCTTCTTAAAACCAGGTTTTGACAAAACTACTATGCTGGCATTTACTTTACAGTTTCTAAGTCTATTTGGTCCTTCATTTCGCAAATGTTTAATAAACACCTACTATGTGCCAAAAATAGACCTAGGTACTTTTCATAGAATAATTTATTCCTAAGGCAGGAACTTTTATTATCATATTCCCCATTTTACCGATGAGGAACCTGTGATCAGAGCTGGATTTACCATAAAGCTCAGTGTCTTAGTCTATTCAAGTTGCTATAACAAAATACCATAGTCCGAGTGGCTTATGAACAGCAGAAATGTATTGCTCACAGTTCTGGAGGCTGGAGGTCCAAGATCAATGTGCCAGCACAGTCGGGTGAGGGCCTCACATGGTGGAAGGAGCTAGAGGGATCTGTTTTATCGGAGCATTGGTCCCATTTGTGACGGGAAATAATCACCACATGAAATAATCACCTCCCAAAAGCCCCACCTCCTAGTTCTATCACATTTGGGCATTAGGATTCAACATATGGAATGGGGGGGAGGAACACATTCAGACCACAGCACTCAGAAAATAAGTTTTCAGGGTTTCTTCTGTACACAGAGATCTTGCTTGTTTTCAGGTGGGGCTGCAATCCTATGTTCACTGGTCATATGTGCAAAATTTGCAAAAGTAATATATTTCAACTTCAGACAGCCAAGCCCTCTCTCTCCACCATGAATCTCATCTGTTCCCCTTTCTCTCACTCTGAGTGGTACTGGAGCAGCTGTGGGTGTTTGGGGATCCGGCTGAGGGGAAATTAAGTTGGAGATACACTTAATTTGAGTTTGTTGAGATAAATGTAAGTGGTTGAAAGTCGCTCCATGTGTGGTTAAGTTACTGCCACCATCCTGATGTAGAGAACGCCCTTCAGCTCCCCATGCCCACTTGCCTGGATTAGCCCAGCGTCTGTACCATGATATGAAGAAGCTCTGCACCACCCAACACAGAAAGCGTGCAGAAAGTGAAGGAAAGCCAGGTCTGAAATGCATGGAGCCAGAAACTGTTCTGCAGGAAATTCTTTCTCCCATCAGACATGTGCACTTGTAAATGGAAGACTGGCTTTAAGTGCAATCATGGACGCCTCATCCAAACCAAAGTTCTCTCCTGCAGGAATATAATGGATAATGCAGCATTTGCAATTAAAAATTGCAATACATTTTCCCTCCTCTTTTGAGAAGATCACATGAAAAGCAATTTATCAGAATTTCTGTGTTTGTAGGGCACAAACTTATAGCTGTGCTACAATGACCAAGGGGTCGGTAGTGGGTCATATATGAGCTTGGTGGACATTTTTTCCAGATTTGACAGTGGTGCTAAAATGTATGTGTTTATATAAAACATTTCCAAGTACATGCTGTGAAACTGAAAGAAACTTTCCTGAACAGTTTGTAGTAATAAAAACTATTCAATAGGGCCCATTAGAGGTAAGACAGGGTTATTTTTTAATTCCTTCTAAGTATGATAAAATTGTCATTGTATAAAGGTGAGCAATGAAATGTTGGGAGAAAAGGATTATAAAGTATGTTAGTTGGTGAATACAAACATTGTGTTATTTTTCTGATTTTGTGATATTAATGGCATTTGTCAGCGTTCTAAAATTTCCAATTTTCCATGATTCTTTTTCTTATTCTAAATCTCACCTTTTGTACCTAATTTTCTCTTTTTCTTTTCTTAGCCCCTTACAGGCTTTGGGCTCCACCTCTTAACTTTTGCAGGCTTTGGGCTCCACCTCTAAACTGTCTCCATCACATAGCTCCCAGGGCGGGGTGGCTTCCCTATGCAAACCTAAGCTCAAACAATCCGTATTCTTGGTCTCCCCTTATAGCACAGGGTAGCTCACAGCACTCACACCGACCGGCAGCTGTGGCAGCAGGACACGGGGGAGAGATGGGGACACTGCTACAATAGTCCGGAGGAGTGGCGCGGGCAGAGTGGGATGGGCAGAGGTGGGGGTGGACACCCAGGACCCACGGGGTGCGGAGGGGCGGCCGGATTGCCCTCGTTCTAGAGAGCCGGCAGGAGTATTTGAGGTGCTGGGGATGAGAGAAGAAAGGGAAGATAGCGAGGGTGATTTGGCAGCTTGCGTTTGCCATTCTGGATTCCTCTGGAGTCTGTGACCTGGGGAGGCAGGGTTCTGGAAAGGCTGCGGCGGTGGAAGGAGAACCGACGCCCCGACGCTCTGGCTGGGATTCAAGGCACCACGCGCCCCGCCCCCAGCGCCCGCCGGCCAACGCCCACGCGGGGGCCCAGACCACCAGGCCTGGCGTCAGCGACCTGCGGCGGCCTGCCTGACCTCCCAGCGCAGCCTGCCAGCCACGTGCGGCCCGCGTGCGCCCAGCCCCTCCTCCTACAGCCCCTGGCTGCCAGCTCCAGGGCAGATGGGCCCCGCGTGGGAGCCGAATCCGGGCTGGAGGCAGGGGAGCGCCCAGCCCGCCCAGCTCTCCCTGTGACCTGGTCAAGGGACCTGGCTTCCCTGAACATCCCTTTCCCAGTGTAGGTGCATAAATGTATCTTGCATAGAAGAGCCCGCGCTAGGTTATTGAGATTTTCCAGGGCTAAGAAAATACAAACAAAACTGACAATGAAACGGTAATAACTGACGTGTATTTCCTGAATGCTCATTCTGCCAGGCACCCTTCCAAACACTATTCTCATAGAATCCCCCCCAGCAACCCCATAATGTCAGCCCCTTTACTGTCTCCATTTTACAGGTGAGGCAATGAAGGCAGCATATGATTGCTTTCTTGCTAATAATCATAAAATAATGGCTAGTATCAACAGTAGTGATCCTGGTGGGGCTGTAGCTTACTGAGGGCTTTCTGTGTACAAGAATTGGCACTTAGGATCACACAACATCCCTGTACCGTGTAAGTATCACCCAATTTCACAGATGAAGATTATCTTGGACTGCGAAGTCACTTGCCCATGAAGGCAGAGCTGATCAAGTTGCAGAGCCGGGACTCAAATTTGCCTGAACAAATTTGCAGACATGATCATGACTGGCAGCTCCAGAAGAGGGCTCTCACTGTGCTCTCCTCGCCCATCCCTGTCCCCAAATCCACAGGACAGTTATGTCTGTGACTGCAGGGTGATCTTTCTGGCTCCTAGGCTCTCTGCCCGAGAAGGGGCTTTTTTGTGCAAAGGCACACAGCTGGGCAGGCAGGGGATGAGGGGACTGAAAGGGGGTCTCTGGACCCCCCTCTATTTGTACAGTGTCCTGAACCTGCTTCCTGTCTCTGGGCTCAGGTGAAGGAGCCCAGAAAAGCCATCCCTTTTAAATCTCCTTCTCTTGCAGATTTTGGGCTGGCCCGCCTGCAGAAGATACCTGTCTTTCTTCCCTGCCAAATGCTCAGAGGCCTGGCGCACTTCTGAGGGGTGGGCACCTTGCCCACTGGTCCACAATTCTCCCAGTCCTGGGCCTGGCCCACCTGGAAAACCCCTGCTTCACTCTGTGCAGACCCCTAGCCCCAGCCCAGCCTAGAGAGCCCGTGGGTCTTATCAGAAAACTGGATCATCAGAATCAGATGGAACAGATAGGGTGGGTCACATAAAGTCCCAGAGGCTGAGGCTGCTGACACCCGAAAGGAGGTAGGTGGGGGGCTCCTGGTCTCCCCACCACTGAAGGTGGCTGTGAGGCTTGTAGTGCTGTTCAGCCTGTGTGTGCCTGATGTCAGCTGTGTGACTCTTCTGGACCGGCCGTGCCAGGCTGCTGCAACATGAATTGAGAGTCAACCTGGGGTCACCTGGGGCCCTTAGTGACTGGCCCAGGGCTGGCTGGCTGGGATCCTCTGCACTCAGGTATCTCCCCTGACCTGTTGCCATGGCCTTGACCTGAGACTCAGAGGTCCGGAGGACAGTAAGTGTTGGAGCTGGGATTCAACCCAATGTTCTCTGACTGGGCTGACATCTCTGCAGTTTGAAAAGCAGAAATTATCTTGGTGTGTGAGAAATTCTTCTCTGGTGCCTGGGCTCCCAAAGGTGGAGTTCAGGCCTGGACAGCTGCGGTGTGGCCCCTGTTCTTCTCAGCCATGGCTCCTAGGAGACCCAGGAGACTGAGACCCGGAGGCCATGAAGTGATCATTCCATCTTTTTAGGCAGGGTCCACAGGACATATGTCAGCAGAAAGTACACACTCACTTAAAGGAACACGCTGTCACATTCTCACACACGTGCACCCTTCCCTCATGACATCCAGATCTCACCCTCCTTCTCCCATTTCAGCCCCACATCAGGGCTGCCTTCTCCAGTTGCTTATGTTGTGCACTGCGCAATCGCCAGGGCCACCAGTCACATGGACTGTGATGTGAATGGTACCCCCAGAATTGTCTCACACAATGGCCCTGATCACAGTGATTTGGGAGTGAGCCAGGGAGATCTGGCCCATTCTATAACTGGTAGAAACTGATGCTCAGAAACAGTCAGTGACCTCCCCTTGGGTCAAAGAGTGAGTCAGTGGTTGGAACAAAATCTATGTCACCCTTTGTCTCCCTTCTCCTAGGCATTTCAGAAAGAAGTCTTCTTTCTTTCTGAAACTTGTATTTACTTTAAAAACGAATCATTTAAAAATTTCTGTTTTTATTTTTTTATCTTTTTTAATTTAATGATTATTTTTTCATTATATCTGGTTTATAGTGTTCTGTCAATTTTCTACCATACAGCAAGCTGTCCCAGTCACACATACACATATACATTCCTTTTCTCACCTTACCATGCTCCATCATAAGTGACTAGATATAGTGCCCAGTGCTATACAGCAGGATCTCATTGCTTATCCATTCCAAAGGCAATAGTTTGCATCTATTAACCCCAAATTCCCAGTCCATCCCACTGCTTCTATCTGTTTTTAAAATGAAGTCATATTCACATGATAAAAAGCATAAGGGTACAAAAGTGTGTAAAGAGAAAGCCACTCTTACACCTTGTCCACCCCTGGCCCTGGGGGAGCCACTGCTACTGTCTTAGGCACCCTTCCCAGAGATGGGCTACACACCTTTCACGCAGATGTGTGTGTATGTGAGCACACCTCACTGTTTTCCCTTTATATGTCCTGGGCGGCCATGGCATGTAAAGAATATCAGGCTGTCTGGTTCTTCTTTTTGCCAGGATAGAATAACGCTACATGGGGAGTCCGGGTGGCTATTTAAGCAGGACCAGCTGGTTCACTTAGGGGACTTCTGACTGACACCCCTCTCCAGCAAACAAGCTAGAGAACACCCCTGCTAGCCTCCCATCCCCACACATGTATCATTTCATGAGTCTGAAAAAACACCTGGTCTGAAGGATACTTTCTGTATTTCTTTTAAATCAGAATCTTTCACTTTTGAAACAAAAGTATAATATCATGAAAGGACACATAATAAAGTACAAGAGAAGATCCAAATTGTGACTCCCTGTCAACTGCTCCCTGGAAATGACCAGTGTTTCACATTGTTTCACAGCTTTCTTCTGTGGCTTCATAGATGTGATTGGTTGCAGAAATGGCCACAATCCTTCACACCTCCTGTCTCCGTGACCTTTCTAGTGTGACTTTGCAGCTCCTCCCATCAAGAGGCAGAGTCTGATTCTCCCTGCCTTGAACCTAGGCCTGGTTACATGCCTTGCTTTGGCCAGAAGAATATGGTGGAAATAGTGGGGTATCAGTTCCCAGCCTAGCCCTCAAGAAGCTTTCCTACTTCTGCTAACTCTGAGCCTTGCTGCCCTGTGGGAATAAGCCTGGATTCGCCTGCTGGAGAATGAGAGGCACGTGAGAGAAGTCAGCCCAGTTGCCCCAGTCCAGGCCCCAGAGAGCAGAGAGCCCAGGCAGGATCGGGAAAGCTGCCTAGCGAATCCACACCTGGCCGCCGGGGCATGTAGGAGCCCAGCAGAGACCAGAGAACCACCCCCATGAGCCCAACTTGATGGCTGACCCTCCAATTCTCAGAGCCATGGGCTAAGTAAGCAGGGTTTTTTTTTTTTTTTTTTTTTTGCCACTGAGTTTAGGTGCAACTGTTTTTCAGCTTTGCGTGGTAATAGGTCACTGATACAATGTATCTTAGAGATACTTCCAACACACTTCTGGGTCTACTTCATCCTTTCATGGCTACAGAGTATTCCAGTTGTGTGTAGGCTCTGTGATTTATTTTTCCAGTGTCTTCTTGGCAAACTTTTGGGTTGTTTCTTTGTTTCTGTGTCTGTCTCTTCATCTGTAAAATGAGACTGACCACCCTGCCTTGAGATTAATTTGTGAAACTTAGCATTAGTTGGTGTATAATTGCTAACACTTAGAAAACAACAGCACATGTTTTGTTTTTTGCTTTTTTTCTCCTTTCTGTAGGACAATCTCACCTCAGACTGGAGTGTTGTCTCAATACCTGTTGTCTGTCCCCAGAGCTTGTACTGAGCAGGATTTGAGGCCATGTCTGGGTCAGAGGGAAACACTGCCAGATTGATTAGTGATGCCTGCTATGTGCGTGAGAGAGGGGAGGTGAGAGGATGTGTGCTATTCTTCATTCAGGTCTCCCCTGAGCCTAAGAGGCTCTCACTTCCATTCACTCAGAGTCTCTGAGAAACCATATGACGTTCAAGACCTAAGGGGAGAGTACTGGAAGGATTTGGACTGACTTGCTCTGTGACTGAGGACAGGGGGCCCTTTCCTTCTGTACCTGTTTTCTTGCTTGTCCAATGAGCAAAGCTGGGACTCAGCCCAGGTGACCTGACTCCCATCCTGTCCCTCACACATGAAGATCTGGCCTGGGGTGGTTAAGGCTGGATCCATGCCCCACACATGCTGTGGGGCCACAGGACCACCTGACCGCTAGGTTCTGGCTGTGTCTCCACAGGACACATTAGCCTGGGAGGCATCTGCTGAGGATGGCCACCAGGTCGCAGGTTCTCAGGTGGTCTGGTCCCCTTCCCTCTTATATTCACCCTAGTGGATAGCCCTTTGTGGGTGGGGTAGGCCCCAGCTTTTTGTGGTGAGGATCTCCTTTTAGACTCTCCACCTTGAGCAGTCCTAAGCTTATTGGTATTTATGTATTACTTTTCCAAAAATATTTACAAGTAAAATTTATTTAAAATCCCCCCAAAGTTTTAAAAAAAGAGTAATATAGTAACAGGATTAAAATAAATGACATATTGTGAGAGAAGACTGAGAAAAAGGATCACTTCTCCACTCTCATACTGACTTTCCTCCCCCATCTCCTCTGCCTGACTCAGAGCAGGTGAAGGCAGATGAGTGATGCATGTACCTGTGCTTCTTCCTTGCCCTCAGCAGACACTGCTCATCAGTTTCAGAACTTTTCCTCGCTGAGTTTACATACAACCTCAGGATCCTTCTCAACACTGTTGTCTAGATAGCCATCCTCCATACAGAGAAGTTAAAAATGATTTTCATCTATGGTTTAGAGTTATACCCTCCCTAGGGGTAAAAGTATCTAATGGAGAAAAAGAATGACACCCCCCCCCAAAAAAAAATGTCTGAGAGTGAGGGCTGAGGCTTTCATGGTAGCATTTCTAGCATCAGCCTGTGGTCAGGCTAGGATTTAGGATTAGGAGAGAGGTGTGATTTAACTGTGGACTGCCAGGGCTTCCAGGTACCTCTCTCTCTTCCTTTCCCTTCCCTCTCTCCCTCTCCCTCTCTCTCTCTCTCTCTCTCTCTCTCTCACACACACACACACACACACACACACACACACACACACACACGTCCTGTTTTTCTTCACATATTTGTTTTTCTGCCTCAGTCTTTCTAAGCTTTCTCATTCCCATTTGGAGCTGGAAGTGTTTTTAGAAATTAACTTGACCAACCCTCTAACATACTCCATCTAACATACTCCTCTAGTTGTAGATGGAGAATCTGAAAGATAGAATCTTGAGCACCCACATCTTCCTGCATTGCTTTAAAGCAGTCTAGAATTAACTCTCCCTCCACTGAGCCTCTGTTTCCTCATTTGACAAGGGAGAAAGGTAACAATCGCCACCTCTCACATTGTGGAGCACATGAAATTAGATAACATGATAGGCTCCAAGCACTTAGTACGTGCTCGATAAAAAGGTACTGGCTATCCTTCTCCTCCTCTTATTCATTGTCATCATGACTTCTCCTGTAGCTCAGCCTGCCTTTCCCAGGGCCACCTGAGTGGAAAAAGCAGTCCTGGGAGTTGGCCATGTAGGCCATGATGGTGGGAACCAGGCAGATAACAGCTCCTTGAAGTCTGACCCAGATCTCTCAACTTCACTCCACCCCCACCCCCATGGCAGCATCCTTAACAAGGTCACAGTGCCTCCATCACCACCATCCCCAGGCCTGACTATTTCTGCCCACACCAGGGCAAGTGCAGGCAACTTGGGGCTCTGCAGAGGTTGGCGGTATGGGGCAGGGAGGGTTCAGGGCTTAGAGGAGCCATATCATATGCCTGTTCAATTTGTATGCCAGAGAGAAGCAGTCTTTCCAGGCGTCTGTGCGAGGAAAGTTAGAAAATGGTCCCCAGATGCTGCCCCTCCTCACCTTCCTGCCTGCTCTTTTTAGTCTGCTTGGTCTTTTGTTCACTCAGCACCTTTTATGGAGCACCTAATGCATGAGGGCACTATTCTAAGTGCCAGGGAACAGTCACGAGCAAAACCAAAACATTCTCTGCAGGTTCCATGCTAAAAGCATGAGGCAAAAAATACATGTGTAAACCCACAAGTATGTAACATGTGAGGAAGTGGTAAGTGTTCAGAAAAAAATAGAGCAGGCTAAGAGACAGGGTGATGGAGGGCAGGGGATGGCCAAGGAAGGCCTATCAGGAACAGGATGCGTGAGCTGACATGGCAGTGATAACAAAGAGCAAGAGGAGAAGGTTTTCTAGGCAAAATGAGGAGGGGAGACCTGGTGAAAGATGGAAAGGATGGTTCAGGCAGAGACATAGCAGGGGCTGATGCAGGGAGGCGGGACACAGGACCATAGGCACCAACCTCACGAGGAGTCCCCACTTCACCCCCATGCTGCTGGGACTGGTTTTGGCCTTACTGCTTTTCCCCAAGGACACACTTATTTTATTTTTTTAATTTACAAAAGGAAACTTCATGATACTATGTCACCTAGAATATGAGTATCACCTTGCTGGAAAAAGGAGGTGATTGGAAATAAAGATAGTGAGAACAAAGCAAATCCACTAACTTGCAGCTGGAGGCCACTGCCTACCTGGGCTCCAGCCTGTCCTCTCCACCATTGAAATAGTTCCACCATTGGCCTAGAAGAATTAAAGACAATGGAGACAGGTTGGCTGCAGTCCGGCTTCCTGGGGGAGTCAGGCTGTGTGATCCAGTGTCTCCATGGGACCCAGCATCATTTTATGCTCCTCAGACTCTCAGGATCCCTGATTTTGGCCAGGCGAGGCTTCAGGGGGTGCCCAGGTCAAGCTCAGGGGTCCTTGGCAGGCTGGCTAAGCAGTTTGCACCTGGAGGTGGAGCTGCCAGCAAGGGTGTGATAGGGACCTTCATGGTTCAGGTCTTGGTCTGACAGTGTGTAAGCGTCACTCTCTCATGTGGAGGTACCTGGGACTGTCTTTCTTCCCTAGAGCCCACATGGATGAATTGACCCCTCACCTTCCTGGGGAGTGTGGTCTGGGTCCACAGAGAATAAGGAATTCTCTAAACCTGGAAAATTGCCTACGGTGGGAGCAGCAGAGCTGGGGACAAGAGGCGGGGTTCTTCAGATAGCTCTTAAAAGTTAGGGCACCATGCATCTCTCGAAGTCCTCTGCACACGTGTATAATCTGAAGGATCTCTGGATAGTCTAAATGTTAGAGGTGGTGAAAGAAATGCATTGGATTTGGGGGACCAGGCTTCTAACAAGTGACTTTGGTCCAGTTTCCTCTCCCTTCCTCTTCCCTTCCTTCCTTCCTCCCTTGCTTTCTCGCTCCTTCCTTCCTTCCTTCCTTCCTTCCTTCCTTCCTTCCTTCCTTCCTCTCTCCCTCTCTCTCCTACTCCTTCTTTCTTTGACTTGAATACAGGTCATATTTATTTATAGTGTTTCATGGTTTAAAAAATGTTTATGTTGGGGAGTTCCCACTGTGGCCCAACAGATTGGCACCATCTTAAGAATGCTGAGACACAGGTTCGATTCCCGGCCTGGGACAGTGGGTTAAGGATCTGGTGTTGCCACAGTTGTGGCTTAGGTCTCAACTGCAGCTCAGATCTGATCACTGGCCCAGGAACTCCATGTGCTGCCGGGCAGCCAAAAAAAAAAAAAAAAGTTATGTGGGTAGAGGTTGTCCAGAGCAGATGTCTTTCCCATTTCACTGATGAGTAAGTAGAGGCATAGTGAGGTTGATGTGGTTCCATGGATACTCAGGGGGGAACCTGATCTCACCTATTTGAACTCTCAGTGTCACACAGTTAGGAGACTGGTGGACTAATCCAGGAAAGGTGGTGGTTGTTCAGACCTAGTGGTCACTGTGGAAGTGATGAGAGGTGGTCAGATGCTGGATAGGATCTGGCTGCGGTTCAGGAGAGAATAACAGGGTCAGTGGTGACTCTAGGATTTTGAGCTGAGCAACTAAGTGTTGGGGTTGTGGAATCATGAGGGTTATTGGAGCGAGTAAGGTCTGAGATGTCCACTAGACCAGGACTGAAATGACACACGGGTCTAGAGCCTGGGGTGTGGTCTGGATGGGAGATGTACACTTGGGGTGATCAGCATGTAGGTGGAGGAAACCAGCAAGAGGTGTATGTGGACAGAGAGGAGAAAAGGACCACGGGCTGGATCCCAGGGCTCCCTCCAGTTGGGGGAGCAGAGAAGAAACCAGCAAAGAGGGTGGAGAGGAAAGATCCTGACACTAAAGGGAAGGCCACAGAAGGGCTTTTGGGCAGAGCTGCTTGTGGGGGTGGGGGTGGCTGCAAGGAGGTGGGACCCTCCCAGGGAGCACAGAGAGCCTGGAGGAGAGCCAGCCACTTCAGTGTCAGGTTCCTCTGAGGTGCTCAGACCTCAGCATTTTGCTGTAAATGCTTCTCCTACCCCCCAACCTCCACCCCACCCCCACCCCTGCCACA
>PVHT021183699.1:71729062-71891930 GCA_004024745.2 Catagonus wagneri | reverse complement strand
AGGTTGCAGGTTCGATCCCTGGTCTTGCTCAGTGAGTTAAGGATCCGGCGTTGCTGTGAGCTGTGGTGTAGGTTGCAGACGCGGTTTGGATCCCGCGTTGCTGTGGCTGTGGTGTCGACCGGGGGCTACAGCTCCTGTTAGACCCCTAGCCTGAGAACCTCCATATGCCACAGGTACGGCCCTAGGAAAAAAAAAAAAGACAAAAAAAGGGATATATTTAACACATCTCTTTCCAAAATAACAATAACAACAACAACAACAACAAAAACCCCAAAATACCAAAATGCAAACAAGGTCTGTTACATACACACCAAGGCACCAAAGTAGGAAAGTTTCCAGAAAAAAAAATTGTCTACAGTTTTAACAACTAAACTGACACCTGCCTTGGCCTCCAGCTTCTAATCCCTGGGCAATGGCGTGCAGGAAGACCTGCTTCCAGGGGTGTGCGCCCTCGTCAGCTGATAAACTGGCGGGGTGTCTCTTCTGACTCTGTGAGCTGGCTTCAAGCCCTGGGCTGATGAGCAGAGCAACTCTCTGCTAGTTGGATTCCTGATTTGGGTTTGGAGGGTCTGCACTGCCCTGCACAGCAGGAAGCCCCCTCCTCCAGGGGAACCTTGGTTTGGCCACACGGGTCCAGTCTTGGTGGGCTCTGGAAAGACTGCTACTCATTGCGCTGACTTCGAGGCCCTACCCAACCTCCCGAGAATCCTTCCCTTAGACCCAGTCCTTCCCTGTATGTATCTGGTAGTTTCCTCCTCTGAGCTTTCGCAGCTGCTGTTCCCTTTACCTGATATACTCTTACTGCCTCTCCTCCCAGCCTTGCATATTCAAAATCTCACCATCTCTGAAGGCCAAGAGGACAGTAGAATCTTATTGACCTATCATAGCCCAGGATTACACCTGTTGTCCTGGTGTGATTGTTTATTATTAGTGTTATTATTATTAAAGTATAGTTGATTTACAGCAAATTGACCCAGTTATTCACACACACACACACACACACACACACACACACACACACGCACACACACACGGTCTATCCCAGGAGATTGGATATAGATCCCTGTGCTACACAGTAGAACCTCATTTTTTTTATCCATTCTAATGTAAGAGTTTGCACCTACTAACCCCAAACTCCCAGTCCATCCCACTTCCTCCCTCCTCCTCCTTGGCAACCACAACTCTGTTCTCTGTACCTGTGAGTCTGTGTTATAGATAGGTTCATCTGTGCCATATTTTAGATTCCACATTTAAGTGATATCATATGATATTTGTCTTTCTCTTTCTGACTTACTTCACTTAGTATGAGAATCTCTTGTTATATCCATGTTGCTGCAAATGGCATTATTTTGTTCTTTTTTATGGCTCAATAGTATTCCATCGTATATACATGCTATATCTTCTTAATCCATTCATCTCATGTGATTATTAGCAACGTCCCCTTAGATTGTGTGTGTGTGTGTCTTTTTGCTTTATCTAGGGCCACACCTGCGGCATAGGGAGGTTCCCAGGCCAGGGGTCTAATAGGAACTGTAGCTGCTGGCCTTCGCCACAGCCACAGCAATGCGGGATCCGAGCCGCATCTGCAACCTACACCACGGCTCATGGCAACGCCGGATCCATAACCCACGGAACGATGCCAGAGATCGAACCCACAACCTCGTGGTTCCTAGTTGGATTCGTTTACCACTGAGTCACGATGGGAACTCCTAACAACATCCCCTTAAATGGGAAAAATACCCTGGTTTAGACAACATATTCTGTGGTTACCAGACAAGAGGCCCAACTCAAATGCCTCCTCCAGGAAGTCACCTGTGCTTCCCAGAGCTAATGTCTCCTTTATCCTGAACTTGCACAGCCCCAAGCCCCTCTCCTGAAGGTATCACTTGCCTGCAGTGACCCCTCTCTGCCTGTGGCCTCTCTCCCTGCCAGGCAGACACAGCATCCTTATTAAAAACCTTTGTAAACATAGTGCTATGGGTTACATTGCATGCCCCACAAAAAAACACAGTGAAGGCTGAACCTCAGGTACCTGTGACTGTGACCTTGTTTGGAAATAAGAGTCTTTGCAGAATTAACTAGGTTAAGATGAGGTCATTCAACTGGGCCCTGACCCAATATGACTGTGTCTTTATAAAAAGGGGAAGTGTGGACACAGAGACAGACACGTACAGAAGGAAGGCGACATGAAGACACCGGGGAAGGTGATCATGTGACTGGAATGAGGTCTCTAAGAGCCAGGGAACCCCAAGGATGGTCCACAGGCACCAGAAGCTGGGAAGCAGCAGGGGAAGATTCTCCCCCAGAGCCGTCAGGGGAGCACAGCCATGCAGACCACTGATATGGGGCTTCTGGCCTCCAAAACTGTGAGATGATACGTTTTTGTGGTTTTAAGGCACCCAGTTTTTAGTACATTGTTGCAGCAGCCTTAGGAAACTATTAGGTAGAGTAACTACCCTTTTAAAGAACTGCTTTATTGAGATACAATTCATGTATTATAAAGTATACAATTCGGTGGTTCTTAGCATATTTGCAGAATTATGCAACCATTACCACTACCTAATTTTAGAGCATTTCCTCACCCCAGCGAAACCCAATATCCATTAGCAGTCGCTCCCCACTTCCCCTTCCCCCAGGCAACTACTAATCCACATTCTGTCTCTATGGATTTGCCTATTCTGAACATTTCTTACAAACATGGCATTTTAATGTCTGGCTTCTTTCACTGAGCATCATGTTTCCAAGGTTCATCCATGTTGAGCCTGTTTCAGCACTTCATTCCTTTTTATGGCTGAATAACATTCCATTGAAGGGAGAGACCACGCTTTCTTTACTCATCCATTGGTGGGCATTTGGGATGTTTCTACATTGTGTTTATTACGACCAAACGTTTGTGTACAAGCTGTTGCATGGACTTTTTTTTTTTTTTTTCAGTTCTCTTGCATAAGTAACTCCTTTTAGCTGAAAGATAATGCCTGCACGCGGTGAACAAAACTGCCAGTGGCAGAAATGTGCATACAACTAAAACCCAGACTCTCTCTCTCCCCAGGTGGAGTTTCCCTCCTGAGAGACCATCCGTTCGTTTCATTTCTGTCCTCCCGGAAATGTTTTCTGACGAACACACTCAGGTAAGTAAACGTTTCTTTTCTCCAGCAGCAGTGCCCCCAATGGCTCTACCCTCGATCTTCTTACCTCTTGATGTGTCTGGATCCTTCTGCATGGGAGTGTAGGGCTGCACTCCATTCTTGCAATGACCGCCTTGCCGAATCGTTTGAATGTGCCTTTTAGTATTAAACCATCTGAAGGTCATTCAGGCTGCTCTAAATCTTTTGTCAATGCAAAGACGCCACCCTGAACTTGCTGGCAAACCCATGCAAAGTTTGCTGTGGACTAGACCAGAAGGCCCTTCAGTAGACTTGCAGGGACATAGAATGTCAGATTTTTTTGGTTTGAATAATGAGATGGCCCTGAGTTTCTTGACATTGGGGCTAAGTCTTAACTATACACCCACCCTCCACCAAGACCCATGCACAGCACAAACATGGGGGAGATGGGCAGAGCTTGCCCTGAGCCCATTTCCTCCCATGAACTTGTGTGTTTTGAGCCCCCCAGAGCTGACAGGGGTGAACTCGGGTGGAATTTTGGCCCACCTACAGAAGCGGTTTTGCCAACCTGTTTCCATAAATGATAAGAGCCAAGATCAATTATTCTCTTCAAATTAGAAATTTTCAAGAAGTAGGAAGTCTGCAACTTTAAAACCAGCTGGATTAACAAAACTAATCTTTATGAATTATGAACTTGGTATCATGGTATGGTTTAGAAAGCCTTTGTTTAAAAAAAAATTATCTTGCTGACTCAAAGACAGGCTTTGAAGACAAACCTCGTTGACTCTGTGCTGCTGTTTTTCAGTTCAATGAAGGTTTTTTTTTTTTTTTGGCAGATCAATTTTATTGTACCCGTGCCTTAAAAGTTGACAATCGAGTAGGTCAACTCTTTCCCAACCCTGACACTATATTAGCCAGGTGACCTTGTAAGGGTTCCTTATCTACACTAGGTGGCAGTTTGCAGAACAGCTAAGGGAGGGGTTAGATAAGACTGAAAATGGGAACTTAAACTTGGAGATCAAGCTGTTTCTGTACTTTGATAGCTCCCAGTGCCCACTGTTAGACAGAGAGTCCTCTCCTGAGAGGTAACGTCAGACTGACTATCTAAACCTTCTTGGAACTTGAAGTGCAAACAAAGGGTTAATGTCACATTTAACCATCAAAATGGGCCCTTTAGGGGCCTTGTTTGCCTCCATAAACTTATTAGCTGTGCAGGGGCCTTTGGTGGAGGTTTCTGGGTGGAGAAGGGCTGGCTTGGGAGTGGCCCAGGGATTACAGATGAATTAGCATTTCTTCTCCAGCTCATTACCAGGGATAAAGGCACCTCCCGCAGCTCCCAGCAGGTTGGGAGCAGGAAGTTGGGTGGTTTGGACAGCAGGAATCTGGCTCCACAAAGGCTGCTGAAAAGCCATTGTTCCAGGGTTTAACAGGCCCCTTTCGTTGGCAGCTCCCTCATGTCTCTACCAGAGCCAAGGTCTTCACCCAGACACTGATAAACAGCAGAGTCAGTGCCAGAGTAAGCTTCATGACCCTCCCCCACCAGCCAGCCACTCCCTCTGCTCAAGAACCTTCAATGACTCCCCGTTGCCCACCCACTCTCTGCTTGGCGCTCCAAGTTGACTACAGTCCAGCCTCATTACCTGGATAAGCTTCATGCCCACTGCTTCTCAGAGTTTCATTTAACCAGTATGTATCCAGCATCCAATCTGGGCCAGGCACTGTGCTTAGAGCTACGGAGGTATCTTGTTTCATCTTGTTGAACATTCTTAAAGAAGGTCTTATATTCATGGTACGGAAGAGGAAATGAGGTCCAGAGCAGCTAACGCAGCCTGCCTAGGGTCACACATCCAGGAAGCAAAGAGCCACTGCAGTCTCCAGTCCTGACTCTCCATTGGCTGTCCAAATACTGAGGTTCCCCCTCCAGATAGGGAATAGCAAAGACAGGCCTTTCGCTCACTCTCTGAGCCTCAGTTTCCCCATCAGTCAAAACTGTGTACACATGAATTTCCCGTCGTTGCACAGTGTTTAATGAATCCAGCTAGGAACCATGAGGTTGCAGGTTCGATCCCTGACCTTGCTCAGTAGGTTAATGATCCGGCGTAGCCGTGAGCTGTGGTGTAGGTTGCAGATGCGGCTCAGATCTGGTGTTGCTGTGGCTGTGGCATAGGCCAGTAGCTGTAGCTCCAATTCGACCCCTAGCCTGGGAACCTCCATATGCCACAGGTGTGGCCCTAAAAAAAAAAGTGTGTACACATGCACGCACACACGTGCATAAGTTTATCTGTGTGTGTGTGTGGTTGGAAGGTGTTGTCTTCTGGTTCTCTGATTCAGTTTATACCCTAAGGCCCCCGCATTTCTCTGAACCTCCCCCAAGAATCAGAGAGTGAGTGGTGGGTACCTCTTTACATTTTTGTGCCCTCACTTGTTTTACTTGTGGCCCATCAGACAGCTGGCTGCACTCCCTCTGCACCTGATCCAGGAAGTAAACAAACAGACTGGCTGTGATGGGTGAGCTGGGCTGCAGAGGGTGGACTGGGCTCTTCCAGCCGCAGTCAGCTGGACCTGGGCAACGGCTGCCCCCTTAGACAAGGCGCCATCTCCACCAGTCCTTATGCTATGTAAGTCTGTCCAGTCTCACTCATCCTTGTCCTCTGTAAGGCCCTTGTGGCAACTTGAGCCTGCGACTCCCAAGTAGCATGTTTCACAAGGCTGGTGAGGACCCGTGACTCAGTTTCTGGTCTATGTAACATCTTCGGGCAGCCATGTAACATCTCATTAGCTGCTTTTTCTTTCTTGCTTTCTTCTTCCTGGCTTTGTCCCTCAGTCATCTCCTAAGCTGTTCCTCTCCCCTCTCTCGGTCCCCAGCACATCTCCCTCCCACCCCCACTTACTTCTCTATCACTTCCTGTCTAAATATATTTTGATATAAGAAGTCTATCAGGGGCCAGAGAGGGCTTCAGAGAGGTGGTAACATTTGAGCTGGGCTTTGAGTGGTGAATAGGAATTTATTAGGCTGAGAAAGAGCAGAAGACTGGCATGCTTAAATGCCAGGCTAGATTCACACAGGCAAAGTCTGAATCCTTGCCTCTCTACTCTCTGGGTGCATCACATGACCCAGCCTCAATTACCTCATCAGCACAGTGGGGATTCCTCTAGCACCTGCTAAAGGGCTGAGCTCAGCCTTCAGTGAGAAAATTGCTTGGTACAGGCCTGGTGCCTGATTTATAGAAAGCACTTTATAAGTATTTGTTGAGTGAATGAATGGCTATTCCAGGCCAGGGGATGGCGTCAAGAAAGGTCTGGAAGAGAGACACGCACAGCATGTTTGGGGCCTTGTGTCCAGACTGGAGCCCTTGACAGAGCCTGGCCTGACTGGCTCCTAAGAGCCAGTGTGCACATCTCCTTCCAGCTCTGCGTGATGTCACCGGACAGCTTGGAATCCACCAGTGGACACCTGTGCACCATGGAAACTGGCCAGCACTGCAGGTCTGGCCTTTTCCTCTTCCAGGGAGCCAGCTTACCAGACCACCAACCCCTGCAGCTGCAGAGATGGTTACAGTTGGATTCCAAGGGACCTTAGACAGCAGGGCCTGGTGATGGGCTGTTCATTCTTTGCTGTAGGATTCAGAAAGACTGTTTGAGTCTACCTGACTTGAGGAAGATGTGTTTTTTTAGAACTAAACAAGCCAAGAATTCTGAGTTCCTAAAAAAATTCCAAACATATTCTATTCTTTCACATAACTCTAGAAATGATCCTCAGTTTAATTTTTTAAAAGACCGCTTATTTCTATTGAACTAGTAAAACTTGAATTAGAAGATCACTTCATTTCCCAAGCTGAAAAATCAGGGATTTATATTTGGAAGAAAGGGAGCATGGGGAACCAGGTGGGAGAAGATGGCAGTGCCAGCCTGCACATGGTCATGCAGCAGGGGTGTTGGCCTTTGTCCTGATGGTGACAGGAATCACTGGAGGGTGTGACACCAGCAAATCATGCATCAGATGCTGGTCATGGAAAAGCTCCTTCTCACTGCTCTGAAAAGAGCCTGGAGTGGCCAGCACGGATGCAAGGAACCCAGGCAAGATGATGGGTTGTGATAAGTACGTTTCTGGAGAGTCAGGGTCATGTGTTCACTGGCTTCTAGACCCTCCAAAACAGCTCAGCCCAAAAGGAGAGTTTAAGACATCACAACATCCAAGGCAAAGTTGAACCAAAACTGAGAATCGGGCACCAGATCCCACTACAACCCTCTGCGCGTCGCTTGTCTCTGCTTCGTGAGGACTGCCGCAGGGCAGAAGGGGGCAGTTGTCCACCCAGCATCCCTTCTCATTTAAAAGAACCCTGATTCTGTCCAGCAATGTGCTCAACTAAATGCTTTTCCCAGCTTCCTTCACTGCAACCAGGAGACATAGTTTTGGTTGATGAGACATAAGCAACATCTGCTGTGGGTTCTGGAAAAGTTTCTGAGTTTTTTGATAAAAGGGGTATTTACAGCTGGCCTAGCTTTCCTCGTCTGCATTCATGACATGATTCCTGGAGCAGTAGTAGCCATCTTATAACCAGGAGGAAAAGGCAAGAATATCACACAATTCCAGCTCTCATCTCATTGAGTGACTGAACCAATGCCTGCAGTCACCTCCCTCTAGATTTCTTATTACATGAGAAAAGTGTAGGTTTACTTATTAAGCCACTGGTGGTCAGATTTGCTTTGACTTGCAGGTGAAAGCTATCCTAATGGATACAATTGTTGTCACTTTCACTGAAGCTGGATAAATGGAAACATAATTGCTCCAGCCCCTGAATTTCACATTTCGCAACATCTGAGCTCATCCTTCTGAGTCCCAAATTCAAAAAAACATTCCTGGGTTGGGACTCATTGGCCTAATTTAGATTACTTATGCCTGGGCCAATCACTGTTGACCAGAGAAGACAGGCTCTCATTGGTCCAGTTGATGCCAACCCTCAGACCAATCACTGCCAGCAGCACAGCAGTGGGAAGGGTGCCGTTTGAACATGACAGTAAGAATGCCTCTGGGCAGCTTGACCTATTAGTGTCTGTTCCGGTCACTCAGCCAAGGGCACTGACTGGGGATCTCCACTCACCCCCTCCGACTTCCATTCATTCCACCCTGTCTATGATGCATTCACTGTGAGTGCGGCAGGTGCTGGCTGCAGGGCCACGGTCTGGCCCCAAGGGCTGCCTGGCTCGGTACAGTCCTCAGATTCAGTTTAGAGGCTTAGGTTCAAACCTGGTCTCTGCCTCTTTCTGGCTGTTGATGACCATTTCCCAGAGCAGCTCGGTAGCTGGGTGCTCTGCTGAAACTTCACCTGGCTTCAGGTAGCTTGAGAATCAGCAGGCAGGATGCTGTTCCTGCCCTGCCCCTCCTGACTGTGCGGCTGACCTCAGGGCAACCGCTTCACTTCTCTGCGCATGATCCCCATCTGTAAACCGGGGGATAATCCTGTCCCCCAGGTTGTTAGGGTAAGAAGATTTCTGAGATAACTCTGGACCACGCAGGAGGTGCTCAATAAACCCTAAAAATAAAACTGTAATGGCCCCAGGGAATACATGACAAGTCAGAGTTCCCTGAGGCCAGCTGCCCAGAAGGAGGTTGGGCATTGGGTGGAGTCCAGCCCCCCACCTCCCACCTCTCCAGCAGAGAGCACAGGCAAAACGTCCCCCAGGCCCCTGCCTCGGGCCTGTGTAAGCTTATGGGACCAGTTGGCAGATGTGGGTCAGTGGTGCATGCCAGCCCCCTGGGTGAAGGCGGCAGAAAGCTGTCCCTGTCCATCGGAAGTTTGGCCATCACCAGGGCCACATCCATGTTGGAGAGAGCAAGGGCAGCTCATGGGGCCTGTCAATGACAGCTGCTGGCCACAGAAGAGAAGCTGACCTTCTTTGTCCCCTGGGAGCTGGGAAGGCTGCGTAGCTGGACAGTGGCTCCAATCTGGGCATTTGGACAACCTTCCCTGCATTTCGGGCACCTTGTCAGCACCAGGCCCACTTGCTTCCATTTGGGAGAAGGGGGTAGGTCTCCCTGGGCTGGGCCGTGGGTTGGGCTTCCGAGGAGAGCTGCTCCACCCTCAGGAGGTCCGACTGAAGGGGTTAGAAGCCATAGCCCCGATGGAAACACCTCCCTTTACCAGGTGTGCTCAGAGTCAGGCCCAGTGACCTGCACATGCATGTCACTATCGCTCACCACAATCCTAGGAAAGAGGACCTGCTGTCACCCCATTTTACAGAAAAGGAAACAGGCTCAGAGAGATGAGCTGGCTTATCCAAGGTCTCACAGCCAGGAATTGGGGGTCAGGATTCCAGACCAAGCCTGTCCGACCCCAAAGAGTGGTCTCTTTCTCTTACGTGACAGTCCAGGGACCAGGCAAAAACGTCAGAGTGGCATCAAGTTGTCATGGGAAGCAGCTGGGCTGGGCATCAGAGGGCTACCCCTCAATCCCCAAAGTCCCGCCAATCCCATCTGCTTGAATAGCCTTTCCTCCCTCTCCCCAGCCAAGCTCTCCTTCCACTTCCAGGTCTCCGTTTAGATGCCGCCTCCTCTGGGAAGCCCCCCTTGATTTCCCAGGTTGAGGCTCCTTCTCTCAGCTCCCACAGCCTCCTTTGTCTGTCTGTCTGTCTGTCTGTCTGTCTCAGAAGAATCTGACTCCAGAGGGCAAGGCTACTCCTGTCGAATCCCCACAGCATCTTGGGGGTGTGGCAGAGTGCTTGGCGCAGAGTAGGCCCTCAGTAAACCTGTGCGGGATGTGTGGAGTAGAAGATGGATCAGACCCTCTCCCCAGAGTATAATGACCCTTTTCAGGGGAATAGGGCCTGCATCTCTGGACCAAGGGGAATAGGATAGGATATACCCCAGGTGTCCCAGGGGTTAAAGGACGCCAGTCAGGACCCTCTGCTCTCCAGGATGAGATGAGTCCCCAGGGCCTGGCCCCTGAGTTTTTTCCTGCCGACTCACTCTGTGATTCACTCTCAGCCCTGGCACGCTTGGGCCTACCCGGAGCCCACAGTCCCCAGTGCTAAGTTTAGTGACTGCAAAATGTCCCCGTGAAATTCCAGACAGAGCTGGGGGCTGGTGGCACATTCCACAGAGCTTCCTTGGACCTCCTGCTCAGCGCCGGGGCTGAAGGGAAACCAAGTGCCCCTGTGGCAAGTACCTGGAAGGGCTGGGCCCGTCTCAGGCCTTGACCCGTGGCCCGGAGCTCAAAGACAGAAGTGCCCTTTCTTGTCCCAGGAGCTTGGCACGGAGGGACGGGAGTCTCGGAGCCTTTGAACAATGCATCACAGTGGAGAGGGGCCTGTTCAGGGGAAACCCATCTCCCTGGGAATCCTTCTGACAGGTTGGATAGTCCACACCTAGGATGAAACCTTCCCCCTGGGGCTGGGGCCTTCCTCTCTCTGCCTCCCTGGGAGATAGAAGTGTCCCAGCTCTCCCCTTTGGGCCTCAGACCCACTTTTCTCCTGCCCGTCACGTACAGGCCCCTCGGCCCTCTCCCAGCCCTATAGTCCCTCCACATGTTTCTGATTGCTCTGTCCCACTCCCAGAAATGAGCCAGAAACCACACAGGGCTGAGCAGGACAGAGGGTAAGCGATACATGGGGGAAAGACCTTCCTCTCTTCTGGACGCAGTAGAAACTTTGCATACCGTGGAGAAAGCAGTTGAGAGCTTGTTACCATAAATTCTTGATTTGGGTTGAGCTTGTGGCCCGTTAAGACCCTCAGATCTTGTTTGTGAACACGCTCCCCGGGAAGGCCTCCCATAGCCTGCATTTGGGCAACTGATTTCAATCAATCCTTCCTGCCCTTGGGTCTCTCTGAATAGGAGAATCCACATGCTCTCATCACTAGTCAGAACCTTCAGTCTCCTGGCTGGGCTGTCAACTCCTCACGGGTGGGGAAGGGCTGTCAGGTCCCTCCATTCTCCCCAGCCTGAGAACAGCTCCTTCACAGAGGGGGACTGAGACAGGGGGTTCTTCTTCATGTGAGGTGTACATACACAAAAGATGATTACAGCAGTTTAAAGAATAATAATTTTTAAATAATAAAGCAAGGCATTAAGTCAAAGCAATGAGGAAAAGGAAAGCATATTTCACAAATGGGAAAATGGGATATTGGAGGGGGGAAAAAAGGAATCTCAATGGCTACCTCACTCCATAAGACAAAAGTCAATTTGAAAATAATAATAATAGTAATAATACAGGCAGGAGAAAACCTCGGGAGGTGATGAGTATGTTTATGGCCTTGATGGTGGTAGTGGTTTCATGGATGTATACTTAAACTCATCAAGATGTAGACTAAAATATACAGCTTTTTACCTGTTAAAAAAAATTTCTTTGGAGTTCCCATGATGGCACAGCAGTTAACGAATCTGACTAGGAACCATAAGGTTGTGGGTTCGATCCCTGGCCTTGCTCAGTGGGTTAACGATCCAGCATTGTCGTGAGCTGTGGTGTAGGTCGCAGATGCAGCTCAGATCTGGCGTGGCTGTGGCTGTGGTGTAGGCCGTCAACCATAGCTCTGATTGGACCCCTAGCCTGGGAACCTCTGTATGCCATGAGTACAGCCCTAAAAAGCAAAGACAAAAAATGGAAAGAAAAAAAATTGCTTTGAAATGAATCAGAGACCTAAATGTGAAAAGCAGAACCAAGATTGCTGAGGACACAGAGTATCTTTGCTGCATTGGAAAGGCAAAGACTTCCTGGTCAGAACACAAAACATTGACCTTAAAAGAATAAACTGAACAATTGGAATTCCCCCAAATTTATATTTTTGTTCATGAAAAGACACAAAATAATAAAATAAAAGATAAAACTAATAGACAAGAAAATGACTAGAAGACGGTGCTCAACACCAAGGAAATACAAAATAATAGAATTAAATTTTTAATCAGATACCGTGTTATACCCACCGGAATGGCATAATTTTTTTTAAAACTTACAGCACCAAGTACTGTGAGGATGTGGAGCAACTGGAATGCTCATCCTCTGCTGGAGGAAATACAAAAAGTACAGATGCTTTGGAAAACAGTCGGGAAGTTTCTTATAAAGCTGGGCAGCTAAGGAGATGTTTAAGTTATCTTAAATCAAGCAGCCATCTGCAAGAATGACTCAATCATTCTGCTCCTAGCTATTTACCCAAGAGAAATGAAAACATATGTCTATACAAAGACTTGTCCGAAAACATTCACAGCAGCTTGCTTCATGTTATGCAAACCTGGGCACAGCCCAAAGGTCTTTCCCAGGGCAAGTGGACAAGGATGCTGTGGAGCATCAGTGCAATGGACACGGCTCAACAGATAAAGGCATCAGCTGCTGATGACAATGGGAGTGACCCTCTGAAGCAGTACACAGAGAGGGAGAAGCCAGACCCAGGCAAAGTGGGTGCAGTTTCTGCAAAACTCTAGGACAGGAAAGCTCCCTTGTGGTGAAGGAAAGCTGAGCAGCTGTTATCTCTGGGGGGTGGGGAGGGATTTCAAAGGGGCACAAGCTTCGGGGTGGGGGTGGGGGTGGGGGGCTAGAAATATTCCATGTCTTGCTCAAGTGATAATTACAAAGGTGAACACAAATGTAAGAATGCATTGAAGTGAACACTTCAGGTATGTGCAGTTTACACTCTCCTAATTATATTTGCCTTCAACCAAACATATCTCAAAAAGTAAAATTCTAAAATAATTCACCTTGTTAACACATTTAAAATAATGATAGTAGAGCAGGAGTTCCCATTATGGCTCAGCAGTAATAAACCCGACTGGTATCCATGAAGATGCGGGTTCGATCCCTGGCCCCGCTCAGCAGGTTAAGGATCTGGTGTTGCCACAGGCTGCAGCATAGGTCACAGTTGCGGCTCGGATCTGGCATTGCTGTGGCTGTGGCATAGGCTGGCCTCTGCCTCTCCCATTCGACCCCTAGCCTGGGAACTTCCACATGCGTAGGTAGGCCCTTAAAAGCAAAATGAATAGAATAGAATAGAATAGAATAGAGTAGAGTAGAGTAGAGTAGAGTAGAGTAGAGTAGAGTAGAGTAGAGTAGAATAGAATAGAATAGAATAGAATAGAATAGAATAGAATAGAATAGAATAGGTAGTAGAGCAAACGTGCTTTTCCACTATCCGGCTTAAGAACTTCAGCTTTATCACTGTCCTAGAAGCTTCGCTTTTTCTTCCTCCCTCAAAGCAAGCAGTAGCTGAAATTTTGTGTTCTTCGTTCCTTCTTTTTCCCCTCTTAATTGTACCACCTCTGCCCAGTTCTGTGGCTGAACACAAGTTAGTGTGCCCGACGCACAGTGAGGCCAGCTAATCCCTTTCATCCTCACAGACAGTTTAAACTTCTGACCCAGGGCCCTTCGTGGCATCTCTGCCACTCAGTCTCCTTCCCTCCAACCCCAGCTCCCCAAGGTCAGCCTCAGTTCAGTGACTTTGCACATGTTATTCCATCTGCCTGGGTCTCCCCTCCCTCTGATCCTTGGTGGGACTTCCCTCTTAGCCTCCAGGTCGTGCATAAATGCACCTTCCCAAAGGCATCCCCTGAGCTCTCATCCACACAGCAAGGTGCTCCCCTGAGCTACCCCTCATGCCCTGTGGATGTTGACCTTCACATTCCAGTATCTTCAATCATCTTATGCGGTTCAGTCCATTTTGCTGACCACATCCCCTACCACAGGGTCAGCTCCCTGAGGGACAGGGACCTGGTACTCCCGGGTCTCCTGCCCCCAGTGTGGGGCCTGACATGTAAGTAGCTTGTGAATGAATAGAGGTGTGTGAGGCAACTGCCATGTGCAGGACCCTGTGCTGGGGCCATGAGGGGTGAGGCAGTGACTCCCCGTGGCCCAGGCCTTGGGGAGACGGACCTAGGAGAAGGGGCCGACCCATCCACAGAGAGCACAGGGCCAGGCCAGAGCGTCACACACACGGGCAGGGGGCCGTCAGGGTGTCCTGGCACAGCCAGTTGGCTGTTTGCAGCTGGCATCTGTTGCAGTTGGTTGCTGTATGCCCTGTACAGAGCTAGACATGAGACCAAAGTCTAGCAGAGCAGCGACTTTGGGGCAGATGACACGGTGGTTGGAATCCCAGCTGTGTGGCCTTGGGAAGCCTCTGTGTGGGCGAGGGCCTCCCACACCCCTGGGGTCGGGAGAAGGCAGCGCCCTCCTGTGTGTGAAAGAATTGATCTGTGCCATGATGCAGTTGTCATGCCTAGTCATGCAAGGTCAGGGGGTCAGAGTGGGGTGTAGGGACATGACGGGGTCAAGGTAGGGGGCAGGGAGTAGCGGGTGAGGGTGGGATGCTGAGCCACAAGCAGGAGATGGGGCGCCCAGGCCTCACCCAGGCCTCATCATGTCCAGCTTTTACTGAAGCCTGTGCGCCCAAGGCACAGTAAGGCTAAACAGATCAAACCTCAGAGAAGAGAAAGGTTTATTGCAGGGCCAAGCAAGGAGAGTGGGTGGCTCTTGCTTAAAACCCCCTGAACTCCCTGATTATTTTCAGGGAGAAGTTTTTATGGGCAAAATTTGGGGTGAAGGCTGCATGGCGTGTGGCTTCCCTCTGATTGGTTGGTGGCCAGTAGCAGGGCGGGGCTCCAAGAATCTTGCGCTCAGCCTGACATTACCATCCTCCACCTGGGTGGGAGCCTAAGTTCCGGCAGAAGAGCTCCAAGATATTGTTGTGTGTGTCCAGGATCTAGCTTTAATGGCTGCACTATTGTTTCTTGACTGCTCCTCCCTTGTCTCTGCATCCGCTCCCTTCCCTGACTAGCAGCTATTTGAATCTGCCCTTTGGAACTCAGGGAAGGTCAAGGAGACTGTGTGAGGCCTATTTCCTACCAACAAGAAATGGGAGGACACAGAAAGGCCACCGCAGGGTCCTGCTTGATTTGGTTTCACTGTCTGCCTCTGACTCCATTGGGATTTATTTTAAATGCAAATGCCTTCTTCTAGATATTAAAGGGACTTCCTGTCTGAGCCTGAGATGCCATAGCGTAGCCTTTCCTGGGGGGAACAAGGGTTGCCCTTCACCTGTGGAGCCTCAGTGGATCAGGATACCCCCATACAATCTCAGTGACCTCTTGGGGCCACCCTGCAGGCAGGGGCCTCTGTGTGGGATCACACCTGAGAAGGCAGTGAAGGGACCACATTTTTGGAGCCATGAAGAACCAGAATTTAAAGAGGTTAACATAGTTGCCCTGGATCACACAGCAACAGATATGGATACTTGAACCCAGCTCTTCTGACTCTGGGCCCTGGGGTCACCGATTATATGAGTGTCGCCATATGGTAGTTCACCTGTGCAGGTGTTAGCACGTTTAGTCCTCAGAGCAACCCTGTGAGACAGGAAGAGTAATTATCCCAATTTTTCAGAAGAGAAGTCCGAGGGTCAAATGGGCACTGGCATTACGTGGTTGAAGCAGAAAGATGATAGTGAGGCAGAACCATAGCTCAGGTAGTTAGTGGAGGAGCATGGACTCCCATGCATTCTTTGATATGGCTATTGATTAACATTTGCGGCTTAAGGGCTCCAGGGAGTAACATCTCCACAGGCCTTGTTTACTATAGGGAGCAAACCTATGCCCAGATGGACCTTAATCTCTAACCTCCTGTGACTCAGTCTACTGGAAAAGAAGGGCAAAGGAACCATAAGACTTATGAGATATTTACGCTTCTAAGACCCCTATTGGACAAGGACTGATATAGATAGCTGGGCAAGGCCATTGGGGAAAAACCCACATCTTTCTGGACCCCATGTTGGAAACCCCATCCTTAAGGGATAAAAACCCCTATAAAACAATAGAGAGGGGGACTCTTCTTCCCCTTCCCAGCTGTCCTGGGAGCTCCTTTGCTTTCCTGTAATAAAGACTTGGCTTGCTTGCTGCCTGTGTGTTCGCAAAATTCATATTTCAACTCTATGAACAAGAACCTAGATTCCGGTAACATCTTTCAGGCATCAGTAGCACTTGCAGAAATAGCAGTGGTAGCGGCGATGATAACTAACACTCACCTAGTGATCACCCTGTGGCCGGCACTATCCTAAGTGCTTTGCATGCATTAACCTTTTCAGTTCTCACAGCCCCCCCAAGATATATGCTCATTTTACAAATCAGGAAACAGGGAGACATGTTAGGTCCTTGAGTCCAGATCTGTCAGACAGTGGAGCCTGGGCCCAGCTCCAAGTGCTCTAAGGCAACCGGCTTAGGCTCGTTCCACTGCCCCGTAGGGCGTCACCAAGGCCAAAATGAGAGGTGGCAAGCCTCCTCTGTGTGCAAACAGAGGTCAAACGTGCTGTGGGATGGGGCCTGGGGTGGCCTGTGCCCCTTGCTCTCCATGCTGTGTTCCATAACCTGCCTCACCCCCGGTGTGTGGCTTCTGCAGGCCAGCCAGGTGGGTGGGTGGGTACCAGCATGGTGCAGCCTGTGCAGAGTGTGGCTGTGAGGGCCATAGGGAACTGAGACCGTCTCTGGGGACTTGCCCGAGATGGCCTGAGTGAGCCAGTGTCAGAGTCAGTGCTAGAATAAGGCCTCAGGACTCTCTGTCCAGTTCTCTTTTCAAAACAGGTCTCCTAAGGCAGCTGAGCTGGTGGTAAATTCAGAGCAAGGCTTGGAGGTTTGATGGACCTGAGTTTGAGTCCCAACTGCACTGATCCCTGCTGAGCTCAGGGCATCTCTTCTCTTCTTGCCTAACATCAGCCTCTGCATCAGTAAACAGGGATGGTGATAGTTTATTGTCAGGCTGTTTGCTGCAGAAGGCCCTGGGGGCGGAGGAGAGGCCGCCATGGGGAGGGTGAGCATGGGTGAGAGCCTGGGCTCTGGGGCCTGACTCTCTTGTCTCAGGGCCTGGCTTCTTCCTCCCCAGCTGTGTGACTGTGAGCAGCCTACCTAACCCCTCTGGGCCTCAGTTCCCAATCTGCTAAAACAGAGTTAACCAGAAACTCTTTTGTTGAGGAGGCAGGATTTGGGAAGTGCTTTTGGGACCCGGTGTCTGATGCCACGTTTACCAGTTAAAGAAAATGCAAAGCCTGTCAGGGCTCCTCCCTCTGAGGTTGAATGAATTCCTCCTGGTTGGAAGGTAGGGAGGTGGGTTTCGGGCCCCACCCCTGGCCCAGCCCCCTCAGCCATCTCTCTGGGTGGAGGGTGAGCTCTGGGCCAGCAGGGTGAGCAAAGAAAAGAGGGGAACTTTGGGTCCACTCCTGATCCTTTTAAAAATTCCGTTCTGAGTATGTGTTTTGTAATGTACATAATGTTCTAGTTCAATGACACATCCTTCATAAATAAATACACATCTATGGGGGCCTTGTGCTTGTGCAAGTTTGGGGACTACTTGACCTAAAATAATCACAGTCGTGACAGCAGACCCTCAGGCTGCCCTTGCCAGGGACATCTTAGGTGCACCTCCATTGTCCGCCCCCACAACAGCCCCAGGAGGGGAGGCTGTTATAATCCCCACCCTCCACCTTCCAGATGAGAGGACTCCCCAGGACCCCGTGGCTGGGGGGCCAGGGGCTCACTCCCCAGCAGGCTGGTGCCAGTGTCAAGGGCCGCTGGTCTGTGCTCCTGATTTGGACCTGAAAGGGGTAGAATGAAGGAAATGGTCACCGCTGCGTGGACTGATTTTCTTCCTGTGTCCCGAGCACACACGCATGTACACACGTGCACATGCATAGGCACGCCAGCTTCTTGTGCCCCTTCTGGCCTCTCGCTGGGAAACTTGATATCCTCCTGACAGTGTAACTTTGGGCCCATTTCCTGAATCCAGCTCCGGCCCCGGGAGCTAGGGGAGTGGCCTCCCCAGCGCTGGCTGGGTCTCCAGTCACGCCCCTCCTCTTCCTTCAAGGGTTTCTCTAGAGACGACCCTGGGGTGGAGAAGATTTTTGTAAGACTGGCAAGGACAGTGTGGGTGACAAGCTGGGCGCACAGCTGGTCTGTCTGTCTGTGGGAGACAGGTCACCCACCTGCCCTCTCCCCTGCGTTGGACCCAAGACCACCTTACTCACCTCTGCAGCCCCGCTCAGGCTGCCTGCAGCTCCCAGAAGGACCCTGCTCTCCGAAAATAAAAACTCCCTTCTGGTCCCCAGAAGGCCGGCCAGGAGACAGTTCGGGGTCCTGCTGCCGACTGAATTCCTGAGGAGATTCTTAGGGAAGAAGAGGGATCAAAAGGGACTTGAGAGCATCTACCTCATTTTACAGAAGGAACACTGAGGTCCTGAGAGACACAGTGAGGTGCTAGCGTCTCTGGCAGGTCTGGGCAAGGTCTTGGTCATCTGATGCACAAGGGTGTGCAGAGCAGAGCCTCCCCAGCCCCCCAGGGACTGAACTCTAAGTGCCCAGACCCCATCCTCACCCTCCATCCCAGAGTTAGAGGAAGGAGGTCAAGGACACGGCAGGGTGGGGTCAGTTCCCTGGGCCTCAGAAGGAGGCAAGGGAACAGCTGAGACCAGGTCCTACTCTCCCCTCTGGCCGCCTCATGGGGGGCAGCTGGGAGGGTAGGGTCCTCACTGAGGACTGGATGAGGAAGAAGAAGGAGGCCTGGATAAGGGGTTCAGATGAGGTGCTAGAGGCATGCAGGCCGCTCGGCCACTGAAGTGTGGCCTTGGGCAGCTGCACCCCCCCTACCAGCCTCTGTTTCTCCATCTGTACAACAGGAATTATAATTGTCATAGTCCCACTAATGACAGCAGCGGCCGTCCTCGCCGAGGGGGCTCATCGAGGAGCACCCACACCTCGCCTGGCCAGACCTGGACAGCTAGATCTCACTGTTCTCACTTAGAGATGATGAATCAGAGGCTGTTTTTGAGCAATGTGCCCATGTTTGCACAGCCACGATGCCTGACACCACTGGCACAAAGCAGTGGCCGAGACTGGTCATCATGAGCCCCGTGGTTATGGTGACTCACGTGCTGGGCACAGACTGTGACTGTAGGTGCATGGAAATGCCCAGCAGACCCTGGACAAGAAAGTATAGCCCAGGCCGAGAGTGATTTTCTCTTCTTCCTCTGAGGATCTCCTTATCAGTCGCTCTGGAGCCCAGTCCTGAATGAATGCCCCCCATCGCAGCCCTGAATGAATGCCCCACCCCCGACCCCCAGCCCTGAGTGAACGACTCCCCCCACCCCACGCCCAAGACCAGGTGCAAGCTGCACCCCCTGCATGGTGTCATTGTTCCCTCTCAGTTGGCACTTGCCATCTTCCCCATCATGGGTGACCTTCTGCAGAGTGAAGTGCCTGCCCCTTGGGGGCATTCTTGCCAAATGCATGCATTTCTGTTTTTCAGCAAACTTATTCAAAGTAAGACATTTGTAAAGAAAAGGATAGAAATGACACAGGGAGAGGGGTTTGAGTTTTCACAACCTGAGCTCAGCCATGTCTCCTGATCAGGAATGTAATGGGCGTCTCGGAAGGCCCCTACCACGGGCCCTCCCCGAGAAGGTCTACTCTCCACACCCTCCCCCTCATCTGCTCACCCCTAAGTGGTGACTGTGCTTGATGTTTCTACAAATGGGCTCATGTACCACATTCCTCTTTGGGCTCCTTCTCCCGGTGGCACCTCTCTGTGAGGTCCATCCAGGCTGGTGTAGAGCCAGCCCACGCTCACCCCTGTCCGGAGTACTGCCATGGAAATACCAACAGTCTGCTCTCTCAGTTCTGCTGAGGTTGGGTGTGGGTGTTTCCCACCTGGAGCCAGTACAAACAGCTTTGTGCATCCTCCAAGCCCATCTCGGAGATCACAGCACACATCTCTGTTGGGTGAATAGCTGGAGTGGAGCCGCTAGGTCCAGCGTGTGTAGACACTTGGCTGTGGCAGATTCTGCCAATGGTTTCCAAGCGCCTCCCGCCCCCCGCTACCTGCCCCGTTTTGCTCTCCCACCAGCCACTCCACATCCTCGCCAGCGTGCTGCTGACTCTTTCGCATCCTAGCCACTGTAATGGGTGTACCTGGGCTCGTGATTTTTGTAAATAACACTGCTCCCCTGTTCTCGCTCGTTTTATTTCTTACTTCCCCCCATGCTGCCCCTGCATCCCTCCTCATAGCCTGAAGCAAGAGCTCCCATTCACTAAGCACATTATATATACGCCAGGCTCTAGAGCTTAAATCTGCACTCATGGTCTCATGTAACCCTCACAGCTGCCCCATGAGGGAAGCTCCATTTTACAGATGAGGAAACTAAGACACTGATCATTTTAGTTGGCAGGAAGAGAAGGGCTCAGAGTAAGAGCCTTCAGTGTGTCTTAGGGGCATGCTGACTCAGTGCCTTCTTTGCCTAAAGTGTGACTGAAGGTCAGGGAGGGCCCTGTGCCTGCACTCAGTGCCCTGATTCTGTGGAAAGCCCAGTCCTTCCCAGGCCTTTCCCAGTCTTCCCAGTTGTAAAACTATCCTGTCCATCTTGGGGCACAAACAAACCTGTGTTTGCTGCACTAAGTGGTATTCCCCACCTTGTATGGGACCCCTGAAGCATGCCAGGCAGTCTTCACCTACTATCTCATTTAATCCTCACAAAAATCCCTTCAAGCTCTATTTGAAATTCTTCCTGTCACAGCTGAGGAGACTGAGGTTGAGAGAGGAGGACACACTTGAACCAAGTCACAAAGCAGGTGACAAAGCCAGGATCTGAATTTACATGGCCCACCCGATCCCTTGAAGGATCCTCTATTTTGGGTTCTTGGCTCAGTTTTGCAAAAGCTGCGGGACTGCTTAGGTGTTGGAATGCATTTTTAAATTGTTTGAGAAAGATTATCATTCTTTCCCCTGTCCCCAAACTGAGAGGGAGCAAAATGTTAACCACAGAATTACCACATGACCCAGGGATTCTACTTGTAGGCAGATGCCCAAGAGAAATGAAGACTTATGTCCACATGAACTTGTACATGAGTGTTCATAGCAGCATTATTCAGAGTAGTAAAAAGTGGTTAAAAAACCAATGCCCATCAACTGATGAATGGATAGACAGAATGCAGTCTATCCATGCAGGGGAATATTATTCAGCCATAAAAAGGAGTGTGGTACTAACAAGAGTCACAGTGTGGATGAACTTTGGCCGTTGTGCTCAGTGAGAGAAGCCAGTCAGAAAGGGTCACGTACTGTATGATTCCATTTATAGGAAATATGCAGAAATATCCAGAGACAGAAAGTAGAGTAGTGATTGCCTAGGGCTGAGGGGAAGGACAGATGGGGAGCGATTGCTAATGGGTGCAGGGTTTCTTTTTGGAGTGATGAAAATATTCCAGATTTAGACTGTGGTGATGGCTGAATGGCTCTGTAATTGTGCTGAAAGATGCTGAACTGAGCGTTTTAAATGGGATGAATCTAAATGAATTTTATGGAATATCATTATATCTCAATAAAGCTCTTTTTTAAAAAGCTAAAGTAAGCGACCGAACGTTAAGTGTACTGGATTGGACACCCACTCTGCAGGCTCAGCAGCGCCCCTTCAGTTGGGCACAGATTCCTTGCCACGTGTGCTGCCAGCTGTTTGGAGGCATAATTACAGGTCACAGGAATGAGTTTGGGATCTGGGCTCTGCTCGCCAGGACCTTTTTTGCAAGGAACATTCCTGGCTGCCTTCCCCCCTGTTTGTCTTTGTAGGCCCCAAACCATCTCTTCTGGTTCATTTAGTCTTTTGTTTATACATCAAGCATTTATTAAGCACCTGCTGTGTCCCAGGCTTTGTGCTGGTCATAAGACAAATATAGTGTATCCCCAGCCTCAAGGAGCTGACACTCTGCTAAGTAGGCAGATGCAGGAGGGCAATGTGGTCTGATACGGCGCGTCTGGTCCTGCATTTGACGGGTGTTGAGCACCTACTGTGTCCGGGCCTGGGATGGGGCAAGGGCAGTCAAGGTGCAAGCGAAGCAGCAGAGTCTTGACTTGTGTATAGACCATGGCCCCACTGCCCGGGTTCAGGCCCCGGCTCTGCCGCTAACCAGCTGCATGACCCGCTCTGTAACGTGGGGCTGGAAATAGACTCTATGTTCCAGAGCTTTTGTGAAAATCAGTGACTCCATCCCTGTGAGCTGCTTGGAGCTGGAGCAGTGCCTGGTCTGTGCAGGATGCCATTGTCACCATCGCAACTGTGCTGGATGTGAAGAGTCTAGGGGAAACAACGGGACTGTGGGTTCCAGCCTGAAGGTGAAAGGTCAGGTGGGTTATGGGGGTGACAAGTGAAGGGCTCACTGGCTAGAGTGGCCGTAGGGGCAGAATGTCCAAAACAGGTAGTGCACGGAGGAGAGGAGAGGCAGAGCTGTGGATCCTGGGGCTCCCGGTTCTCTCTGCACTGGCCCTGTGTCTGCCTTGGGGGGACTCTCACTGCAGGTCCCCAAGCAACCTCACAGCCTAGAAATTGGGAGGCCTCCAGAGCCATTCCCAGGGGACTGAACCACTGCTCCAGGTCTGGGCAGGTGGGAGGTTTGGCCTCACGGGTTTCCCTCCCTCCGTCACAGCTGCCTCTATGAGGTGAGCTATCGTCATCCCCATTGTGCAGATGAGAAAACAGAGGCTCAGGGAAAGGAAGCCCCTGGTCAGGGGCTCTCAGCCAGTGAGCAGAGGTGCTGAAGAGGCTGGAGCGTGGGTGAGGTCCAGGGTTAATTAGATCTCGCATTGACTTAGGGTTAGACTCCCCTTGAGCCCAGGAAGCCCACCCCCACAACCTGGGGCTTCAGTTTCCTTCTCTGCAAATTGGAAGCAGCAACACCACACTCACCTAGCTGGTGGCCCAGGGCCTGGGGGAGAGTGCAAGGCATCACCCTAGTGACAAGGACTGAAGCCCTCTGCCTACATGACCTGCAGCAAAGCTTCTTGCTCTCTGCGCCTCCAGGCACAGATGGAAAGTGGGATTCCTGTCAGTCTCATCTGGAGCTTCCTGAAAATGTTCACCTGGGCTTGAACTGTGGGGGCTGATAAGATAGTTTCAGGGTTACTTTTGCAGGTGAATCATGCAGGCCGTGTGAGTGGGAGTATGGTTGCCAGATTTAGAAAATAAAATGTACTCAGCTAAGTTGGAATTTCAGATCAACAACAAATACTTTTTTTGTGTAAGTATGTTCCATGTAGTATTTGGGACACACTAATACAAAAAAAAAATTGCTTGTTTATCTGAAATTCGAAATTAACACTGTGTCCCGTGTTTGACCTGCAGCCTTAGTGGGAGTAGGCTGACTGTCCACCCACAAGACGCTGCTTTTGGTCTCTCTCAACCAAAAACATGGGCCCAGAAAGCCAGAGGCTTTGCAGGGTAAGAAGGTCAGAGCGAAGACATAGGACCCCCTCCAGCATCCTCCCTGCTCTGTTCTTGTTTTGAAACTCACCCCTGCCCTTGGCTGCACATTGGCTGCATCAGTGCCGGCGCCTGGAGAGATGTGATGTAAGACGAGCCTTTATCTGATAGGCAAGCTCGGAAGGGCTCTTTGGGGCCAGGGTACCGGTAGTTGGGGCGGGCCCCTGACCCAAAATTATCTGTGTCACCCCTCCTCCCACTTGCTACTTCCCAGCATGACTGGAACCCGAAGAGCACCTGGTTTGAAGCCCGCCTGCCTCCCAGGAAACACCATGACCCTATATTGGGTCTGCACCCTGGCCGGCTCCCAGGCGCTCCATAGGAAGGTGCCCTCTGCCTCTGGTCCCACGATCCCCTCCTGGGAAATGGGATTGCTTTCCCCCGACCACTCTTACCTGGGGAGAGGATCTAAGCTCTGCCCGTGGGCCTGGTGGGCAGAAATCCGCTCCCTTACCATCTCCCTCTCCGGCCACTCTGCCCGCCCCAGTCCCTCCAGTGTCCTGCCCTGTGGCCAGCTGCATCACTGGGGAGGGAGGCCAGTTCAAAGGTGGGAATAAGGTATCGATAAAGGGCCTAAGCTATGTATGCGCTCTTGCATTTGTTTGCAGTCTCTCTCTCTCCACCCATCTCTCTCTTGCCCTGGCATGTCCTTTGTATTTGCTCTCCCTTGGGCGCAGGGACACTCGCGGGGGACCCACACCCACACCTGGAGCTTCACCCCTCAACTCAGCACTCCCAGGTCCCCCTCTGTGGGCTGCCTGACCTGATGCCATACTCTGGATAAGGGTGGTGAACCAAGCATGTGAAGACAGGCCTGCACCCCGACCCTCTGCCAGGAAGTGTCCTCTGCACTAGGTACCCTGATCATCGGCTGGAGTCACCCTCAAGTGCCTTCTGGTGCTGCCACTGCCTTGCCCTTCTCTGAGCTGCTGCAGGCTTGCAACCCTGACCCTTTCTGTGCCTATGCCCAAGCCCTGGCCAAAAGGCAGCAGCAGTCACCGCACAGAGCCTGGGGGGCAGGGGGGCAAGGCTGTGGGCAGAACTTTAATGTCTTGGGAAGTAGCAGTCTCCAGTACCCCTCAGACTTCAGGAACACAAATTCAAAGAGAAAATTACTAGGAATTTCAAGGCAGCAACTGGGAGCTTTAAACCCCAAGCATGGAGCTCTTCTGCGCACCAGAACCTGTTACACAAGCAGCATTGTCCTCCCTCCTGCTGCATGGCCTTTGCGAGTGCTGTTCCCCCTCTGCAACACTCTTCCCTCCCCTCCTTTCCCAGTGCACTACTCACTCCCACCTCAGCCCCTGCTCAAGCATCACTTCCCGGGGGGCCTGTGTCAGTCCCACCCCCTGGACTGGAGGCTTCTGAGAGGTGAAACCAGGTTTCTGCCCCTCAGCTGCTGGGCACTCAGGGCAGTGGCACACAAGGCACTGGCTCCATCAGGGTGACCAAGTTATGAGCTGAGCAAGTGTCCCAGGCAGTGGAGACAGCAAGGCAAAGGCTCACACTCCTGAGCCCATGTGTTTGTCAGGATGACGCAGCCCGGGTCCCTGGGCATGTGGAAGGCCAGTGGGAGGAGCTGAGTCCCACTGCCAAGGGCCTCGAATGCTGGCTGAGGACTCAGCGGTGTACTGGAGCAAGTAGGGCTCCCCAAGGGGATTCGCAGCTGTGCTGAGGGCAGCCTGGAGGCGAGGAGCCTGGGAGAGGCTGGCACAGTCAGTCATCCAGACCAGGGGCAGTGAGGGGGGAGAGCAGAGCAGTTTTGCACCACCCCAGTGCGGGGCCCCACGCGGCCTAATCCCTTTCACTGGCACAGGTTAGAAAGAGGCGCTTAAGTGTCACGTGGCATGTGGGCTCCAGGATTGTCGTACACTCAGGTGCTCTGGGCCCTGAGCGGGGCAGGCACACACACCAGACTGCAGCCGCCTCTGGACCCTCATGGGACCTGGGTGCAGATTCAGCTCTGAGGTTGCAAGCTCCCTGGTGGAGTGAAAGCCTTGGAGACCTTGCTGGTGCCGGAAGGGGAGCCTGGAGAGAAGGGCAGATGTTTACCCAAGGGAGTGAGCGATGAGTCCAGGAGCCTTGAGGCTCAGAGTTCTGCCTCAGTTTGAAGGGCTGCCCTTTGAACCCAGAGACATCCTTGACCAGGAGACATGCTGGGGGAGAAGAGCAGCTACAGAGTGTGACTGTCATGTAAAGGGCAGAGGTGACAGATCAGAGATCTCTGAGTTTATCCAATGCCCTCAGTTCCTCATGAAAGAGATCCTGGCCGTGGGAGAAATACTGGGCTGGGCTGGACACCACGGGCTAGATCATCCTGGTGTCCCCCAAGGGCACCGCTGACCGCTGTCCTCCCAATCAGCTGGCGCCCAGGAGGAGCCAGAGAGAAACTTGCCAGGCACCAGGGAAGAGCAAAGTAGTCAACGCAGTAAGTGCATGGAGGAGAGCTTATTAAATTAGACTTAGTTTAATAAGCACGTTCCTGTGATGGGGCCTCAGGACAGCCAGATGTGGTTCTGCCCTCAAGGAGTTTCCACTCCTGCAGGGGAGAAACGGGACCTCCGGGCCCTGTGGTTCTGGTGAGTTACTAGAGAGGGCTTCCCCCTGGAGGGAGCAGCGTGGCCCCGGGGGACACCAGGGTGATCTAGTCCGTGGTGTCCAGCCCTGCCCAGTATTTCTCCCAGGGCACTGACTTCTAGGGTTAGGCGGTCCCAGGAAGGAGCATTCCAGCAAGTTCCAGATGCTGCAGGTGGTGGTCCCAGGACCTCACTTTGAAACCGATAAGCTAGATTAAGGGTTTTCATGCTTTGCTTTGACCATGTGATCTGTCTTTTTGAACTCCTACGAGGGGCGGTGGAGAAGCCGAGACCATCCCGGGCTTGTCTGGTGTGTTAACGGCCACTGTTTGTTCTTCCTCTTCGTCCCACACACACGGGCATAGGGACATAAGTGCAGGGCAGACAGGCAGGCGCAAAGGTGCCCTCTCTGGGCCTCCATGTCTCCACCTATGAAATGGGACGTTACAGGCCATGCAGGAGGAGGAAGTGGCCACCGTGGGGGTGCAGACAGCACATCTGCTGTCAGGACCGCTCCCTCCATCCTTGTGCAACTGCGTGGGCTTCTGGTGCTTGGAGCCAAGAATCCAGCTGAGCTCAGCCCCCGGCGCCCCAAACCACAGGCATGTGCCACCCCCAGTGGGGAGGAGCCAAACAGGATCCCTGGCCTCTGACAGGCCAGAGATCACTTCAGTCATTGAGCCTCCCAGAGCAGTGGCTGCCTGAGCTTTGGCTCATCTCTCCGCCCACCCTTCACCAAGCCCCTCAGGCAGGGGCTGTACAGGGGCATTACTCGGTGTCTCATTACTGAATTCTTCCTGAAGAAAGAACCCACTGTGTCTCAATGCCAGGAGGCCGGCAGGGCCAGAGGTTCAGCTCCTGGCCCCCTGCTGCTGAGAGGAGAGTTCCAGGGCTTAGTTTTCGTCTCCCAAGGTCTCCTTCCTCCAGGGGGCAGCTCCACAGTAGTCACAGTGGTTCCTGATGGCCACATCTTGTGCTTGGCATTAGAGGCCCCTGAAACCCCAGTCCACCTCTTTCCTCTCTTTCATCCCTGTCCCCAAGCCCAGCAGGGCTTTCAGGAGCCAAAGCAGCCATTCGGTCACTCACACGCCTTTGCTGGGACTTTCGGTGCTCAGGCTGGGAATGTTTGGGACAAACAGGGTGAGCTGGTCCTCCTAATTCTGTCCACACCGCAGCCAGGCCCCCAGGTACTACCAGACTGAGGGGGACACAGACACAAAATGGAATAGAAATCCAGCATCCAGACAAACTAAGTGGCCTTGGGTCAGGTCGTTGACTCGTGGTCCCACAACTTCCTCCTGGGCACAGGCTCAGACTCCGCTGCCCCCTGCCTTGCTCTGTGGAGAATGGGGCCTGTTTTCTGGAGAAAAGGGCAAATCTTTGGGAACCCAGAGGCACAGAAACTTAGCCAGGAGAGGCAGCGGGGATGTGGGCAAGCATGGATTTTCAGTGTCTCCCCCCGCCGCCCCGCTGCTGGGTGGCCTTGAACAAGCCACACCCCTCTCTGAGCCCAGTGTCCTCAACTGTAAAATCAGGCTTATGATTATATCCTTTTAGGGGCATCAATAAAGTGCAGATCATTTTATTACGAGGTTTAACCAAGAGAACGTGGCAGATGGAGGGTCCAGGGTCGTGCAGACCAGTGCCCTGTGCTTCCCACATGTTCATGATGTGAGACTCTGGTCCCCTCCCAGGCATCAAGACCACCCAGAGTGTAAGTGCAGCAGGACTGGGCCAGCCTCTCTTCTTCAGGGACGGTCAGGAAGGCCCTCTCTGAAGAGGTGACCTTTGCACTGAGACGGCGCTGGGGAAGAGCATTCCAGGTAGGGGTAACAGCCAGTGTAAAGGTCTGAAGGGAGCTGGGTGTGTCCTGGGCGGCTGGGGCAGTGGTAGGCAGCAAGATCAGGGGGCCTGCAAGGTCTGGGTCATGCGGATGTATGAGTGCAGTGGATGTGGATCTAGAGAGGCCACAGGGTAGACTGGGCAAGACAGGGATGGGGTGGGAGCCATCGAGGCTAGGCTGGGGCCCCGCACCTGGGCAGTGCAGTTGCTGTGGTTCTGGTGCCCATGGCTGGAGGATGGCAGGCTGAGGGGTGATACCCCAGCACCCCACTTATCCAGGCAGGGCGTCCCTATCTGACCCCAGGAAGATGCAGCCTCCTGTGGTGGCCAGAGCAAGGAGCAGAACCCAGGTCCTCAGGACTGCAGGACAGAAGTCCCAGAAGATCCCACTGTATTTCTGGTCTTGGAGGCTGGATTCCAGGTGTTTCTGTGTAACTCATGGAGTATCAGCGCATGTGGCTCTGGGGCTGAGCAAGGTCTGTAGTGGCTGGAAGGGGGCCTGTGGCCTTGCTCCTGCCACCCACCCACTCATTCACTCACTCACTCACTCACCTACTCATTCACTCAGTCATTCATTCACATACTCATTCATTCACTCACTCAATCAATCATTCACTCACCTCCTCATTAATTCACTCACCTAGTCATTCATTCACGCACCTCATCATTCATTCACTCAGTCATTCACTCATTCACTCACTCACTCACTCCCCCACTCACTCATCCATTAAAAGGTTAATGGAGAGCCATGTCCTGAGTCAGATCCTATTTATAGCCACAGAGACTCAGTCAAAGCCCCTACATAAACGCAAAAAATTCCCAGGAGAGACTTGGCCCCAGGAAAGGGTCCCCAGAGGTGGTGACATTTGACCCAAGGATGCAGAAGCTATGCTGGAGAAAAGGAAAAAGTACTCTGAGGGTTCCTGTCATGGCTCATAAATTAGCAAATCTGACTAGCATTCATGGGGATGTGGATTCGATCCCTGGCCTCACTCACTGGGCTCAGGATCCGGCATTGCTGTGAGCTGTGATGTAGGTCGCAGACATGGCTCTGATCCTGCATTGCTGTGGCTGTGATGTAGGCTGGCCGCTGTAGCTCCAATTTAACCCCTAGCTTGGGAAACTCCATATGCCATGGGTTTGGCCCTAAAAAGCAAAAACACACACAAAAAAAATTTAGCATTTTGGGCACTGGGTACAGACCTCAAAGACCCAGAGCTCAATGGGAGCAGAACTTCAGTTTGGAAAGATGAAAACGTTCTGTAGAAGGATGGTGCTATGTTGCACAACAGTGTGAATGGACTTAATGCCACTGAGCTGCACACCCACAATAGCTATTATGGTAAATTTTATTTATGTATCTCTTACTATAATTTTAAAAAGTCAACCCAATTAAAAAATGGATAAAACAGAAACTATCTGATGGCCAGTAAGCATATGGAAAGATGTTCAACATCATAGTTCCTGTTGTGGCTCAGCAGAAACGAATCCGACTAGGAACCATGAGATAGCAGGTTCGATCCCTGGCCTCGCTCAGTGGGTTAAGGATCCGGCGTTGCTGTGAGCTGTGGTGTAGGCCGCAGACATGGCTCGAATCCTGCGTTGCTGTGGCTGTGGCGTAGGCCGGCAGCTGTAGCTCCGATTCGACCCCTAGACTGGGAACCTCCATATGCGAGACCCTAAAAAGCAAAAAAAAAAAAAAAAGTTCAACACCACTACTCATTCACAAAATGTAAATTCAGCCACCATGAGATCCTAGTACTTAGGAAACTGAAGTGAAAAGGCTCACCGCATCAAGTGCTGGTAAGCAGGCATAGAGATCAGGCTCCCAAACACTGCTGATGGGAGTTCCACCCTGAGAACGGTGGAAAGTTGGCTTCTGTTCAGGCCAGTGATTCAGCCTGTCGTAGGTGGGGATCCCCAAGAGAAATGAAAATATATGGCCACACAAGACATAGACCCAAACGTTTATAGAAATGTTAGTCTTTTTTTTTCTTTTAAATGAAAATTATGTTTTATTCAGTGGGGCGGCTCAGAAGTGGCAAGGGGGGGAACCAGGATATGCAGGAGTTTTTGCAACAAAAGCCAGTCAGTCAGAAAACATCAAAAGCTTACTGTTAATTAAGGAAAAACACTTCTCAAATTTATATGTTTAGTGCTTTTCTCTGTATGGGAAGATGCAAGAGGCTGGGCTGGTTGGAATCATCCCTCTGCTGTGCACCTTAGTTTCCAGACCTAGCATCCTGCTCTTCTCCATCCTGAGTCCCTCGGGGTGCACAGTCTTTGTGGCTGTAGTGGCTGAGGGCCTGGTGACTTCAGCATCCTTTGTTCACTGGTATGGAGGTGACATTCTTCCTCCACAGTGTCACAGGGTCATGCTCTCTGAGGGTCTACAGGAGGATCCCCCACCACCACCCCCTGTCCCTGGCCACTACCAGCTTGTGACAGCTGTAGGTAAGGAAATGTTAGTCTTAATAAACCTAATCTAGGGTCACTCAGCTGGTGGGTGGACACATGGGGGTCCATCCCCACAAAACATCACTCCTGAGCAGTAAGAGAAGCCCAGCTCTGATGTGCACGGCAGAGTGACCCCAGTCATTCTGCTGAGGCCCCAGACCCCCAGTAGTGTGCACTGCATGGTCTCATTTATGTCAAACTCTAGAAAAGGCCAATGGAATCGATCATGCCCTGAGGGGTGGGAGGTAGAGGTTGTCTGCACAGTAACAGCACGGTGATGTCCTTTGGGTGACGGATACTTTGCATCTTGATAGTGGTGTTTACTACATGGGTGTATATATTTGTCAAAATTCATCAGACTATAAGCTTAAAAGGGGTATAATATGCCCCAAGTTCATATGTTGTAGTCCTAGCCCCCAGCGCCTCAGAATGTAACTGTGTTTACAGGCAGGACTTTTAGAGAGATGATTACATTAAAATGAGGTCTGAATAGACGTTTTCCCAAAGAAGACATACAGGTGGCCAACAGGTACATGAAAAGATGCTCAGCATCACTGACCACCAGGGAAATGCACATCAAAACCACAATGCGATTGCACAGCACACCTGTTATATGGCTGTCGTCAAAAAGACAAGAGATAACAAGCTTTGGACAATGGGCTCTCAGAGATTTAGAAGCTGCTTACTCATGGAGACTTGCTCTGGGAAGGCTGCAGCCAGTGAGGAGCCCAGGCTAGCCTGCTGGAGATGCTCAGCCAATAGCTGCTGCCCCAGATCTAAGGGAGGTATAGCATCTTCCACCACTAGGCCCCAAGGTCCTGCAGCTGCCTGAATGAGTCCAAAGGAGAGCAGCAACCATACCCAGAACCCAGATCTGAGGACAGAGCTAATAAAGTGGTTGCTGTTCTGGGCTGCTATGTTCTGGGGTGGTTGTGATGTCAGTGGATCATAGAGACAAATCTCCAGGAGTCAGTACATGAAGAGGAAGAGATAGGATTCCTGAGCAATGTGACATAGCAGGCAACTGCATGGTATCCTTGCAGGCAACATCGAGTAGAGAAGAAACCCAGGGGTGGGGGGTGGAATTCTGGGGCTCTGGCTCACTGACATCTGCAGCCTGTGAGGAGGGGTCGGGGTTCCCACCCTCTCCTGAATTCTGGACCTGGAAGAAGGTCCTAGCCTGCACCTCACTGCTATTTCCAGCTCCCCTCAAAGGCTACAGCTCACCATTCATCCAGCACCTGGCAGGAGGCCAGACACATAGTAGTTGCCTTATAAATAGGTGTCCAGTGATGGGGGGTGTCTGTGTCCTCACATCCCCAGCCTGCGCACTGAGCCACTGTAGATACACTAGGTCTAAGCTGCCTTGTTCTACAGGGTGTGAACGGATAGAGCGTTTATTTCCCTTCTTAGACTGAGCTGAGTGTCTGTTCCCCCCCACACACACACACATTAGGCAGCGTTTGATTCCCCCCCTTAGAACACAGAGTATAACCTTCCTCCCCCCTTAGGCTGGATGGAGTGTCCACCTCCTCCCTTAGGGGTTAGCCCGCTTCCCTTTTTGGACTGGGAGCTCCATGAGGGCAGGGCGCCCACCTCATCCATCCCCGTGGCCCCATCCACACAAGGACCTGCTCCCAGGAGTCTGCAGGATAGAGCCTCTGTTTCCTGGGAGGGCCGCCAGACTGTATTCCCTGACTTTCGGTGTCCCTTCTTATGTCTGGAGTCTGCATGGGATGGTCAGGAAACCAACTGACACATAGTCCCTTTGCATTTTTACTGCTTTCCTCTTCCTAGCGTCATCTTCCTCCCCAGCATGTTTCTTGTCCCCATTTCATGGAACGTGAAACTGAGGCCCAGCAGGGATAAAGGATGTGGTCGGATTGATGACTGGGAGTAGGTGGTAGAGCCGGGACCCACACTCAGGTCTGTGTGACTGTCACCCCAGTGTTCCTGAGAACCACACGCTGCCTCCATGAGGGATGATCTTGAGACCCCTGAGAACTATACGTGCTGCCCCATCCAGGACAGCCTTGGGACCCCTGCTCTTTTCTGGGGTCCTAAGGGAGGCCCATCCTTAGGTCTTGAAATGCTGCCCTGGAGAGGGCCCCTCTGGGAAGGCTTTGCTCCTGAGCAGGTCTCTGAGGACCATAGGAGCGGGCTGGAGGAAACAGCTCCGGGTCTGCCAGACTCACAGGCCCTGCAAAGAGCACTGGACAGGAGCCACACACATCTGGATGCCCGTCTCAGCTTGACAGCTCACCAGCCGCTTTGCCTCAGTTTTCTCATGCATGCAGTGAGGACAGTCATACCCACCTGAGAGCACGGTGCCAAGTGTCTGACACATAGTAAGTGCTCAGTAAACATGAGCGCCCCTGCCTAATGACCCCTTGCCCACCCCGGTCTCCCTTTCCTCCTCATTCACACCTGTTCCCCCCTTTTCCCGGGTCAAACACTGGCCAGATTTCTTCCCTCTTTGGTGTAACCAAGGCAAGCTGGAGTTGTCCACAAACCAGAACAAAATACTTGCAAGGAAAAGAAACCAAAACTCATAACAAATTCGCCCCTGAGGCTGGGTGCCTTAGCGGCATGTGAGGAGGTGGGTACCGCCCAGCCATCAGGTACCGCCCTGGGAGCCAGCCAGGGCTCTGGAGCTTCCTGCCTTGCCTGGAAATCCAGGATCCACTTTTCAGCCACTGTGTGACCTTTGAAAGTTGGGTTGCTTCCCCATGCCCGTTTCCCCATCTGTGACACAGGAAGAAGCAGCCGTGCCCATCTGGCTGATAATCTCCCAGTTCGCTCATTAGACATTCTGCTCTGCCTGGCTTGCTGAGCAGGGGTGGGGGGCAGAGAAGGCTTTTTAAGAGGCAGCTGTTGGTATTGTCCCAGCCTGGGTGGGCCCTGTGGGGGATCTTTGCTTCCAAATCCCAAAAGCACCGCAGTTATATCAGGGGCCTCTCCCTACCCTGAAGCCCATCCAAGCCTGCACACAGTAGGTCCTTTGTCAATCATAGTGTTTCAGCCCTGGAAGCTCATCTAACCTGGTAGTCTTGACCTTTTTTGGTAAGAGTTTTTTGCCTCAGTTCCCTCTCTTCAAACGAATTCTCACAAAGCAGCCCACTGGAGTAAAAGCAGCACAGGATCCCAGTCCTGTCAGCCTTCCTCCTCCCCCACCTCAGACGCCACCGGCACTCCCTGAACTGCTGTTGTAAATCTGAGCCTATAGTGATGATACCTGCCTGCATTAATAGTGCACCTGCTGTGTACACTGCCTGAGCCACATGTGTCTGTCCCCTCCAGTTTTCAGTGACATCTCATCCATCCACCCAGTTCCCAGGTGAGGATACTAAGACTGAGAGAAACACATCAGCCAAGGTCACACAGTTGGTTGGATGGGGATTCACCCCAAGGCCATCACTAACCTCGGGGCTATGCTCCTTCCACTGCCCCGAGAGGTTGGGGAAACTGCGGCCTGGAATGGGGCGGGACACTGGCTGAACCTGGGTCAAGGCCAGTGTGATCTTGGTGACTTCCAGGCTGGTCAGCTGTGCTGCAGCCAGATACCGCCTGTGGGTCCCTGCCTAGGGAGAGTTTGCTGGGCAGGTTTTTTTCTGTCTGGGACACTGCCGAGCAGCAGATCAACATCGAGAGCGCTGATACCATATGGGGGGATGTTTGGGGCCTGAAGGTCACCCTTGCCTTTCACCCTGGGCTAACACCGTCCCCAGATGGCTGGAGTGGAGGGAAAGTCTGGTCCTGCTGTTGGCAGATGGGGAGACTGAGGCCCAGCCTTCCAGCCTTCCCCAGGCAGTGTCTGTCCCTGTCACTCATAGTCTGATCTGTAAGGTTTGCAGCTGCATCCTCCCAACAGCAGTCAAGGAAGGGGCAGCATTAACTGAACTCCGAGTGTATGCCTGTTCCTGCATTAGGCATGTTCTTAACTGTCATTTTTTTCACCTAGTGGAAAGGGACACCAAGAGGGAAGGTCGCTTGCCACCTGTCCCTAACTCTCAGGCTCGTTTCCTGATGCCCAGGATCCCACCGTCAGCGTGCTGGTGTCAGCAAGAGGGTGGAGAGTAATTTACAACCCTGGAGACACCCACCAAACACAGTGCGGGCTCTATTGCATGTAGTATATGCTTCCTGAATGCCTGGTGGGACGGAAGGAGGCCAGACCCACTGGGTGCTCCGGAAGTGTTCGTTGAGTGAGTAGATGGACGGATGGATGGAGGATTCTCACAGAATACATTGTAGACTCCCAGCTGCTGTCCTTAGACAGGAGGCCTGGAGCAGCCCGATCCCTGCCCCCAGCTTCATATTTTCTCTTCCCACTCCCCTCCTCCTCCAGAGGATCCACCTGCCAGCTCAGTTCCTTGTTTGGGAGTCAGTTCCCTGTCTGTCACCTCTCCAAGCTGGTTTCGTGATCCACTCTTCAGGGACATCTCTTTCTTGACTAAAGAACAAGCACTCAGAGTCTGCCTTGGTTCCTTCCTAGGGGACAGGCTTACATGTGGAAAGGGTCACCCTGACGACTTGGAGTGTGGTCTGGAGGCCTCCAGGATTGGGGCTCAGTCTGGAACCAGGACTCTGGGTCATCCAGGGAACACGCTTATGTCTGCCTGTGACCAGAATTAGAGCTCCGTCTATGACCAGGATCGGGGCTCTGCTAGGAGCTAGGGTCAGATGTCATTGAGGGATCAAGGTCAGGGCTGAGGACCCAGTGTATAACTTGGGTTAGGATTCAATTGTGTTAATGTCTGGGCTCCGACAGGGAGCGAGATAAAGATGGAGCCTACACTCAGGACCAGAGCTTGTTCATTTCAAGAACCAGGATTGGAGATGAGCCTGTGCTTAGGGTCAGGGCTGTATCTAAGGTGACAATCAGGCCTTAGTCTGTGGCAAGAGCTAGAGTCCAGTCTGTGACCAGGATGAGGCACCAACCTGAACCCAGTTTCAAGGATTCACCAGAGTCAAGGCCCAAGTCACAACCAGGAGCAGAGTTGTGGCCCAGGCTATGGCTAGGGTCTGGGCTCAGTTATAGCTGGGATGAGGGGTAATATGAATAGAAGTAGAGCTTACTTTGAGAACAAGTTCAGGCTTTAGGCTTGATCAGGGCTGTCTGGACCCAGAACCAGACCTCGGTGTGTGACTGGAGTCGAGGTCCAGGTCATGACAGGATTGGGTCTCACGTTACATCTGAGGCTATGTCATAACCAGGCTGTGACTGGGACCAGGGGTCGTCTGAGACTGTGATGCGAGGCTCCTCGTGGATCCTCGTGACACACAAGAGTGAACACAGCTTGCAGAACCACGTAGCTCCCTCCCTCCCTGGAGCCAAACGAATTTGCCTTCTGTTCCTTAAATACTAGCTTCTCTCTAGTGGGCACCAACCTGACTCTGTCCACACTGCCAAGGGAGCTGCCTCTGCGCCTGCACACAGACCCTCGCCTCCCACCTGCCTGCCAGGGAGCCTCCCGGCTCCGGGGCTGCTAGGGAGGAATCTGCCGGAAGAAGGGTGTAAACAAAAGTCAGGACAGGGGGCTAGGCCCTGAGCACTGACTACAAGGGAAGCCAGCGGCACTGGCGATGCCGACAGGAGCTGTAATGAAATCCAGAGGGAGGCACCCTGGCAGGGCCACCTGGAAGGAGGCCCGGGATGGTAATTAAATTAATTCTGGTGTGTGTCCCAACAAGCACAGGAGCGAGATTGGAGGCCAGGGCCTGTTCACTCTGTGCTCCAGGAGTTTGTCATAATTAAAGGGAAAAATAAGTTTTAGAACTTATGTAATCCCACTACTCAGGCCCTGAGGGTTAGTTAGGCCCAGTTGCCTTTTTTTTTTTCCTTTCAGGAAATACACTTATTGCACAGGTGTACCAGGGTCACCTCTGTGGGTCACAGGACATGACAGAGCACAGTAGGAGAACTTGGTTCTCATCCCCAGTTCTCAGATGAGGCACACCGAGGCTCAGGGAGCAAAAGCGTCTTGTGCTGAGTCCTGTGATCTGGACATAGCCCTGCCATCAAGCCCAGATCCCCGTTATCCTGCCTCGAAACCTCCTTGGTGCAGAGACAGCAGGCGTTCTGCCTGAGAGAGAGGAAAGGCAGGCCCCAGAAGCGGTGCCCTCCTTTAAGGGTGGCTGCAGGTTGGCAGCTGAGACAGGGAGGAGCATTCCAGGGAGAGGAAACAGACTTACAAAGGCTGGGGGGCTGGAAAGAGCAGAACCTGGTGGGAGGAGTGGATGGGCCCCTCGGACTGAGTGCTGGCGGGGAGGTGGGGACAGGCTGGCCAAAAGCCCCTCATGGGAGGGCAGCCTCTAATGAAGGGGGAGCCCCAGAAAGGTCTCCCATGGCTCGTCTTACTCAGTCTTCACAATGGCCCTGTGAGCTAGAAGCGTTCATTGTCCCCATCTGACAGACGAGTAAATGGAGGCCTGGGGAATTTGAGACACCTCCCCAAAGCAACACAGCCAAGAAGTGGTGCAGCTGGGATTAGAACCCACGGCTGGAGGGCTCAAAACTGCCCCCTTAAACATGCTTCTTTCCCGCCTCACTGCCCCCAACTCTCCTGGCTTCCTAGTACGGCTCAGCCTGGGTGCCAGGGCAGGAAGGTGCTCCAGCTAGGGAGGAAAAACCAGCAGGATCTCCAGGAAAGGGGGGAAAGCGTGAGACCACTCACCCAGGCAAGGTGGTGGCAGGGGCCTGGCTGCTGACCCTGGGCCCCGCAGGGCTGTCTCCAGGCTGAGGAAGCCCAAGACCCACTGTGGCAGAGGAGGGGGAATTACAGGGAAGCCGGTTCCTGCTGGACTGTGGGCTTCCTGTAGGCCGAGGACGGCCAGGGAGGCAGAGAAGGCAGTCCTGGGTCAGGTCCCTCCCAAATCTGCATGTCTGAGTTTTCAGAAGCCCCCACTTTTCCCGGGAAAAGCCATTCCTGGGCGCTGGCAGTTGAGGTATGTCATCAAATGAAGCTCCAGGGAGAAGCCAGACCTTCCTGAGGGATCTGTTTGCTTCCAGCACCTTGAAAACAATCCCTGAACAGAACCTGAAGGGAAAGTCTTCAGTGTGCAGGAACCTCTCTGTGAGGTCCTGACTCCCTTGGGCAGGAGGCCACAGCCACAGTAGCACAGAGAGGGGAGTGACTGAAGGGGCGTCACACAGCATGGTCCTGGGGGCCTCCAACAGGAGGGATGTGGCCAGTCAACCCTCCGGACTAGGCCCTCTCTTTGGGTTAGAGGGTCCTTGATGTCGCCCTTAATCATGAATGAGAGTACTTGTTTTCGGCTGAATATTTCCCCAGCTGCAGACAAGATGGGACGGAACTGCACATTCCAGGGTTTTGCAGCTTGGGAAACTGTACTGTGGGTCCTGCCTGGTCACCTCGCCTCTCTCAATGGCCTAGTGCTCACCCCTGGGGTCTGGGGTCTCGCTGCCAGCTTATATGAGGATCTTGCTTATGGCAAAGTGTTGGCAATATCCACTGCCCTTTCCTTCTTGATCCTTCCAAACTCCCTGGTCTCCCCGCTCAGATCTCATCTCCATAGCTCTTAACCTAGTTGGTGATTCATCAGATACAGAGAGGACAAGCATCTCGGGCAGGGGAACAGCATGTGCTGTAGTCCAGAGGCATGACAACAGTGTGGCCTCCTCAGAGAGGAGCCCGTGTGCTCTGTGGATGAAGCACCAGGCTCCTACCCAGCGAGGGGTGGGTGAGGAGCCAGACAGGCAGGCGTGGCGGGCTTCCGAAGCCCAGAGCACTAAGGACCTTGAAGTGATAGCCCCAGAGGTTGAGCAGAGAGCGCCATGGTCAAAAATGTGTCCCAGAAAGTTCCTGATAGATTGGACAGGTGAGAGCCAGGAAGCTGGGAGATGGGGAGGGAGTCAGAGTGAGAGCCCTGCCCAAGCAGTTTGCAAAGGAAGGGACCAGACAAGCTTCTGCAAACAAAAAAGACAGGGCCCAGTGACCGACTGGTTATGGGGCTAACATGTGGACATTAGGACCCCTGTTTTACAGAACAGGAAACTGAGTCTTAGAAGGAAGTGACTTGCCTATGGTTACTTGTCTAGGGAGTAGTGGAGCCAGCACCACGGATCCAAGTCCAGCACCCTGTCTACTGCCTCTCCCTTAGCAGAGTTCACCACCTGCGGCCATGTTGTGAGGGAATTCACACCCTCTAGCCAGGCCCTGGTGAACTCCTATTCATCCTTTGATGCCCAGCTGAAAACCGGGTGATGTCCACCTCCTCAGGGTTGCCCCTCTAAGGCTGCTGCAAACAGAATAGGCCTCTCTTTTCTCCAAACTCTGGAGGCTTTGCTTTTGTCTGCACCATCACCTGGGAGGGCCTTAGGGGCGGAGGACCTAACTCATCTTTGCCCTCCCTGCACCTAGAACCAAGCCAGGTATACAGTAGATACGCAATAGCCGTTGATAAGAGAGAGAGAGGTGAATGAACAAACAAGTGAGTGAATGAAAGAATGATAATACCCAGGAGCACAGATGGTCAAAGACAGGTTTTAAAGTCAGACAGACCCTGGCCAGATCCCAGCTCTGCCTCTTGCTGGCCAGTGGCCCTGGGGCCTCAGCCCCCAAACCCCAGCTCCCTTCCTATGGAGCGCTGGCACCATCCTCAGCTCAACAGTTTGGGGACACACTGACGACGACAGCCCAGAGTAGCACTTCAGCACCTGGCCTGGCCTCAAATCTTGCCTCTGCCACTTCCGGACACAAGTTTGGACAAGTTGCCTGACTGCTCTGTGCCTCAGTTTCCCCATCTACAAAATGGAGAATAATAGTGCTGAGCTCATAGGGTTATTTTGAATTTGAACGAGGAAATATCTGGAACATGTTTACAGCAGAATGTGGCACGTAGTAAGCACCAGATGCAGGCTTGTTTCATAGTGTTGTTCATAGCGCACCTGATGGGTGGCTTGTGCTTCACCAGAGTGAGAGTCATGCTCTCCCACATCCTCTGCCTCCATCCTACGCCCAGGAGGGTGCTACGAGGCCTTGTCCAGGACAGAGGAGTTTCCAATTAGCTGTGAAAGCCTCAGCCTGTCTCTGCAGAGACATCAGTGAGTCAAACACTTCAGGATCCACTCTTTCCCCAGACGGAAACGCCGCATAGGCATCAAATTAACTACCTCCTCCAACACGAATGGCGTTCGTTTCAGAATCTTCATGGAGGGGAAATATCAAGCAAGTCTCACTGTGATGAAACGTCATGATTTGAGCCTCTGAGCTCTTCTCCAAAGATGCGTTTTTTTTTGTTTTGTTTTTTTTCTTTTCCTTTTGGGCTGCTTAGGGCCGCACTTGTGGCATATGGAGGTTCCCAGGCTAGGGGTCGAATCAGAGCTACAGCTGCCGGCCTACGCCACAGCCACAGCAACCTGGGATCCTAGCCTCATCTGCGACCTACACCACAGCTCATGGCAACACTGGATTCTTAACCCACTGAGCAAAGCCAGGGGTCATCCCCACGTCTTCATGGATAGGAGCTGGATTCGTTAACTGCTGAGCCACAACAGGAATTTCCCCAGAAATTCCTTTTTAACATGCTCTTTCTAAGTCCCAAATCAAAGTGTCCCTTCCACTTGGCAAGGTGGATACTGCTATGAATATGATTACTTTAGTTGCCTTTTTTGGAGCTCTAAGTACCAGGCGATGTGCCCAAATTGTATGATGTAATCCCTTAATCCCCATGATGAGATTGTCATTGCAGATAGGAGAAGGAAACCAAGCCTCAGAGAGGCTGCCAAACAAACCCAAGGTCACCCAGCATGGAAGCAGAGTCAGGAGACGAACCTACGTGTATCTGACTCCAAAGGCAGTGCTCCTCACACCATTTCTTAGCTCTGGCTGCACATTGAAATCAACTGAGGAATGTTGAAAATGCTGGTTCTAGGGTGTGGCCTGGGCATCGGCTTTTATAAAGCTCTCTAGATCTGCCAGGCAGCCAGGTCAATAGGACAGGTCAAGGGGATCGATGGAGGCAAGTGGCCTGGGGAGATATAGCCTGTGTGGCTGTATACCTCACCCCCTCAGCTCCCCGCAGCCCCCCCAAGAGACAATTTAATCAAGAACCAACCAAGGCTCCGACTTCCATAAAGCAGCAACTCCACAAGCAGTCAGCAAGGAGGCAGTGGGTGCTGGGGCAGAAATTCCTCAGGAGCTGCTCCTGACCCCCAACAGTCACCTGGGTTGGAGCTGGGCTCCGGGCCGCCATCTGGCCTGAGCCACTGCCCCTCTCAGCTCAGTTCTGAGGCCCGGCTCTCTGAACTTTTATCCCTGAATTAGCAGTGGGATATTTTCTTCAAACACAATCTGGGGAATTGGGTTTGTCCGGATTGTGACTCAGGCTCATTCCTTTTGACATTCCAATGACATGTCTCTGAGCCCACATCCTCCCTCCAGATGCTTCTCCCAGACCCACAAACCCCGGTTCTGTTGTTCGCACCTTCCCCGAGACTGATGGATTCCACAGCCTCTGTAAGCTGCTGGCTTCTAATGGCTCAGATTCCTCATCTGTAAATTGGGCACCTACCTCATGTTCATGGAAGGGCTGCCAAGATTACATGGGAGGATGGTGTGGCACTTTTCCCAGTGCCTGGCATTCAGGAGGAACTCAGTAATCACGGTTGTGCTGTCTGTGTGATTTTGCTGGGGAGGGACAGCAAGCGGCCTGGACTGCCGGCCTCGGGGACTCAGACCCTGTGCGGTCTGCAGCGCTGGCCCTGGGTGGCCACCCACTGAGTTAGAGGCTGGCACACCCTCCAGTGCACTTCCCTCCCTTCTGCACAGGCCATCACATCGGCTTTAACAATTAATGCACTGGCCTGGCCCTGGCTATGAGACCCACTGGATGCCACCCCCACACACACCCCCTCTAATGCTCTCTCGCTCCATCCCCACCCCCCCCCCCACTCCCGGCCCCCACTGGTACTTGTTTCCTCCCTCCCACCCTTCCTCCTGGCTCCGCCCTCGAGTAGATTCCCCACTGAAGCCAGGCAGATCATTTTGAAGCCCTGTGATCGTCTGTTACTATCCTCCATGGCTCCCCAATTGCTCCATCTTGGCCAGCCTCCAGAGTCCTCTTGTGACCTGGCCATGGCCAAACTCTCCATAGCCTCCAGCCTCTACCGCATGCTCCGCCCACCCTTGGCACTGTCCAGGTACACCAAGTTCTCTTGCCTCTGAGGCTTTGTCCATGCTGGAAGGCCCTCTCCCCCTCCCCTCTGCAGGTCAGCTCCAGTTCACCCTTCCGCTCAAGGGGCTGAGGCCTTGGATCTTCCCTGTGTGCATCTCCTCAGATCACTTGGGCTTCCTGACAGCACGGTGGCTGGATTCCAAGAGCAAGGGTTCCAGAAGAACTAGATGGAAGGCCTGTGCTGTTATAACCTAGCACTGAAGTCACACAGCATCATTCTCTCTCTGTCATTGGCCACCCAGGCTCTCGGGAAGAGAGGAGAGTCAGTGTCATATCATAAGAAGAGCCCACGCAGCAGAAGAGATTGTGGCGATTCCTGGAAAACAAGAAGCTACAGAGGGGAGGGTGAATGCAAGAACTCAGCACACAACCAGCAACATGAGTGCAGGGCAGGTGCCCGTGACCCTCACCCTCTTACACCTGTGCCTTGGTAGGAGGTGTGGCCCTGACTCAGCACAGTTCAGCAAAGTGCGTGAGCTGTCGGGGAAGGCTTCTCTCTATACTGGAAACATTTACAATGTAACATACAATTTAAATTTAACAAACAATTTGAACAAACAATTTAATAGGTTTTAAACTTTAAAGCCCTGAATGTTAGTGATGTTGAAAAATCCCCCTGTGGTGCTGAAAAACCCTAAGATGGGCCACAAGTGATTTCAAAGAGGTTTGAGGCAGGAAAGACTGAGGATTTTCCAAAAACACCTCACCTGCAAAGAGTCATGTCTTCTGGGTGTTGTTGGAAAAGAAGGATCTGCCTGGCATCCACCTTTCTGACCAGAGGAAAGGCCTAGACTATTCTGGGGGTGTCCAGTGGATTGTGGCGTGTGTGTACTCCGTGCAGAGATTACAGAAGGACTGAGGTTGCTGGGGTGGGCAGAATCAGCCCAGATTTCCTCTTCTTTCTTGGCCTGGGTTCAGCGTCCTCTTTCTCTTTGCCAGCTAGGCCCAAAGAATTCACATTTCCAGAACATGAGGAATCTTCAGACCCCATGGTTTAGCCACCGACACCCTGTTTTGACTGTTACAGCTGTCGGGCTCCCTCCCTTCCCCTTGAGCCTCGGCTGTACCACGTGGTTCTCCCTGGGGGCTCCAGCCTTGACACCTGCTCTGTCTCTTTGGCAAGGAAAGGTGAGGCTGTGTGACCTGGAGTACTTTCCTGCCCTCTCTGAGGTGAGGTGCTGGTCTCAGGAGTAGTTAGGGAACAATCACACTAAAGGGCTCTGTGAAGAAACTAACAGGCTGTACAGTTCACACTTGTGGTTCATGACAATGGCACTCCATCCCAAGAGGAGAGCATCGGTGTGGACAGAGACAGGGGTGTAAGGCTGTATGCCAGGGCCTGGGGAAGCAGTGTAGACACAGTGGTGTACATAACATATATGGCCACTACCCTTGAGGGCTTACTATCTGAACTGTTCTAGAAACAGAGGGCAGGGTCTGCACAGAGACCGGAAAGATGAAGAAGAATTAGCCAGATGGGAGGCAGGAAGGGTTACCTTCCTGATAGAGGGAACAGCATGTGCAAAGGCCCAGGGTCCAGGGGGCACAGGGGCCTCTGGAGCATCAAGTAGAGGTGGAGCTGGAAGGGGTAAATAGTAAGACAAGTGAATAAATAAACTGTATGACATGTTAGGAATTGGTAAGTGCCAAAGAAAAATAAATCAGAAAAGGGACTGAGAACGTGTAGGGGGTGCCATTTTAAAAGGAGGGAAGGCTGTACTGAGGACAGTACTTTGAACAGAGCCAAGGAGGTGAGAATCATGTGACTACTGGCGGGGAAGGGCATTCCAGACTGGGGGAGTAAGTGCAAAGGTCCCCAGGCAGTGGTGTCCCTGGTGTCCCAGGGCAGTTGTAGCAGAAAGGCAAGGGAGTAGGAGGAGAGTGATGGCAGGTAAGCCTCAGAGGTGACAGGCCTGGACTGTACAGGCTTTGTGGGCCACTATGGACTTTGGCTATTAGCCCAAATGAGGTGGGAGCCACAGAGCAGGGTGACTGAAGAAAGGCGGGATGAGGGTGGGTTGACATATGCTAGCGCTTTTTCAAGTTTCTTATTTCAGTACCCACAGTACACACTGTGAGCTTGGCATCAGCATCCCCACTTCACAGATGAGGAAACTGAGGTTCTGGGGGTACAGAGACTTACCCAGAATTCTCCAGTTAGGACATTTAGCTCCAGGGTTCACTACTCACAGAGGTCACTTACTCAGTGCCACCCCCAGCTCCCCACTGGACACCCCCCCCACACGCTGCACAGGCCTCACCCACCACACCTGGGCTTCCTGGCTCTGCCAGGCTCAACATTCCAAAAGGCTGGTTGAGACAGGTGAAGGCAGAGAGCACACCTGGAGGCTGCGAGCCCCGCCTGCCAACCCCCAGGCCATGATCAGGCAGAGAGTGTGGAGGGGTGCCTGCGCTGGTGGGGGGCCAGGTGCTGGCAGGGTGTGTGCGCTGGCTGGAGGGCTGGTCCCCCCTGACCTGAGGGCTGCCAGCCCCACCTGGCCCACATTGTCAACTCCTCTCTGATGCACCTACAAGTTCAGGGCCAAGAGTTATTAAGGAAAAGTTACAACTGAGGACATGGTGCCATCCATGCCTGGAGATGATGCCAACCTCTAGAGGCCGGCCAGCCCTCACCACCTGGGCCACTGTCTCCTGCAGTAGGCATCTTCCACATAACCATGAGTTGACATGTCCGTCTGTCCTGATGTACTGTGAGGTCTCTAAGCACCAGCTGTGACTTAGGAGAACAAAGAGACTTATGACTTCATGGGGAGCTCCAGAGCTGGGCAGCCTGAGCTCAGATCCTGGCTCAGCCACTGCTGTGGGGCCTTGGGCCAGTTACTTTACCCCTCTGGGCCTCTTTCCAGGTGAACAGGGAAGAGCCATAGTATCCACCTTGTGAGGTTTGTGAGCATGGTAGGTAGTAATACATGTGAAAGCTTTACACAGTAGGTGCCCAGGAAGGTTAGCCATCATCATTATCTCTGCTGTTACCATCACCACCATCATTCCTCCCTAAGTCCTCAAGACCCATGTGGACCTGAGCAGGTGCCAGGCTGGAGAAACATGGTGACAGCCAGCCTCCTTGAGTTATCACTGGGGGCTGGGGCCTGAGGACTGGAAGGGATGATGGAGCTGGGTATGAGTCCATGTCAGCCGTGCTGTGTGACCTTGAGCAAGTCTAGTGCCCTCTCTGGACCTCCCTCTCTCCCTTGTTCACATGCAGATATACACGAAGGTCCTGCAGTTCTGCTCTGCAATTCTGTGACTAGGCTTTCTATGGGCACCTGCTGTGGGCCCAGCCCAGTGCCAGGTGCTCAGTGCAGGTGCCTTGATATCAGATTTGGAGGAGGTTTAGGGGCTTGGGGGCTCGGTGAGGCCTTGATATCAGATTTAGAGGGGGCTTGGGACCACTGGGCCTCCTGGTTCCCTGGAGGGGCACTTGTTTTCAAAGGTTTTGCTGGTTATTTGTTTTCCTCGTGCCTGTCCTCTTGCCCCCAGCAGGCTGAGTTCCACGCTCTCTCAGTGCTCAGCAAAGCTCCAGTCTTTTGGTACCAAGCCAGCTCCTGCTCCTCCTTCCACCCTCAGGTTGGCTTTCCTTCCTCCTCCAAGAAGACTTCCTTGTCTCAGGCTGAATTAGCTGCCCCCCAGGACAGCCCACGGGCTGGTTGAGTTTGGGGTTCATCCCCTACCAGACAGCTCTGGGAGGGCTGGGGCTGTGTCTATACCTGTGCTGTGTCTCTGGCACCATAGAGTACCAGCCATGTGGACACAGGGATCCCTTGGAGGAGGGGGGCAGGAGGAAGTGGAAACCCCCTAAGGCTCTAGCCTTGGAAGGAAGGGGTCTTCGACACTGCCTGCAAGGCTGAGGCCATGAAGATGGGGATCTAACCCTGGCTCTGCTCTGTCCTCAATGGGCAGACTCTCCCTCCATGAGCTTCTTTCCTCCTCTGTCACAGGCAGCCAGCCCTCACTGCCTCCCAGACAAGCCCATGTGGAAGGCTGCTTCCCTGAAGTCCTGGAGATGGTGTTTGTGTTGTTCTGAAGGGTCTGTGCTCGGCAGGTTTCTGTGTGTCCCCCTTTCAGCTATGGGCTCCCTGGAGCCTCCCCTGCCTCACACAGTGCGCGGGCCAGGCTGCCCTGGCCTGGCTCCTGTGCTGGGTGAGGGGTGGAAGCCCTGTGGTGCCTGTGGAGTGGACGTGTCTGACAAGGAGGAGTCTGAGCAGAGATCCAGGTGGCTGCGCAGCCCATGCTCACCCTACCCTGGCCAGGCAACCTTGGGCAGGTGACCTACATATCTGAGCCTCCCTTTTTTCACCTGTTAAGTAGAGATGCTCAGCGCCATTTCAGAGATTAAATGGGCTATGGATACAGAGCCTGGCACAGCCCTAAAGAAGGGACTCTCTGTGTGAGAGCCCGCTCTTTGCTAATTTAATGTCTCGGTTCCTCTAAAGGAGCCTGGAGGATGTGGAGCATGACTGGTGTCTTGACGGCCTCTCTCTTTCCTCTTGCTGTTCTGTCCTTTTAGCAAACTGAAAGCAGGTTTCTGACTCTGAGCTCTCCCAGGTAACAGAGTATAGAGAAGATTACAAAACAGTATTCTGTCTTTACCGTGTTTGTGTTTCTGGCACTTCTGCCTGTAGCAGCCATTGCTCAGATGGGACGTGGCTTTTCTTTTTTAAATATGCTGACCTAAGCAATGGTGTCAGGCAGCAGAGGGGTTGAGCTCCGGGACTCTGGGGCCAGGTGGTGCCGGTTCAAATCCCAGCCCTGACCATGTTTGCAGTCATTTCTTGCCTTGGTTCACTGCCCCCACCCCCGCCGCCCATACCATGTAAGAACAGCATTGGGACCCCTGTCCTGCCAGGGGGCCTTTACGGTGGTTGACGTGTACGAAGTACCCAGAGCCAGGCCCAGTGCACAGTCAGGGTTACCTCCTGCTTTGATCACATTTTAAAAAGTGACTTGATTTAGAACATGTGTGGGGCTAGACCTGGTGACTGCAGACATCAGGCCTGGCCTGGAAAACCCAGCCCTCCCCACCCCAGAGGCCTGCTGCTACCTGCCTGCCTCCCTGATAAGCCCCCGGCAGCATTGCTTTTAATCTCCAGGCTGGTAAACAGGCGATCAGGTTTCCCAGGCTTTGTCTGTTATTTGGAGCAGTTCTCAGGCCCTGTGTTCTCCCCCTCATCCTCCTTCCACCACCGTCCTGATTCCAAAACCCCCAGGGCCCTCTGTCCCTGACACATGCCTCCGTTTTCCCATTTGTGAGGTGGGCTATGCTCTTACCCAGGAAGTGCGCATCACACTGTTCTTACCTCGTAAACAGTGGTGAGAAATGACTCAAACGCTTAGCAGAAAATTAACCCAAAATTCCGTGGTGCCCTGTACCCTGCTCTGCTCACTCTCCCTACCCTCAGCCTCTTCCTTTACCAGGTCCCTCACGAGAATTCCCATCTTTCCTGTCCACCCATTTTCTCCACCTCTCTGACATCCCGCAATGTGGAACCAAGAGCATTACCTGCCACCTGGCTAGTCACCTGGGCAAGGAAGGGTAGCAGAGGTCGGTCAGAGCTGGGTTAACCACTGTGTGGCCTTGGGATGGTCAGTGGACTCTGTGCCTCAGTTCCTGCATCCATGAAAGGGGAACAGTAGCCCTACTTCCTCACGTGGTATCCTGGTGATGCTGGGAGCCATGGGGCTGGTGCACCGTCAGCCTCCCATGGCCGTGTTACTGGCATTGTCATCTGTTTGAGTCTGAGAGGGGAGGCCATCCTGCTGCCTACATGGTGGTTGCTGGCCCTGTGTTTGGCTTTAGCACATATGGAAAATGTCACCTCATCCCTCAATCTTTGGGCACAGATACCTTGGCAGAGTGGCCCGGCGCCTCTTACCTGCCCATCCCCACGGCCCACGGGCGTCCCTGGATCCTTCCACCAAGGCTAGAGCTAGAACTGGCTTCTAGACCCCACCTCTGAGCCGCTGTTCCCTGCCCTCGCCCTTTTGGCTGCACTCCCTCTGCCCCCACTGGGGCCCTGGCCAGGCCCCATGATGTGTGATTACCCAGATATGCCTCCTGCTTTCCTGGCTGGGCCTCCAACCAGAGGCCTCCTAGGCTAGCCCCGGACCATCACCTGCTGAAAACGTAGTCATACTTCACAGCCTTGGGCTTTCTGGATGGAGCTGGGGGCTAGGCTGGCCAGGCCTGGGTTTGAATCCTGGCTTCTACCACTTGTATGCTGCCTGGTGTCAGGTAAGCCTGTCTTCCCACAGGCTTGGTTTCCCTATCTGAAAAGCGGAATCATATTGGAGATCAAGGAGGACATGATTATGGAGCAGTTCCCATGCTCCAGGCATCCAGCCAAGCATTTCACCAGCATGATCTCATTTTCTCTTTGCAACTGCACTGTGACGTGGGTGACGACTGATAATTATGGGCAAGGACTGTGTGCCAAGCACCGTTTCAAGCACATTACATGCACTCACTCATTTAATCCTCAAGACAATGCCATAGGACTCCCATACAGGGAGGCGGGGGCAGGGGATCAGAAAGTGGCCAGCCCGGGGTCCCACCCTAACAGGAGACAGAGCCAGGCAGTCAAGCTCCAGAATGCATGTGATTAGCCATTTGGTGCTGTGATGTCTACATAGATCCATTTTAGATGAGGAGACTGAGACCCAGAGGGGAAGAGTGACTGGAACATAGCAGAGCTGAGTCCAAGGTTGGATCACTCCAAACCCCACACCCACTGGCCTCTCCTGTACCTCACGCAAGGCCAGGCACCTAGGTAGAGACTCTGTAGAAGGGATTGAATGGGGCTCCCCACCGACCAAGGGAACATTACTCTCCCACGGAATCTGCAGGCTCCTCTTTAGGATTCCTGAGCCTTTCTGCATGGGCTGGAAGTGAGTTGTGAACAAGGATAGCCTTCTTACCCACCTGGGAGATCCTTGACTATAGTGACTGTGCCTCATTCATCCATCCACCATCTACCCACTCATCCTTCCACCCCTCCACACACATCCTCCATCCACCCACATATCCACCATCCACCCATCCACCCATCCACCCATCCACCATCCACCCATCCGCCCATCCGCCCATCCATCCATCCATCCTTCCACCCATCTACCCACCCATCTACCATCCACCCATCCATCCATCCACCCACCCATCTATCTATCCATCCAGCCTTCCATCCACCCATCCATCCACCCATCCGCCCGGCCATCTAACATCTACTCATTCATCCATCCTTCCATCCATCCTTCCATCCATCCATCCACCCACCCATTTACCATCCACTCATCTATCCATCCTTCCACCCAGCTACCCACCTACCCATCCACCCATCCACCCATCCATCCACCCTTCCACCCATCCATCCTTCCATCCATACACCTACCCATCCATCCACCTAGGCATCCATCCATCCATCCATCCACATCCATCCATCCACCCACCAATCTACCATCCATCCATCCATCCATCCACCCACCAATCTACCATCCATCCATCCATCCATCCACCCATCCATCCATTCATGCACCTATCTACCCATCATTCATCCTTTCTTCCACCTTTATATCCATTCACACAGCCATTTACATAGCCATCAATCCACCTTTCATCTACCCACTCATCTGTCCATCTGTCTGTTCACCTACTCTTCCTTGCTACCTTTCTTCCATCATGCATGCACCCATTCATCTTTCCATCCATCCAACCAGCATTTCTTGTGTGCCAGGCCCTGTGCTGGGCTGTGCTGAGAACTTGGGTGAATTGTCTCAGTCCTTAATATTCAGGACTCATTCTCAGCTTAGAATTTAGTGGGATACAATATGACAAGCACATAACTGAGGCAGCATGAAGGGTTATGTTAGACCAGTAAAGTGGAAGACTCTGTTTTGGGATCAAGGAAGACTTCCTGAAGGAGATGTCCTTTGAAGGGCAACTCTATTAGTCAGGGCTCTCTAGAAAAACAGAACCAATAGAAAGTATATATAGAGAGAAAGAGATTTAGTTTAAGGAATTGGCTCATGTGATCATGGAAGCTGGCAAGTCCAAAATCTACCAAGTGGGCCAGCAGGCTGGAGTCCCAGGAACAGCTAGAATTACAGTCAAGTCTGAAAGCCATCTGCCACAGAATTCTCTCTTGCTCAGGGGATGTCAGTCCTTTTGTGCTAGTCAGGCCTTCAACTGATTGGACGAGGCCCACCAACATCATGGATGGCAATCTGTTTTACTCCAGGTCCACCAGTTTAAAGGGGAATCCTGTCCAAAAACACTCTTACAGAAACATCTAGTATAAGGTTTGAGCATATATTTGGTCACTGTGGCGGCCCAGCCAAATTGGCACATAAAATGAACTATCACGTCATCTTATACGAAGAGGAGCAAGGGTTCAAAGTATTCTAGGCATGAAGACAATTCTTCCCTTGGTGGAGAGGTGGTATGTGGCTTTGGGACAGTGGACATTCCACTAAGGAGAGAGATCTTGGGCAGGAAGTGGGCAGCAAGAGCAGGGAGTAGGTGGTCCTGCCCTGACACGCAGAAGGGAGCGCTTGATGAAATCTGACTCCTCGGGCAGGTTGGGGGAATGGGGTGATTCACAGCTGACAAGGTCCCTCCATTCCCCTTCCCCCACCTCAGGGCCCTGCCAGGCCCAAGTGGATGTGGTGGACAGGGAAGGGGGCCTGCCTCTGCAGCCGCCTCCAGCCACTCTTGGGTTATGGGCCCTGTACCTGCTGCTGGGGAGGGGCAGGCCTGGCCAGGCTCCCTTGTGCCCCCACTCAGATTTCTCTACCGACCCCCACCTCCATGCCTGTACCTGAGGGCCTCCTCTGTTCCCTCCCCTTCTGTCCCTGGCTGTGTCTGCCTCTCTCTCTCTCTCTCCCTCCAACCCCATCTCTCAGATAAATGAGGTACTCATCAATGGCTCTTTGCCTACCAGACGTTCAGACATCCCCATACAGAGTCTAGACGCCTGGGAACATCTCAGAGACTACCTTGTCCGACAGCCAGGATAACTGAGACCTCTGAGTCCTGCCCAAGGTGCAAAGGAGTAAGAAGTGGCCCCCACCCCCATCACCTCAGGAATGGGCCATCCACAGGGCATTGGGATCTGGGTGCCCTCTCTTTCTCTCCAGCTCCCATGGCAGATGAACCCGGAAATGGCAGTTAAACCCGGAAATTTCAGTTAAACCCAAGGCTTGCACGAGGGGCTGGACACCAAGGGCCAAGAACACTGCTTGGTGAAGTACAGGCTCCTTGAAAGTTTTAGGGCAAGAAAACACGTGGGCTTCCAGGGAGAGGTGGGCCTGTGAATGCCTGTGGGCCTCCGTCTCTCAGCCTCCATGATCCTGCCTGCCCTTGGTGGCCGTGGCCAGGGCCCGGTTTGGGATGTCTACAGTCCAGCCCCTCTCTGGCCTGCCCTATCAGAGGCCCCGCACGTCCTGCTCTTGTGTCCCTCTTGAGGGAACACAGGGTCCTCCTGGAGCATAGCCCTGAGTCAAGCCCCATCTTTGTAAGAATGGAGCTAGTCTCCTCCTGGGCAGAGCCCTGGGGACAACCAGGTGCCCGGTTCCTGGTATTCATCTTCGTGCACCTCACTTTCCCAACTGTAGCCTGGGAGAGTGACAGCTGCTTTCCAGATCCACTGTGAAATCAAGTGAGATAATGTTGGCAGTGCCCAGAACCAACCCGCATGGACAGGCTCCTTTGTGGGAGCATGACCGTTCCTATGCCCACCCATCAGCCCTCAGCCTGGGTTCTCGGAGGAGGTGCCACTCTATGAGTGCCTGCTCTGGAGAAATGGCTTACAAGATCCCCGCCAGCTGGTGCTGCGATCTTGCTACCAGGGCCACCCAGGGGGCAGGAGACATGGGTGTGTGCCCTTCACAGGGGCTGGGACATGCTTGCCCCTTTGTCCTAGACCTTGGTGCCATCCTTCTGCAGGGCCTTGCCCCTTCCATCGTAGGTCAGCTCCCCCCGCCAGGGCTCAGCCAAGGCCCACAGTGTGTCCAGAGTCACACAGCCCAAGAATGGCAGGGCCAGCATCAGACCCAGGCTATCTGACCCAATTCCCAAGCTTGTGGATGGATGTGCCATCTCTCCCTCGGGTTGGGCTCCTTTAATCGCCTCATGATGGGTCATCCTGAAGGCAGAATGACATGGGAGGCAGAAAAGGATGGAGGCTGAGTTAGAAAATCCAACAGGGTAGTGGTGCAAGGAACCACAGTGTCCTGGTGTGGTCTGAGCCCTGAGCCGTCTCTCAGCCAATTCATGACCAGAATTGGCGCTTCTGCTCAGTTGCTGTTTGTGTCAAGCCGGCGCCTCCTGCCTGAGTGACGACGTGAGGGGGGGCAGGCTCTCCTGGCAGCAGCTGCCCTGGCAGGGTGGGCAGGTCCCATGCCAGCAACCAAGGGCTGATGGTCATTGCTGGGCGGGAGGGAGATTGTGGAAACTCTGAGAGACGCAGCTGACTCTTCCGGGGAGTGGGAGGACAGAGGTGGAAGTGGGGGTGGAAGACATGGCAAAGGAGGGGTTTTCCTCAGCCCCCCTCCTTGGAGTGATGCGCCTGCATGTCTGGGGCATGAGCCAACCGCCCAGTTGTGCCCATGGTTGCATCCCAGGCCCACCCAGCATGGGGATGGCACCAGCAGCCTGGGGCTGGGAGAGAAGGTCCCACCTTCCTGTGACCACGTGAGGATCTGTGCTCTGCACACCTCCCCTGCCACAGGGAAGAGAACAGAGGTATATAGAGAGGGCGGCCACCCGGGGTCACACGGCCAGTGCTCCATCTGTGATCAAAGCCCTGTCTGCCATGGCTTGTGGCCATGCCCTCTGCCCAGTCCTGGCTCCTCATTCTCAGTCACTGTTGGGCCACAGGGCCCCATTTCGCAGGTGTCCGGCACATGCTTGTTGAATGAATGAATGAAGCTGGACAAAGCTGGAGCAGAAGCACCTCAGATGCTCTAAACAAAGGTCAAGCCTCACTCTGAGTGTGATCTGCACATCCCTCTGAGGAACCCGAGGCGTCAAGTGGAGTCTGGTTCGGGACTGGCTCGATCGGCATCTGGGGCAGGAGGTGTCTTATGTAGCCACACAGTCCCCCTGTGACTTGTGTGCTGTGATCCTGAGCTACCCCCGTGGTGGAGGGAGGCCCATAGATGGGTTTGGGCTGAGGTGCTTGCTGGCCTCTGGGCCACCTGCCCAGAGGCCACCCCAAATGCTGAGATGGCTCCGGGCAGCCCAGCCATGCGGTCTCTTCCCCTTCCACTCACAGACTGTAACATGAAGGAGCATGAGGGCCCCATCACTTGAAATTCCAAAGGGGGGACTCTGCCCCTTAGAAGCTTGCTAATCCCAGACAAACTCCTGATCTCCCTGAGACCGCCTTCTCATCTGTGATATGGGAACCAAGCCTGAACCAGTGGGAGTAAAACAGGAACGGCAGATTGAGTAAGAGCTGTTCCATGGAGCACTGGACAGCAGGGGAAGAGGAATATACCAAGCTGCACATGCCAACTCACTGCACCTCAGAAACACACCACAGAGAGAGGAAAGGCAAGTTCCAGAAGGAGGTGTTCATGTTGTCCTCTGTATAAAGATTAAAGGCACACACAACACTTGGTGCATATCATTTGTGGAGACACACCTAACTATACACAACGGTGAAAGACTGTGAATACACTTGAAGAAGAAACACCAAGTTCGAGACTTGTTACCTTTGCAGAGATTGAGAGGTGCCCAGAGGTGTGTGTTCAACTTGTCCAAGGCCCATGGTTGTTAACATGTGACACTTCGCGGCATCCTTTGTCTCTCCTGTGCATCCTCCAGCCCAGTGATACAGGAGGACAGGACAATGTGGGGGCAAAGGAGGAGGGAGCAGGTTTCTGCAGGTATATTTGACTGGCATTGCTTTTGAGTTGAATGTACCTTTGGGCAACTGACTTGACCTCACTGAGCTCAGCTCCCTCATCTGTGAAATGAGGACGCCCCTGCATGAAGAGCTGTGCAGACTCAGTGCAATATACCCCTACAGCGGCCAGCATGACGCCTGCCTCGCCCAGGTGCTCCTCCAGCGGCCATGGATGGCCTCGGCCTCTGTGGTCTTTGCATGTACAGAATATGGGAGGGTCTGCCTGGGGCTCTGTTCAGAGCTCTAAAGCTGGGGCCACCTCCCAGGAGCCCAGGGCCTCTGCAACTCTCCCCGTGGCGGGGAGGCAGGTCCAGGGACATTTTGCTCCACCGCAATCCCTGAAAATCCCTCCCTGTGTGACACACAGGCCCCACTAATCAGTCATAAGTTTGATCTTGAACAGAGAGGCTGACCACACAACTTCACAGCCCTTCTCCCACGTTGGGAAGCCCCCAGCCTGGGGTTCCTCTGCTGGTGGGGAAGGGAGACCAGCACCCACAGCCCAGCACATTCCAGAGAGCCAGGCCAAAGTTGCTCACCCGCACTGCCTGGGGCTAGCACCCACTTATTAGGCCTGGAAATTGGCCTGATTCTGTGACCTTGGCCCGTCCTTCCAGCCCTCGGCTTCATTTCCTCATCAGTCGAAAGGAGATGTGACGGCACCCACTGCAGTCAGATGATGTGTGGACGTTGTTGGCCTGAATAGAGCTACTTTTGCTATTAGCAATAATGTTGGGTGAAGCTCCAGGCCGTGTTCCTAACACAGGACCATAATTTTAAGCAACATGAGGTCTGTTTCATCCTCTGCTGGATCCCAGTGGCCAGATCCAGCTATGGCACACAATATATAGTATGTAAGTGTGTCAAGTAAGAGTCGGGGTGGGGAGGGGTGTCTCAGGAGGCATGGGTTTGACCCCACATCTGCCCTGATCCCTGTGTGACACTGTTCCCCACCTACCTGTTTATGGATGTCAAAACTAGTTCAAATGCCACCTCCTCCTGGGGCCTTCCTTGATTGCTGCTGAGCCAGGAGCTTTCTCCCTCTCCAAGGTCCTCTTGTACATCGTCCCTGTGCCCCTGGCACATTGGCTGTGTATGTGAGGCCCTTAATGATGTGTGAGGCCCTTGCTAATCTTGTTCATCCCTGCATGGCCCACAGGGCCTGCACACCATTCAGGAACCCTCTGAATGGATGGTGCTTTTTCTCTGCTTTCCTCATCCCTGCATGCCAAGGCCTAGCTCAGGGCCTGGAGCACCGGATGATTGGCAGGTGGGCAAGTACACAGAGGTTCTCCCCTGCTCGTTGAAATCAACTGCCCGTGTGCCTCCAAGGCAGGTGCCAGAGAGCCTCGCCTGCTAATGTTTACCACGCACAGCCCCTTCCACCAAGCAGGGCTGTATAACTGATAGGATATTGCAGAAATGACGGTATGTGACTTCCGAGGTTAAGTCACGTGGCGTTGCAGCTTCCACCCCACTCTGGGGGCCGTTTCCTCTGGGGGAGGCCTGCCGCCGTGGGGGCAGCAGCCTGTGCAGAGGAGCCGAGTCTCCCAGCAGCAGCTGGTACTGACTACCAGCCCTGTGAGTTGGCTGCCAGGAAAAGTGGAACCTCCGGCCCCAGTCAAGCCTTCTGATAACAGCAGTCCCAGCTGACACCTTGGCAGCTCCCTCACGGGAGGCTGAAGACCAGAAGCACCAGCACAGCCCCTCCCAAATTCCTGGCCAACAGAAAACACCAGCTGTAACCAGTGTTTGTTGTTGTTTGGGGTAACGTGTTATGCAGAGACAGGTAACTGCCACCGACAACCTCAGGCCATGGGATGCGGGCAGCAGCTGCCCCCATGTTGCCAGGTAAAGATGACACACACAGCCTGAGTCTCACCCCTTGGACTACAGAGGGTGGGGCGGGGGGAACAGCCGGAGCCTGGCAGAGGGGGAGAGAACCCTCTGTCCCAGGCCCCAGGCTGGGCACTTTCTGTCCCTGGGAGGCAGATCTGACTATTGTCGGCATTGTTTATCCCCTGGGACAATGTGAATGCTCCCCAAAGACAGAGGCCTCCCTGGTGATTCACAGTATTTGGGAGGAGGAGGCTGAGAGTGTGATTTATCAGAAACTCCTGCAAGGCCTGCTGGGTAACTGGGCCAGACTCTTGTCCTGTTTTTTTATTGCAGCATCAAATCCCCCAAGTTACATTTTCCCCATTTCAAGTGTACCCAGGTGTGACTGGGACGTCCCCTCTGCCAGGCCCAGGATGGGCACTGGGTGCTGGGAACGTGGAGGTGCAGGAGCCATGGCCTCTGCCCTCTGAAATCTTAGCCAGGGCCAGCTGAGGGAGCACACCTCATGCAGGGGCTGCGGCACAGCTCCCGGCCACTGTTACCCTGTGCCACTACCGCCATGCTCGGTCGCCTGGACTGTTGCCATAGCCTCCTCACTGGTCTCCTTGTCCTGTCCTTGCCCTGACCCTGATGTGAAAATGAAAACTTAAGCGGAAATCTCTGGGGCCACCACCTGACCCGCCTGAGATCATGGGCAGTGGGACCACCTGACATCCTGGGCCTCTGGATGGGATGTGAGACAAAGGGCAGACCCCCATCTGCCAAGTCCTGACCTGCTGTATCGAGGCATTTCATGTGAAATCAGGACACATGTGAAATCAGGACACATCAGGTGACACCACGAGGAAACCAGCAGACACCACAGCTGACCTGGACTCCTCACGAGGGTTAATGGCTTACTCACTGTCGCCAGACACACCCCAAATGTCACCCTGACAGGACAAGAGGAGAGTGTGTCCACCCGAAGCTGAGATGCCACCAGACATCAGGCTGAACAGAAGCAGCCCTGCCCAAGACAAGGTGGTGAGGCCCCACCTTCCAGGACCTCTAGGACACCCCAGACCCACCTGTGGCAATGGACTTGGATCCGCAGCTGCCTCAGGCTGGGTTGGATCCCCTGGAAGTAGGACAGGAGCCTCCTGGGAGGCTGGGAATGTTCTCTGTCTTGATCTGGCTGGTGATTACAGATGTACAGATTCACTAAGCCACATACTGAAGACTTGTTTGCTGTATGTGAATGAATTTTTTACAGAATCCATGTCCAGGGAAACAGGTAGAAGACTGTTCTAGGTGGAAAGAACTTGACATAGTAATCTTCAAGTGCAACATGTAAACCTTCATTAGATTCTGGTTCCAGGAAGGAGAAGAAAGGAATGAAGGAAGGAAGGAGGGAGAGAGGTGGGAAGGCAGAGTCAGCTACATAACACATTTGGGAGTCAATCTGAATACGGATTGAAAATTAGGGAATCATTTTACTCTTCCCTAGTAATACTGGTAATGTGCTTATGTAGCGAACGTCCCTGCTCTTAGGAGAGACATGATCAAGCAGGAGTCTGGAGACGTGAAGGCCTCAAATTTTCTTCAAATGCTAAGGGGAGGGAAAGCACAGCTATGTGACGATAAGGCAGATATGCCAGAATGTTAACAGTGGTTGAACCTAGATGGAATAAATATATGTGTTTATTTATATTTTCAATTTCTCAAATTTTAGGACATTTTTATGATAAAAGTTGGGGTACGGTGATTAAAATCTAAAGGTCTGGCTGTGGCCTGTGAGGCCCTCTGTCATCCAGCCCCTGGCATTCCTGATGTCATTCCCTGTCGCTCTCCCTGTCGTTGTCCCTACTCCAGTCGCACAAGCACACACAAACACACACACACATGCAAACACACTGGTCCCAGGATACACTAAGCTCCTCCCTGCCTGGGGTCTTTGCACTGGCTGTTTACTGGAACACTCCTCCCCCCCGACTGCCACACGGTTGACCTTCGCCCTCCGGTCTCAGCTCTGACCCCAGGGGGACTCAGTAGCCCAGTGCTGTAGCAGAGACCTCAGCACTTGCTGACTTTCCACCCTTGGCAGGGAAAATTCCTCGCCTTCCCTCATGGAACTGATGGCAGCTGCAGCCCCGGATACCAAGTGCCCCGAGATGGCTGCCTCCCCAAGCAGCGGGCTATCTCTCTCTTCTCTAGGAAGAAACCTTCCCCACAGACCCCGACAGACTCTCTCTGATGTTTCCTTGGCCAGAACCTGGTGGCACACCCACCCCACCTGTCACTGGGCATGGGGAGGCTGGCACTCCCTCCCTCAAAGCAGAGTCCTCTTGGCCAGAGGGAGCGGCTACGCGGAAGTCATGTGGGGCGGGGCCTCCCCCAGCTCTGGAACTTGGAGATGACAGAGCTCACTGTGCATCTGTGCCTTCTTTTCATCCTTCCAACAGGCCAAGGGAGCAGCTGGTGGTCTCAAATTCCATTTTACAGATGGAAAAATGGAGGCTCAAAGAGGCAGAATGATTTACTTAGTGCTGGTGGGTCCAACCTCCAATTCTCTGTAAGTGGAGAGGCTGCAAGGGCATGGCTGTCCAGGATGGGGAGGTTGCATCGACCTGGGAAATGCACAGGCTTCCTGGAGGGGGTGGCACTGGATGGCGTCTGGAGAAGGGAAGGGATTCAGTAGGGCTGGGCACAGAGTCAGGTGGCGGGAACCGAGTAAGCAGACCACGTAAGCAGAGCACCAGGCATATATGGGCACTGAGGACAGAGAAGGGAGCTGGGAGGGAGGGTGTGGTCGGATTTCCAGGTGCCTAGAGTGCCAAAGGAGGGTCTCTGCTTTGTTCTGCAGGCGACAGGGAGCCACTGAAGTTTCTGGGGGCCGTGAGCACTGCAGAGCGAGCTGAGAGAGGATGGAGGGTGGAGGAGGCTGGCACAGAGCTGTGCATTCAGAGAGGAGAATCAGGAGCCTCTTCTTGGGGAGAGGGTCGACTTCCTCAGCCTCATCTGTGAAATGACGTCTTGTGAGGACTGAAGCCCTTTGCAGCACAGTGCCCGTTCCTGGGCCCACCCCCTTCCCTGGGCCTGGAGCTGAGAACTGCACTCGCTTCATGTTGCCCTGAATTCCTGCAGCCCCCTGGGAGGGTGGCATTGTTTGAAAGGCCTTGACCACAGCACACAGCTACAGAAGGGGTCTGACCGCAGTGTCCCAGAAGTTGGGACCTTTGCCCCAGCTGCTGCGTGACCTCCTGGGACCTGCAGTGGCCTTCGATGACCCCACCTCAGCTCCAGCCCACCCCTAGGCCACCTCTTGGATCCCCCATCCCTGTCTCTGTCCCAGCTTCGTCTCCCAGACCCTGGTTCCCTCCCGACAGTACCAGGCCCTGGGCCAGGCAGAGGGATCTGAGCCTCCTGGAGGCCAAGAAAACTGGCTCAGTCTGGCACCTCCTGCCAACCCGGGACGCAGCTGAGACATGGGTGCAATTTTGGTCTCAAGGAAACCTGGCACTTGGAAGGAGCTCCCAGAGTTGGTGGTGAGCTTTACCTGCTGACCGATGCTGTCTGTGAACTATCTGACCGTCTATGAACAGCGCTGTTCTGTGAAATGTCTATGACCACCTATGACTGATGCTGTTCTATGAACCACGGACTGAGCGCAGCTTTTCACAGAAGGATGAACTGTCGGCAACCACAGCCTCAGGTGAGGCTTTGGCCGGCGTCTTCTGGGCAGCTTTGGGTGGGGGGTGGCGGCTCACTGGCACCTCAAGTTTGCTCGGGTTGGAGGCTCCTTAGCCCAGACGCTGACTCAGTGGGCTGTCATTCCCATGTTAGGGTACCAGGTCTCCTCTGAGTCTCATGTCCTGTGGCTTTGTGGGCTGAGAGGTGCCACCACCATTCCATCGTCCCCATGAGGCTGGGGAGGTGGGGTGCAAAGAAGGCTAGACTCTACTCCCAGCCTCAGGGAGCCCAGGACCCATTGCACAAAATTCACTATGGCTAGGCAGCTACCAAGCTCGGTCCCCTAACGTGGGAGGGGCCCTCCGCTCGGCCTGGGGAGTTGGGGGTGGACACAGAGAGGGACTTCTCACTAGGACACAACAGCGGGAAAGGCCAAAGGGAAGAGAATCCTTCTGTGTAGCTGAGGAAAGAGTTTAGGGGAGATGGAGGCGGTCCAGTTGGAGAAGTAGGCTTGTGAGACTTGAGGGCTGGGCTGAGGGAGGGACTTGATCATTTAGAGGGCAAGAGGCAGCCACTGAAGGTTCTTCAGCAAGAGAGGGACATGTGAGCTGGCTTTTCCCCAGGGGCTCAGGTTGAAGTGAAGCCAGTGGGGAGGGTTCTAGCAGCGGCGGGGCCGGGAGAGGGGCGGGGCCTGGGCATCCCCTACCAAGCTGGGCATGTGGGCCTGGGGATCAGGAAGAAACCACGAGAAGGGACCCTCTGGGTATTTCAGGAAGCAGGGCTCAGCCGTTTCCGGCACAGATGGGGTCACCAAGATCAGAAGAGGGCCAGGGTCCCACAACAAGTCTGTGACAGTTCCTGTGCCACCCAAGGCTGTGAGCTCCTGGTGCCGGCCCGGCTCAGCCGGCCACCCTCCCCCTGATGGCTCTGGAAAGAAGAGCCAGGATTCCAGTGCTGCCTGTGCTCCCCAGGTTCTGTCACACGGGGTGGATTGCTTCACTTCCCTGTTGGCAGAGTGCGGTGCTAATAGCACCTGCCGCTTTGGGCTCCTTGAGGATGAAATGAACTGACAGGCTTAGGGTCAGAGAGCTGAGAATGGGGGCTGCAGGCGGGGAGGGTTCAGGAGCCTTCTGCCACAGTTACCCTCCCACCCCTCACCTTCCTGCCTCCTCCCCACACACAACCCTTTCCCAATTCTCTTCTTCCCCTCAAAAAAACAGAATAAAACAAAACAAAAAAAAAAACAAAAACAAAAAACAGGCATTCACCTGTTCAGCCCGGGGGGCCTCTCATGCCCATGTGCTGTCCACTGAGCCCTCCCTCCATGGGGTCTCCCTGCTGCTTCTCACCAAAGAGCCTGAAATTTTGGCAGTTCTCCCAGCTCCACCGCCCAGGTGAAGGGGCCAAAGCCCAGAGAGGTGGGGTCACTTGCCCAAGATCGCCCAGCTTGAAGGTATGAGCCTGTGTGCTGGGCCCAGTGCTTTGCTGGGGGGAAGGGCTAGCCCTTGGGGGCATTCTACCCAAAAAGATTGCACTCATTCACTGGTTCATGTATTCATCCATCCATCATCTCTGTGTCTGCTCCTGGATCTCATGTGTCTTGAAGCCATAGGCTGTAATGTTGACTTCCATATCCCCCAGCTCCTCTAGGCCTAGGAGCTGCTCCTAGACAGAAACTGAAGAAATACAAATGTAAGAGAATATTTGGGAACATGACATGTTCACACTGCATGCCTTCACTTGCTCAGCCCTTGAGCCACTGTGTTCAGATTTCCATCCCCTGCACTCCATGGAATCCCGTCTCCAGCACCACCGATGGCTGGTATCCAGGTGGACACTTCCAGTTGTTGCTTGTCAATCCTCATCCTCCGACTCTGTTACCCTCTCCTCTTTCACGATTCTCACGCTCCTCTCGGGGATCCTGGCACACACCCTCTCCTGCTTTCCCTCAATCACCCCCCTTTGTCTTCAGGCCCCTTTAGGAGCTCCTTTTCTGAAGCCCTCTCCTTCAGAGCTGGGGTTCCTTTTTCTCTGAACACGCCCCCTCTCCAGGTGTTCTCATGGCTTCCCTGGGATCTAGGACCCTGGACAAGGAGGGCGTGAAGGGCACCTAACCCCAGGCTACTGACGGGAGTCCCCTAGCAACAGGACACGGGGAAGGGGACCAGTCTCGGGTGAACTGAAATTGGCAGTAAAAATCACCAAACCCACAAAAGGCCTCCCCTTCCTTCTTTTACGACCGACACAGATGGAGGAGACCAGCATCCTCTCTGTGTGCGTCTCCTCTGTGAAAGGCACTGTCAGAGTGTTCCTTACTCCTCGCCAGCCAGAGGAGGAATGGGAGGTATTAGTTAGCTCCAGCTGCATGACAAACATCCTAAAACTAAGTGGCTTAAAACAATGACTTATTCAGCTCACAGTTCTGTGGGTTGGCAGTTTGGGCTTGGCTTAGCTTAGTGGTTCTCTGCTGGTCTGAGTCTGTGGTCAGCTGGTGGCCTCTCTCCAGTTGGTCTCTCACCCACAGTGGACTAGCTGGGCTTTTTCACACAGCAGGGAAAGGCTCCAAGACAGCAAGAGCACAGGCTGCAAGGCCTCTTGAGGCCCAGACTTGAAACGGACATGGCATCCCTCCCTCCCACCACCTTCTCTGAGTCCCAGCAAGCCACAGGGCCAGTCTGGAGTCACAGGAGGTAGGGACAGACCCACCTCTTGATGGGGAGGACTACGAAGCATGAAGGTCATTTCTCAGTCTGTGCAGAGACAGTCCTCATTTTGCAAGGGAGGCTGGTAGGGACAATACGGCCTGGTGGACTCCAGCCTGCTGATCGTCCTGCACACCCGGGCCTGTGGGCCTTTGAGCTAACAGAGGCAGGCCTCGGGGAAGAGGCTGCTCCAAGGGGTCCAGGCGGGCGGGTAACAAGCGGGCGCTTGACTCAAGAGGAAGATTAAGGACACTAAATCCGTCCCGGGTCTGAAGGGTGGCCAAGGCAGCAGGGCACCGCTCCCAGGGCAGGCCTCCGAGGGAGGGGAGCACCGTGGCCTCCCCACCCCACTGCCTGGCTCCCACCGTGCCAGCCTGTCCTGCTGGGAACCTGAGCAGCCGGCATGTGCCAGGCCCTGCACTGAGCCCAGGAACCGATGGCCGGCAGCAGTCCTTGCCCAGACCGACAGGGCACACAGGTGCCACCGACACGAGCCCTTGGTGTTTTCCCTGGGTCATCCTAAGGGCTGAGGCTGAGGACAACGAGGCTTCTGCGCCTGCCTGCGTGGAGTCCAGCCTTCCTGCTTCCTAAATAAGTGTCAGGCCTCAGGCAAGCCGCCGACCTCTCTGAGCCTCAGCTTCCTCCTCCATAGAACGGGACTGACGCTTTCCCCACAGGAAGGTGGGAAGGGTTAGGGAAGACAGACAGACACAGAAACTGCTTCTCTCCAGGCTGGGCAGAGGCCACTTTGTTCAGAAATGTTAGCTGTCACCAGCTGCAGCCCAGGAGCCCTGTCCTCTCCCCAGCGCCGAGTCCCAGTGTGACTGTGGATCAGAAAGGGAGTGTGGTGCGCACGCCACATAGTGCACGTCCCCCGTGTGGGCTTGAGCAGCTCCCCCATCAGGTGGATGTTTCTGCAGTGACGCCTGTGACCGCTCACAGCACCTGGGCTCAAGTTTCCCGACAGCCTCACAGAGTTCCAGCTTTCCCACTAAACCGGCCTTTTCCAGCTCTGTTTTTCACGAAAATTTTGGCTATGGGAATTACAGAGAAGAGATTCTGGATCACTGCAGTTATTGCTCAGCAGTTTTTCGTCTTGGCTTCGTATTAGAATGAGGTGGGGCAGGTGAAATGTGGACTCTTGGGCCTCACATCAGACCAGAGGAATCAAGCTCGGGATGTGGGTCCCGGGGAACAGGCACCGTAAAACGGGAGGCCAGGGAGTGGCCGGGGTGAACCGTACTAGAGACCGATTATCTGCTGGTTTAGGAGGGTTGCGGAAGACTTCTCTGAGAGCGGAGCAAGCTTGAGTGAGCTAAGCGGGTGAAGAAGGGGAGGAAGAAGGTCCCCAGCAGAGGACACAGTGGGCACCAGCTCCCCAGGCAGAGAGACCCTGCGGAGCACGTTAAGGGGCTGCAAAGGTGGCTGGGGCTGGAACAGGGCTGAGCTGCCCGCTCGTATTCCTCTTTGTTAGGGGTCAGGGCAGAGCTTTGAGACCGAGACCTTCCTGAGGGTGAAATCTGTGCCCAGAAAACTGTTTGCTCCCAAAGAAAAGAGAGCAGTGAGGCCAGGAGAGGGCAGGAAATTAAAATCAGCACCAGTTGGACTGGGAGGAGTCGCACAGATCCACTAACGCAATGGTTGTTAAGTGTTTTTATTTTTTTAAGTTACTTTGGTGCCTTTTTGTCTAACAAAATATTTTGCCACTGTCCCTATAATGGTTGGAGCAAACTAGTGGTGATTCTGGGGGTTCTGGAGTCCTGCTCCATTTGACCTTCCTGCCCCGACCCTCCCCAGGTCCCCTGGGGACCCTGGGGAACCCAATCTGAAAACCCCGGGGAACTAAGGCTCAGAGAAGGTTGACAGGATTGCCCGAGGTGCCCCCGGCTCCCTTTCCCATGCTCCTTTGGCCTGGGCCAAGCCCCCCCCCCAAACCTCTCTCCACTAGGTCTCCCTGTGCAAGTTTGCCTTTTGCCCCAACTCACATATGGGCAGAAAAGTGTCCCTGCAAAAGACATGTTGAAACCCTAACCCCCTGTACCTTATTGAGAAATAAGTTTTGTGCAGATGTCATCGAGTTGAGATGATGTCTTTAGGGAGGCCCTGATCGAATACGACCTGTGTGCTTATTAGAAGCAGGAAATTTGGACTCAGAGAGACGGCTACGTGATCACAGAAGCAGGGACTGGGGGACGCGGAGGCAAACCAAGGAACGGAGGGTGATGGAAACCACCGGAAGCCAGGGAGAGGCAAGGAAGGGCTCTAGCAGAGCTCTGCGGGAGCACGGGCTGCTGACACCTTGATCCAAACTCCTGGCCATGGAGACGGAAACCTCCCTGTTGTCTTAAGCCACCAGCCCATGGCACTTTGCTATGGTGGCCTTAGGAAACCAGTACACCTCCTAAATCATTAGTCATTTAATTTTCCCCTTCAGACAGAAGCATTTAAAGAAACTTGTACACATTTTTCTAAAAAGTAAATCTCCCATCTCTGCTATAAATGGAAGACCACGATGCTTTCCTTAAAATAGAAGTCGCCTTAAAAATAAAGACCATGAAAACTGGCCCATCCAGCAGGATTCCGTTGCCTGACAGCTCTTATTGGGGGACATTTTGTTGGAAAAGAAGATGAGCAGGTGACAAAGGGTGTTGAGGACACCGGCATCTAGCAGAGAGCTCTGGATGTATCAGAGAGAGAAAATGAGAATCAAGTAGAGAAAACTCCCTTATGACCTGAAAATGTCTCATGCTGAGATGCCGCCAAAGATCCGGCTTCCAGGGGCAGCCATCACCCATTTAGCCCACCTTCCTCTTATGTGTGAGAAAATTGAGGCCCAGAAAGGTTCAGTGATTTGCCCAAGGTCACACAGCGTTGGTGGCCAAGGCTGGATTTGAACCAAACTCCTATGTGCTTTCCAGGAATTTATACACGAGATTTCTTGGTCCCAACCTACAGCCCAGGTCATGCCTGAGTGACCACAGAGCAGGGGCAGTAAACTCTGAAGGCCAAGCAAACAGACTCAACCTGTGTGACATAACACTACAGCAGTTAGAGCCAAGTGAAGGTCGTGCAGAATTACTGCTATACTTCAAGGCAACACCGAGGGTTATAGTTCAAGGAATAATCACAAGGTTTTTTACTTCTTGCTTCGTGGGACTATCTGTATCAGATATTAGGGTCCTTGCAGGCAGCTGTCCCACATCCTGTCACTTAGGCTTGCATATTAAATGGCACCACATTCCCCCCTCATCTGACCAGGTGGCATCTTCTTCCTTCTCCCTCGGCTTCTCTCTCTCCGTCTCTAAGCTTCCCTTGTCTGCTCTGGCGCTGGGGTTCCAATCCCAGCTCCACTGTGTGGCCTTGGCCAGGTGGCTCATCACCTCTGCACCTCAGTTTCCTCAGCTCGGAGGTCATGTCTGTGAGCGTTTGGATCAGTGCCTGGCACACGGTGGGAGCTCAGTCAGTACTGATCCCCTCCACCTGCCAGCCCTCAGGCTCCTGTCCTTTCGGCCACACCTCAGCTGCAGTGGGAGTTTTCAGCATCACCAGCCATAACGAAAACTGTGCCTTTTTTTGAGCCAGGCCCTGTTCTGAGCCCTTTCCTGCATTAGCCCATTTCATCTTCCCATCAACTATGTGCAAGTGATACTGTTATGACCCCAGACAGAGGGGCCCACACCTTACAGGACCTCCCTGGGACCCTCCCCTGGCTGCACCCCTTCCCCCATATTCGGCAGGGCCACAGGGAGGGTCGTGCCCAGGGCTGGCATGCCCTGGTACCCCAGCCATCCACCTGAGGGCAGAGAATTCCACGGCTGTGCACCAGGTCCTAGCTGGACGCAGGGCTCTGTGGGGGCACAGGTGTGGCTCACCTGGAACCGGAGCCGGGTTGTCCGCACACACGTGTGCGCAAACCTGCTCAAGGGCGAGGTCAGAGCCAGGGATGGCCAAGGGGGAAAGGGCTACCAGCAATGGCCAGGGGCGGAGGGTGGGTTCTCCCAGAAGGCCAAGGAGTCTGAGAATTTTTCATTCAGACCTGGCCCCTGGCTCAGCATGGAACTACATCTGCCAGGGTGAGAGCTGGATAGCTTTTACTTTGAACAGCATGGTAGCTCAACGTAGAACTTGTCATTATCTTTGGTTTGGATATGAAGTTGCTGTGGCTATAGTGTAGGCTGGCAGTTGCAGCTCCAATTCAACCCCTAGCCTGGGAACTTCCATATGCCACATGTGAAACCCTAAAAAAAAAAAAAGGGGGCTTGTCATTATCTAGACAGAGGTCTCTTTGCGGCCCTTTGGTGGCCCCACCCACTGACCCACAGAGCACAACCATATGTCACATTAAGGTATGTGCTGGGCCCAAGGCTTTCAGTACACACATGGAGAAGGCCAGGCTTAAAGATGAAAACAGGACCTAAGCACAAGTGGTAACAGCAGTCTGGAGACAGGAGGGTCAGGGCCCATGTCACAGCCACCTCCCCGCTCAGTGCCTTGGTTTCCCCACTTCCCTGAGAAGAGCATTGGCCTCTCCCCTGCCCCAGGGCCTGACTAGACCCCACCCCTCTTGGTAACCTGGCCCTGTCTCATCCCTTCCTGTCCTACAAAATGAGCCTCTCCCCCCAAGTCAGGTGTCTGAGATCCGACACACAGCTGCCTATGGACCCTTCCCACCACCTCCCACATGGTCATCCCGCCTGCTGGCTCACAGCTGGTTTTGCCATCTTTGCACAACTAATCAGAATGGCAGAGTGATTATGAGAGCCCACCTCGTGCAGCCTTGACCTTCAGAAGGGGCTCCAGCGCCGTCCTCATGTTACAGATGGGAAATCTGAGGCTCAATTTGGGACTGGACCCTTGCCCAAGGTCAGAGCTGGTAAGGGGCAGAGCCTAGAATAGCACACAGGTCTCTCGGACCCCCAGAGCCCACACATCTACCCTATGGCCAGAAACCACAGAGGAGAGGGGTCTTTTCCTCATTGCTCTGTGTCCTGGGACAAGTCACTTGCCCTTTCTGAGCTTCCATTTCCCTGGAGAAGTGCCACGGAGGGCGCCTGGGGTTGCCTATAGCTGATGGATTCTGGAATTCCAGGAGTGGAACGGGGCGGCTGGCGTGCCGGGGGCCCACCCCATCTGGCTCAGATGACCAGTCCTGAGGGCCCAATCAGGCCAGCCTTGGATCAGGCCATAAGTGGGAACAAAACAGTCAGGGAGCTTGCCTCCTCAGCTTTGTTTATTGTCTGGGAGCTGGGAATACTTTGAATTGTTGTGTTTGGGGAGGGAGGGAAAAATAACCAAATCTAAGAAGGCAGCCAGTGAGCAGCCAGGCAGGAATGCAGGGGAATCAGGCCTGCCCGGTATGCCGGGAGGACAAAAGTGCTCCCAGAGGCCCAGCACCTCAAGTTCAAGGACCCTCCACTCTGACAAGACATTCGGATTGGCTAGAAAATGCCTCATTTCCAATTAAGTTAGGATCGCGGAGGGTGGGACCCAGACAGAAAGATCTAAGCTTCCCGGGTGATGGCGACGGGCACCGAGGTGGAGGAGCACCGCAGCCTCACGGCGCTGCCCTGGCAGAGGGCTGGGGACACAGGCTCTGGCAGCCCTGGCCCAGAGTTCTGGATTCTGCAGGGCTGGGCGGTGGGGGGCCTGGGCCTTCCTCTCAAGTTCCAGGCACTGCCGCTAGTCTGGGGGCCACATTTTGAGAGCCTCCCTTCTGTACCCTGATGACTCAGTGTGGTCCCCGGTGCAGGAGCATCGGAGCTCATCAGAAATTCAGAACTTCGGGCCCCACACCAGACCATGCCCTGGACTCCACCTGTGGACACGTCCCCAGGAGACCGTGTGCACTTTGCAGTTGAGGAGGCCGATCTAGGTCACTTTGGCCAACTGTTCATGCTGCAGACGGGGAGACCAAAGCCCTGATAAGCAGAGGCCCGCAGGTCTACAGAGCCACTAAGGATGCTCAGGGCTTCAATCCCGCTCTCTCCGGGGAGGGGCTCCCTGTGGGGTTGAATGCAGTCCCAAGGTTGGGGTGGGGGGCTTTAACCCCAGCTACACAAACAGTAGTTTTGCGGTTTGTGGATGTGTGTAGGAAGGGCACCCCCACACGTGGGGGCCACGGCTCCATTCATTCATTCAGCAAAGGTCTGGGGGCACCTACCATGGGCCAGACACTGCTCTGAGCTCTGGGAATATGGTGCTGGACCCCGTGGACTCAGGCCTGGAGGCGTATAAATGGATGGACATGTAAACGATCAGGTATATTCACATGGTTTTCCAAGTTAGGGTGAAAATGTAACCAGATCTTGGGCAAGGAGACCTTGGCCTAAATGATGGGAAGGAGCCAGCCAGGAAGGGCTGGGGGCAAGGTACCCTGAACAGAAGGAGCCCGGGGTCTGAGGGAAGCCCAGGGGTCCGTGTGGAGGGGAGGAAGAGGTGAGTGACAGAGCTGGGGGGGCGGTGTCGCAGAGGCGTGAGGCTTGTGGGCGCAGTGCCAGCCGGCCATGCATGGGCTGGTTCAAAGCAGAAAGAGCTCAGTGGGTAGGGGGCTCTTTCTTTGGGTTTTTACTGAAGCATCCATCACACTGATTGATACCCTCAGACCTAAAGTGCACACACCTGAGGTCAGGAGATGGCACCTTTGCAACCTCAGAAGGCGGTCCTTCCAGTCGCGCCCTCCCTCCCACCAAATAGGGGAAATCACTGCTCCTATTTCCAAACCCACAGATTCACGCCCCTGATTTAGAGTCTGTATAAATGGCATTTAAATGGTGGTCCATGGTGCCAGCTGTTTGGGGGACCCTCCGGCTTAGGCCTCCCAGGTGTCCTCCATCTGTCTGTCTGTTTTCACTGCCCTGTGGAAGTGCACAACCAGGCTGTTTCCGGCTTTGGGCTCTTAGCAGTAGCGCTGCCATTCGCATTCTTGTACAAGTCCTGCACGGACGTATGTTTTCACTTCCCTTTGGTCAATGCCCAGGCCTAAACGTGTTGGCTGATTGGTTATGAGGAACTGCTGAATGGTTTTCCGCAGCCGCAGTGCCATTCGTGCCTCCCCAGCGGTGGGGGACAGTCCTAGGGTCCCAGGGTTGGGCGAGGGGGACATGGGAGGAGGCCTGCAGTCACCAGAAGGGGGACAAGGGTGGGCTGGCCTGGCAGGCTGAGGAGGTGGAGAGCTGAGCTGTACTGGTGGGTGAACACACAAAAGCCCACGTCCCCCGCTGCAGGTCTGTCTCCTGCTCTGACACCCTCCCCTTCCCTAGGGCAGATTTGCTCTTCCCACCAAGGGAGAGGAGGAAGTGCACCCTGGAGACCTGTTGCCCACAGACCACATCCGGCAAGGGCTTCCCGGTTCCTCTGTGTTCTGGCCCTGGGCCCCGCTGGGGACCCCTACCCTGTGGGTGCTCACAGTCTGACTGAGATCTAGGCTGCCGGAGGGCAGTGGGCAACGTGCTTTGGGAGAAGGAGTAGCATGGGGGAGGGAACAGCGTGGGTGAAGGCCAGGAGGTAGGAAAACTCAGGATGCCTGGGTGGGAGGGCAGCTGACTGGTTAACCAAAAGCTAGACCATGTGACAGCTTTCCACATGGGTCATCTGCATTTAATCTTCACATCAACCTGTGCACAGGGGTTCTGAGCAGTCTGGCTTTACAGATTTGGAAACTGAAGCCCAGAGAGGTCACCCAGTTCACCCTGAGTCACAGAGCCCATGAGACACGAAGTTGGGATTCGGCAGCAAGGGGAGGTGGAGAGACCAATTCCTGAGGTTCAGATGCACTGATAAAGGCTCTGTGGTGCCGCCATCTGTCCGTCCACATCTAGAGTTGTGGACACACTATGCCCAGGGGAATAGTTACCAGGATGGGGACCGCTCAGCAGCTCTGCCACCATCCCTTCCTCTCTTCCGGGAGTGATGGGCGGTCTGAGAGGCATGGGAGCTGCCAGAAGACCCTCAGCCCAGCATGGCTGGACCCCAGGTGCATTTCAACAACTCTTGTCACTCACCAGGTAGACAGATGAGACGAACATTCTCTGGTGAAGGACGAAGGGTTTTATTTAAAGCCCTGGATCGATTTTACTTTATTACCACCAACTGCTGAGAAAAGCATCATCGAGCAGCCTTTTCAAAATCTCATTCACTGCCTTTGAGTCCAGGCGTTCCACGAGCTCTCCCTGCAATCGATTTCTGTTCCTGGAATGAGAAGAATGAGTCCCTATGGACTTTCAGGCCAGAATGTGGCTTCCGAAGGAAACCTCTGCCTGGGTTTCCTTGAAGGTCCCTCCTCCTGCCAACGTGTTTGCTTCCTTGGTGCTCACGGCCTCATCCTGGAGCCTTGGCCCCCTCGCCCGGCAAGGGGGTGGGACATGCACAGAGATGCCAGGTCTCACACCCAGCCCCCCACAGGGAGCTGCCCCTGGGAGCTGTGCCCACGCAAGGGGTGGTCATGCCTTTCAGCTCCAAATGTCAGTAGATAACAACCCCGAGGTGGCTCCGCCTTGCCACGTTTTCCAGATAAAGCAGACATTCAAGTTTGTAAAATGTCAATTCTTCCAAATTTGCATTCATAGCAATTAACTCAATGTATGTTAAAACCCCAAGAAGTACATCTGGGAGCTGGATTCAGTGCAGACCCCCCCCCCCCGCCCCCATTTTCCCACTCCTGGTTTGAGATTTCTTGTGACAATGGCTCGATGAGGCAGGACTGATTATCTCATATTGTAGATGAGGAAACTGAGGCTCAGAGAGCAGACATGCAGAAGTCCCAGAAGAAGCCAGGAACAAAGCTGGGGGTCCCCAGGTCTGCCTACCCTATGCCAGCCGTCTCCACCTCTTGTTGCTTTGCCTTGGGGCGGAGATTGGAGCACTTCCTGGCGCCTGCCCTACCACCTCCCGCTCTCTCTCCTGCCCTCTACAGCTGGGTTTTTGCCAAACACGGAGGACCCTAGAATCTCTTCTTTTAAGAGTGTGGCCTCTGGAACCAGATGGCCTGGGTTTGAATTCCGGCTCTACTAAGGGCCCACTGAGTGACCTTGGGCAAGTTAATTTTTTTGTGGCTCAGTTTCCTTTTCTGTAAAATGGGGGAGATTGATAGTTCCAACCTTACAGGGTGGTTGTGAGGATTTGCTGAGTTAAGATACTTATATGTCTGTGCCCAGCACGTAGCTAAGTGCCATACCAGGGCTTGTTAAATACAATAAATGCAACGAGCATTTGTACAGTATCTACTGTGTGCCAGGCCCAGGACTTGATGGAGGCACAAGAGACAAGGTCCTATCCCCAGTGGAGCTGATGGTCCAGAGGAAGAAGACAGAGGGTTGGATAGGCCTCACCCAGGTTCCTATGCTGACCCCGTCTGCATCACATAGGCCCACCTGAAGCTCAGCCCACCCAATAGGCCTTTCCAAACTGCAGCTCTGGACAAGCCACTCCCCTTCACTGGTCCAGGGGCCTCCACTGGCTTGCCCACTCTCTGCAGCTCTCAGCTGGGCCCACATCACCTTCGCTTAGGGCCCTCCTTTGCTGCAGGCAGGCCTGGACTGTGCTCCCCCTCCCTTCCCCTCAACCCTCTGACTTTGTCTACAATTCCTGGTGGTTCAAACCTCAACACCAGAGTCAGTTCTCTGCACTGTGACCTTCCCTTGGCACCATGTGCAGAGAGACACACACAGGGCATCTGGGGAGGTTCTGCCTGCACTCTTCAGCTCATGGGGCAGCATCACTCATGGCAGGAGAGGGGAGAGGTGTGGGGACTTAGTTGCTCTGCCTCCAGCTTTGTGTAAAAGAGGTGCAGGCTCCCTGAACTCAAAGGAGAGAGCTGAGGTGCCCAGAGTGGATGCTACCTAGGGTGGCTGGGATGCTAGAGGCATGGCTGCTCCCTTGGTGCTTCCTAGAGGAAGTGGACCTGGGCCAGCAGAGAAGGGCAGGGAAGGCTCTGGAGGAAGGCACCGGAGGGCATGTGCCAGGGTCTGGCTTGGCTGGAGCTGCAGTGGGAGTAGAATGTCAAGATGGCAGGGGTCTCGATGAGGAAGCCAGGGAGAGAGGAAGGATCAGCTCTGAAACCCTGCTTCTTGCATCCCTGTCCACCCTCTGGGGCTGCTCGGAAGAGGGTGTCATGAGGCACTTTCCAGGTGGTGGGTCCTGGTGCTAGGCCAGGTCTGGCATAGAGGATGGCTTTCTGTGGGCCCTGTTTGGGATTTTGTCTTTCAGTCTCAGTCTACAAGGTGGAAAAAATCCACACAGCCTCCCAGGTGCAGAGAGGCAGTGAAAGTAAAAGGCCCTGGGCTCAGAGAGGGAAAGTGCCTGCCTGAAGTCACACAGCACTTCCCCCAAGCCTCACTAGGACGTGGATGTGAAATGTGGTTTCTGAGGACCCAGTCATGTAAATAAGAACAAGAATAACGGCACATTCCCCATTTTCATTTAAAAATAGACACTCACTTGGCAGTTAAGAGCTCTTTACACTCAACCTTGGGTCTTCATAGGGCCTGGGGGAGGCAATGAGGGCGCGGTGGCAGTGCTTGGTTTTTGGAGGAGCATACAGAGGCTCAGAGAACTGGATGGTGGCCCAGGAGGAGGTGGTGGTGAGGTTGGGACCTCACCTCTCAAGGGCACCCAATGAGCCAGGTGGAGGGGAGGGGTAGTGGGGTTTCTGGCTCGGTGCAGGGAAGGAGGGACCAGGGGTCGCAGGCCCTCTCGCTCTACGTGGGGAGACAGGAGAGGACTGAGGACCCAATGTACCCCTTGGCACCAGGGTATGGAGGTGGAGGGTTTCCTGGAAAAGAGCGCTGTAACGGGGGAAGCAGGGCACTGACGGTTCTCCCGCGCCTGGAGGGTGTGTGCGCGCGCGCTCGGCGAGCCCGGGCTCTTTGTGTGTCCGAGCCCGAGCGCGCGTGCGTGTGTGGAGTGTGCATGCCTGTGTGTGCGTGTGTGTGCGTGGTGTGTGTGTGTGTGTGTGTGTGTGTGAGTGAGTGAATGTGTGTCCGCGTGTGGGGCGTGGCTGGGCCCCGGGCCCCGCCCCCGCCCCGCCCCCGGCCCGGCCAAGCTGGTATTTTTCCACCCAGCAGGATGGGTGATGCTGAGAGCTGCCTCCTCAGACAACAGACACGCGAGGTCAGGAAGAAGCCGCTTATAAATTACTGCTTCCTCCGCGCCGCCGCCAGCGCCGAGCTCCGGGCCCTGGCCGCTGCTCCGCTCGCTGGCCAGCACCGAACCCCGAGCCCCGCGAGCTCAGAGGCCGAGCCCCGCCGAGGAGGAGAGCGCAGCGCGGACCCCGCGGGCCAGAAATCGAGCCGGCGGGCAGCCTTCGGCGAGCGGAACCGAGCGCAGCCGAGCGCAACGCCGCGGCCGCCCCAGGTACCGAGAGAGAGGGAGCCCGGCGAGCGGTGCCCCTCCCCATCCGCGCGCCACAGACAGCTCGACCTCCTCCCCTCCCCGGGCCCCCGTTCCGGCGCCCCTTTCACCACCGAGGGAGGGACGGAGAGTTGCCCGCTCAGTCCCGCTGCCTGGCTGTTATTGTTTCCCGGCGAAAGGGCTCAGGCTTCTCGTGCAGGAGGCAGGTGTGTGGTGTGCGTGCGTGCGTGCGTGTGTCAGTGTCTCAATCTCACAGAGGGTCTGCGTGTATCCCCGTGTCCATGTGTGTGTCTGTGTGTTTCTGAAGGTCCGTTTCTCCACGTCCCTAGCAGCATGCACTTGTGTGTCCCTGTGCCTTGCTGTTCTGCGTCCTGGGCTGTGCATGTGTGTATTCTACTGTGTGTGATAACCTGTGTGGCAGTGTCTTTCTTTGGATGTGTACCCTTGTTCGTCCTGGAGTGTGTCTGTGTGAACCTGTGTGTGTGACTGCATCTCCTGGTACCTGGCCGCGCACATGTGTGTCCCCAAGTGTGGCTCTCTCTCTCTGGGTCCCTGGTTGCAGACACCCTGTGGGTCCTCGGCAGTCCTGGAGGGAGCGTCCCTGGTGCCCAGGGCCAAACAGTCACAGCAGGTTCTCCAGGACAGGCGATGAGTGGGTAGAGGTGATAGGGCGGCGTGGCTCCAAGGGTGCTGTCCATGTGCGGCGTGCAGGTGGCAGTGCCAGCGGCCAGCTGCCTTGAGTGGCAGGATAGAGGCCCCGAGGGACAGCTGGGAGCCAAGTGGACAGCGGGCAGGGAGAGCAGGACACATCCTCCTCTAGACCTTTCCCTTCCTTCTGGGGGTTCCGCTTTTGAGCTGGAGGTTCTAGTCTCCCTCCCACCAGGGAAGCCAGAGAGAGGCTCTCCAGGGCTCCGTCCGGGACTGGGCGGACCTGTGGCTGTCCTCTCGGGCACTCACGGGGAGGTGTGTGCTGGGCATGGCCGCTGGCCTGGCTATTTTGGTCACTGCCCGGCCTCTGCCAGATCCTGGCCTCCCCCAAGACCAACCCCAAAGGCTTGGGAGGGAGCCCGGGCCCCCATTTCCTGCCTGGGGACATAAATCAGCTCAGCAACCTCCCCAGACACTTGACCAGAGGGCCTGGGGCTGAGGTTGAGTGGCGCGTGGCTCCATTTGGACTTGGTGAATTGGCCCCTGCTTTGGCACTGCTGACACTCAAATAAATGTCATGGAGAAGATCTTTCTTTAATTTCTTTTTAATTTTTTCTTGGCTGGAGGGGAGGGGATCTCATCCAGAGTCTCCCAGCCAGAAGGAGTTTATTTTTATGAGAGAGCGGGTGAGCGCTTAGCAACCACCCGCCTCCCCCTCGACCAGGGCGTCATCTGGGAGTGTAGGGTGGGCACGAGAAGGTGTGGGGGTGGGGCGGGGGAAGGAATTTCATTAGGGTGGTGTTGGGGGGCTTGGAGGGGGCCCGAGGGCACTGGCTGAGAACCCAGCATAAGGTAGGATTGGTGGAATGGCCAGAGGTCTTGGGCCTGGCTCAGCCCTCTGTTGACCTTGGGCAACTTTTTTGGCCTCAGTTTCCTCCTCTGTAAAATGGGAGGAGTAAACTGGTTATGAGGTAAGCTGAGAACCAGAGGCAGAAGCTTGTCTCCCCGGGAGATGAGCCCAAGAACTGTGCCTCTGTCTCAGTCAGCAGGCGACCTTGGGTGATGCCCCCAGCCTCTTTGAACCTCGGCTTCACTGTCTGGGCAGCAAGGACGCCAAAGCCGGCCTCACTGCGTCCTTGAGGGGATTGAGGGAGACGAGGCTGAATAAGCCTGTGGTAAGCTGTAAAGCCGGGCTCGGCTTTGGAGCTCCCGATTAGAGTGTCACGAGGTCCCAGGTCACTGTGGTAGGTGGCAGGGACCAAGGTGCACTCGAGCTCTTGCCCTTCGGAGATGCCCTGGTCCTGACCTGTGGTGCAGCTGCAGTCAATCTCCTCAGCCCTGACCCTCCCATCTCATGCTGTGGAGATCTGGTCACTTCTGCTTTGTGGAGTTGGGGCGCCCTAGGGATCGGGTAGCGCCCATTTTACAGACGGTGAGACTGAGAGCCGCCCAGAGGACTTAGTCTTGATTGGACAGAGGCAGGATGGGGCTTCAGAGGCCTTCCCTTGGCCAGCTGTGAGTTTTGGCTCTGTGGAGCTTTAGTCATTGAGGCCCCAGAGACTGGAAATTGGCCCCGGACCTGGGAAGATAAAGGACAGAGATGCCCAGTCTTCAGGGCTGGAGGGTGAGTGTGTGGGCCCCCCAGTCACCCATTCTCCCTTCTCTGTGCCTTCTCAGGGAGCCCTGTCACTCTTCCTACTCAGGGTCTGCCCTGCACAAGGCCATGGGCTCTGGGGATGGTGTGTTCTAACTCTCTGCCTGTCGGCGCTTGTCAAAGGATTTGGGAGCCTGTCAGACTTTATCTGAAAGTCTTTCCAAAGGTCCCCAAATGATAAGACACTTGTGAGTCATTAAACACATTCCTGTCTATAGGAAAGAGCTGAAAAATAAATTATAAGGGAGCACCTGGAATGCAGGCTGGCCACAGGTGGAGGAGGTCTGGGTGGGAATTCGGATTGACCTTGGAACCCCAGCGTCACCCGGCAGGTGTGGGTTGACCCCCTCCTTTTGCAGAAGGTCATAAGCAAGGGTTGGATTCTTCAGGGCCACATCTCACTTCTCTGTGTTGGCCAGCTTATCTTGGCCAGTGTTTTTTTGAATTTACGGGTTCTGGGGGGAAGTTCTGGATGTGGAAATGCTCAGGCTGGCCTTGAGGTGTGAATGGGAGCTCCTTTTTTAACATGCCTTGTACAGTCTTTGGGTAATAAACTTTGCTATTGTCAGTTCTGGCTGGACACTGAATTTGGGGTAGAGGATTGGCTTTCGAGAAGCTCATGGCCCAGAGGAAGATGGACAGTGTGGCAGCCTCTGTGACCATGCCGCCCGTGGGGGGCTGTCACTGAGTGTTTGAAGATGGCAAGGCAGGAGGCGTTTCAGCTTCTTAGAGGAGGTGATGCTGGAGCTGGTGACCTCTGTGAGCGGAGGAACAGGACGGGCTGGCATTTGGGGCAGGGGGCATGGCAGCCGTGAGGTGTGAGATAGCCAAGCGTGTTTGTAGAACAAGTCTCACGGGGATCCAGCTGGGGAAAGGAATAGGAGCCAGGCGGTGGGGGGCCTTGAGCACTGGGTAAACGGGGCTGGGCTTTATTCTGAAGGCAGCAGAGATAGAAATAGCATCAGGCTGGCTTTGGGAACAGCAGAGTAGAAGCCGGTTAAACCCAGGAGACCCTCCTGCTGCGTGAGGAGCTAGGTTGGGGTTCAGGACCGAAGGCGGCCAGGCCACTGCACAAAGTTTTTTCTGTGCCAGCAAAAATTGCCCTGAGCTCTTTTGTAAACATGGGGTGAAGGCCCGGACATGCCATTGAACAGGTACACAGGCCATTAACTGTGCCCGTGATCTCCCTGGAGCACGCAGCCCCGGTGCTTTCAGGGGCAGTGATGTCTGTCCTGGACAAGACTTCTTTCAGGGTTTCCTACCCACCTCACCTGTTCAGACACTTCCTTTGGAAACCTGAGCTGAGGGGCAAGGGTTAGGGGTGGCCGAGAGAGGGCAGAGAGGATGGAAATTGCTCTTCTGTTTCTAAAGGTCTGAAAGTCAACCAGCTCTCTCTTGTAAAAACCAGCCTACAAACAAGTTGCAGAACAAAATAAAAGGGGAGTGGGCGTGGGGGCAGGGGTCGGGTCCATTAACTCTAGTCAGGCATCAGAATTACCTGAGTTACTTCGAATGACTTCAGGTTCCCAGGCCTGGACGCAGGGAATCAGAATCCTCAGGGATGGAGCCTAGAAATCTGTACTTTTAAAAGTTTTCTCATGTGAGTTTTTTAAAAATATATTAAAATCGAGATATGATTTGCATTCAGGGAAGTGCAAAGATTCTGTTACAGTTTGTTGAGTCTTGTCAAATTTTTATTCACCTGGGTAACTACCATCCAGATCAAGATATAGAACATTTCCCAGCTCCCCCAGGAGGCTATGCTCCTCCCCTCCCAAAGGCAATCAGTTTCTGATTTCTATCACCATTAATTTCGCCAAGCCTAGAACTTCATATGAATGCATTTGTAGGGCATATTTCTGACCGATGTTTTGCGATCCGTCTGTGCTACTCAGCGTGTCAATAGTTCATCCTTTTACTGCAGAGAAGTGAGGCCATTGCATGGATACCCCACAGTTGTTTGTCCGCCCTCCTGTGCATGGGCATTTGGGTTGTTTCCAGTTTGGGGTGATTATGAATGAAGCTCCAGTGAGCCTTTGTGTACAAGTCTCTTTGTGGGTGGACAGTTTCATTTCTCTAGGAGTGGAACTGCTGGGACGTACAGTGGACATTTGCTAACTTTACGAGAAACTGTCAGAGTCTTTTACTTACAAAATCAGTAGACCTCAAACAGTACAAAACTGTACAAATTAAAAACAGTTCTTAATCTAATCCTCAGTCTGGGTGACCATCTGTCATCTATCATCCACCTCTTCCTATGATAACAATAAAGAGCTTTGAGATTACACATTGTCCTCTGCATACAGCTTTAACTGTATCCCTCAGTTACCTAGGTGGACAGGTATTCCTTTTAATCACTTTTTAGATCACTTTGGATTTCCTGTTTGACCCAGGGGTTATTTAGGATCTGTTGGGCAAGCTGGCCGTAGTTCTGTTTTGTTGGAAACGAAATTGGCATCGTACTGTTCTTGGTTCTGCCACTTATCCTATTCAAACAACAGACCATTGTGGACAGGTCGCTTGTCAGAACATACAGATCTGCCAGGCCATTCTGAACAGCTAGTCTGCCTTGGAGAATCACTGACTGAGTCTGGCCTGTCTTAATCACCCCGAGTGCCACCAGCTCAGTGAGTGAAACACGCCCACCTTATTGCTTTGAACTTGCCCCAAAGGTGAGCAGAGACGCATCCCAAGGCGGCTCAGGATTCCGAGATGGGAAGGAACCCATATTTACTCATCACAGTTCTGCCTTGTCCCCTGCCCTGCATTTAAGCCCTGTGCCTGACTTGGGGGTCCTCACCTCCATCTCCTAGATGAGTTCATCCAGTCTCAGAAAAGTGACTTAACTGCCCCTTACACAGCGGGGACTTGGGAAGGAGAACCAGAACCAGAGCCCAGCCATGTTCCACTGCAGGTGTGAGGCACAAGGCCGCAGCCAGAGGGAGGGGATGTGGAGACCAAACAGCCCCTGGGCTCAAGTAGCTCAGGGAGGGGAGAAGCTCAGGTGTGTTAATGAAGAATGCCAAGGGAAGGTGTAAGGGAGAATGGTCCATTGGCTGGGGGTGTGGGGATTTGGGATCATGCAGTTAAGCCTCCCTGCCCCACCCCCTTCATGGATGAGACTGAGGTCTGAGTGAGGCATGGACCAACAAGAGCGCCTTGTTCACAAACTTGTTCTCTCCACCCCACTTGCCTGCCGTTCAGTGCCGATGTTAAGCAGGTGAAGTGGAGGACTGTGTTTTTACTTCTGTCTCAGACTTCTGATGACTGTTCACAACTCTCGGATCCTGATTGTATCACAGCAGTGAGCCAGGGGTAAAAGGGCCAAGCTGTACTGATCTGAAAGATCCCTAGGGCTTGGCTGTGCAGGAGCCACCTGCGCGTTCTGGACCTGGGCTTCCTGGACTGCAGGGCTGCCTGCTCAGGGAGGAGCCTGGCTCCTAGCTCCTGGTGGAATCAAACTGGGACAGTTGTGAGAATGCTGGTAAGTCTCCCTGATGGAGGGTGGGACAGCTGCGTTCTCTGGTTCTGTCCGCCCCTGGCCACCCACTGCCCCTCAGCTTTGCCCTTTGAGCCCATTGCGCAGAGGCTGGGACCACATCCCTGCGGGGTCCCTCGTGTGGACATTCTGAGAGTTTACCCCTTCTCACCGCTCTCCTTGGCACCCACCATCCCCTCTCCTGCAGAAAGTCCTTCACTCAGCCAGGTTGCCCGTTACATGGTGGCAGGGTGGAGCGTTGGGGGTGGGGTTGACCCTGGGTTTCAGCTTTGTCGCTTAGTGGGGGAAGGGCTCCAGAAGGGGGCGGTACTGAAGGCTCTGGCCTTTTGCCCCTAGCCAGATAGCTCCTGAATGCCTCAGCTGCTCAGTCCTGATGGTGGACTCAGGCCATGATTTTAAGGACATTTGTCCTATCTCCAGGTGCCACCTGGTGTCTTCTCTCTGGGTGGATGACACCCACAGCCCAAGACAACAGTTCCTCACCAGCCTCCATGCCTCCTGGGGCCAGCTCTCAGCATGTCGCTGTCCTGCTCCCCGGCCTTCAGTGGCTCCCTAGTGCTTTGTAAAATCAAGGCCTAACTCCTTAGCCTGGCGTTTGAGGCCCTTCACGATCTGGCTCCTGGCCAGTGTTGCTTCTCACCTGCCACCACTTCTCTCTTCTCCTGGTCTGTCCTCTGGCTGGCTCTGCTCCTGGACCGAGCCCGTACCCCGGCCTGAGAGGGCTTCCCCCCTCCCCTCCTCATTCCCACTCTTCCAGGGTCTGCTTGAGCTGCTTCATGCAGCCTCCCCTGGGCCCCGAACGGCACCGGGCACACAGTAAGCACTCAGCAGAGCTTATCTGGGTGCGAATGGACTTAAGCTCTCCCTGCTCTGAGCCTCTGTGGCCCCTTTATCCAGCCACCTCAGGGGAGTGACAGACACCTAGAATCCAGCACTGCCTGGCACTCCGTGGTGCTCGGTGCACCCGTAAAGGAAGTCTCATTCCCTCTGTCCTGAAATGAGAACCTGTAGTTTGAACATCTGAGTGGGACCAGGTTTGGAAGTTGTGCGCCCCCAGGGCCACTCATCTATCCAACCAATATTCGTTCTAGACCCTGTTCTAAGCCCCGGGGATGTGGCAGGTGAACAAGATGGACCAGCTCAGGCCATTGCAGAGCTGACCACGGAACGGCTGAATGAGTTATCACAGGGCATTGGAATACCAGGCTTTGGGTGCCCTTGACCACTGGCTTGCTGTGTGACCTAGGCAGGCCCTGTGCCCTCTCTGGTCCTAACCTGGAAGGAAACTTCGTGTTGGAGGGAAATTGCTGCTGAGTGAAGGAAGGGAAAGACCTGTCCTTCTCTCTGTTGGGGAGCACACGTCATCCATCACCCCCGTGCTGTTCCGTGGCCCCCTTTAAGGATTCCCATTATAGTCCTGCTCGTTTTCAGGATGCCTTGGCCCTTGCTCTGTAAGCGAGCGCCAGATTTGGGGACTGACGCTCAGAGGTACTCTGAGGAGAGCTGTAGCAATGGGCTTTTAATGAAAAACACTTCCTTGGGGTTTTATTCCATTATTGGTAGAAGAGTATAGATCAGAATAGACCTAAAGAAAACAAACAAACAAACAAAAAACCCCAACCTGCCAGCCTCTGTCACCAGGACTGAGCAGAATCTCTTTTTGTTTCCACTTCTCACAAGTGGGTTGTTTGAAGAGGATAGCATCCCAGGCCTGAAAAAAATGGACCCCTGGGTGCAGCTTGGGGCCTCCTGTGTGGTTTGTGTTGTGTACTCAGAGTTTTATAAATTTGATCCAGTATTTAAAATTTTTTCATTTTTTGCCTCTGCCTTTGCCTCTGTCTGCTCTGTTTCTCTGAACAGACCTCTGTTCCGCCCAGAAGCTCCCCCCCCTACCCCCGCAGGCTCACCGTGCCCAGCACACCCACCGCTCCTGGCCTGCCTGGAGGCAGGGAGGTGCTGTGTGCAGATCCCAGCAGGTGGGAGCCTTCCCGCAGGGCAGGGAAGAGGGATCCAGGAGCCTGGAACCCAGCCCTGGAATGGGGACACCTCAGGGCTGCAGCAGGAGTAATCCAGCCACCCCATCCACCACCTGCCCCCACCTGCACACAGCTCCTTGGCGGGTGGGGGGTGGGGGGGATGGGTGCCTGGTTGCAGCAGGAGGCACCTCCCCGTGCAGCCCCCTCCGCCAGCCTCCGCTGTGAGCTCCAGGAAGAGAGGGTGATTTGCCTCCTTGAATGTAAGAGGTTCAGCCAGTCTCTGCCGAAAGCCCCAAATTTGAGACCTGGAATGTTTTTGCTTATCTGAGCCAAGCCGTGAGTTAAAAGCCCCATTGCCTACTACTTCTGGCCAAGTCCTGTGTGCTCTCCCCTCTGCTGAGCAGTCAGGGGCTTGTCATTAGTTGTGAAGCTGGGGGAAAGCGGAGAGTTTTTCTTCCCTCTCTGAATATTTCATTACCTCTGACCCCTGCCTGCCGTTCCCCCAGGCCTGGGGGTTGTCGGTACATCTTGGCTGTGTCCTGGGATGTCGCAACCACAGTAGTAGTAATTATAACTCAGACCAGCGCGCTAAGATGTAGCTACATTGGGAGATGTAGAACTCACTTGAGATCTTGTTAAAATGCCCTTTCCTGGGCAGGAGGACTAAGGGAGGGCCCGGGGGTCTGCCCTTCCAACCAGCTCCCAGGTGGTGCCTGAGCTGCTGGTCTGGAGGTTGCACGTGGCACAAAGGAGGTAAATTGTGGCTTTGGGGTACCTGCCAATCTTTGTAAGCCAGGCCTAGTAAACATCGTCTTCCTAACCATTACAAAAGGTACCATCATTGCTATTTTGCATGTGAAAAGCCCCAGAGAGAGCAGGTAACTTGCCAGCGGTCACACAGCTGGGAGGTGGCTGAGCCTGGCCAAGCCCTCTGGGCCAGTGCCACCTTGGAAAGGCTGCTGGTGGGGAAGCCCTTTTCTGCTGAACAGTGTCCCTGGCCCAAAAGCCACAGGAGGCTTTTCTCGGGAGCCAAGTCGGATGTAAATCAGGGAGAGCCAGGGGCCAGCCAGGCCCTGCTGACAGCGGGGCGGCCCAAGGCAGTGTGTCAGGACCAGGCCTGCTTTAGGATTGGTGCTGGCGCTGGCGTGTAGCCTGGTGAGGGGAGCTGTTGGAGGAAGCTCACAGCTCCTGGAAGACCAGCATGGGGCCTGCCTGGAGCTCAGGGAGGGTCAGTCGCTCTTACTGCCTGCCCGTTATTTAGATAAGTCCCAGGATGGACGGCTGGCTGGAAGGGTCAGAGGTGGAACAGGTGAACTGGGGCTTGGTGCTTTAGTAGTTTAAAGGCTGGCTCATCCTTGCAATCACATAGCACTTTTTATTATCTGCTTTGGGCACTGAGGGTCTCCTATCTGGCTGGACTTTGATTTTTGCACTGGGCATCTGCCCCCAAGGAACTGGGCAGAGTAGAATCTATTTACAGTCTGGGTCCTCAAGATGTGGTTCCTAGACCAGCAGTGGAACACCTTCTGGAAGCTCTTTAGAATGGAGAATCTGGATGTTCTGGGAGCTTGTTAGAATGCAGAATCTTGGTCCCTGCCCCAGACCCACTGACTCAGAACTGGGGGTAATGCCCAGTGATCTGGGTTTAACAAGCCCTCTAGGCTTAACTTTGAAAGGGGCTGATTTCTCCATCTCCAGCCCAATGCCCAGGGGTCAGTCCCACACTTTGCAACTGGCTAGGGAGCCAGGGCTGCAGGAGGACCTCAGATGTCTTTTCATTTGTGTCTTTTTTTTTCTGGTAGCCTGGGTGTCAGAGAGATACTGGGGCAGATATTAAATTACACTGCAAATTCAAGGCAGGTTTGGGTCTGGGCTCTTAGGATTGCAAGTAGCAGAAATCAGTTCAAGCTTAAAAAAAAAGGTGAGAGGGACATTCACTGACTCCTTTAACTGAAAAGCCCAGAGTCATACTTCAGGTATGGCTGGATCCAGATGCTACGAGCTGTCACTGGGGCTTAGTTTCTTTCACTTTCTGGACTCCATGTCCTCCCCGTTGGCTCATTCTCTTTGGGATGCCCCAGCTGAACAGGGTGTACCCCTGCAGCAAAGCCATCTCAGCCTATAAAGAGCTTTCTTTCTTTCCAGTACTGTCAGCACAAGTCTTTGAAACCATTCTCATTGTCCACTCTTGGTCATGTACCTGTCCTTGAGCCAGTCATGACAGCCCTCTGATTCTCTGGGCCCAGCTCCCATGCCCACCCCTGGAAGTAGGAGATGGACTCAGCCCACCCAGGTTCCCATGGGCTGAGAGTGGCATGCCTGTGTGGGTCTCCAAGGGGAATAGATGCAGGCTGTCCCAGAAAAGGGGACCCAGGTACCAGCATACCAGCTAGACCCAGAGGGACTCAGTGCCATTTTCATTCTCCTCTGAGCGCGGCTGGCCTCATGCAATTGCTAAAATCTCACTTCAGATAGAATTACATTCTCCTCCCTCTGGTCCCTTTAACACTGTGCCTGCAAATGTGCTTTGAACACGCTACCTTCATCTTTTCCTTTGACCTTCTTCCCTTGGTATGGCCTTGGATAACAAGGAACACACTGCCACTTCCACTCCCCGCACTGCTGCAGACATTACTAATCCACCCAGAGAATGAAGCCTCCATGACGTCCTTGTCAGCCTCAGCCACGTGATTCTAGGCTCCAGGAGAGCAGGGACCTCGTCTGTCTTGTTCACTACTGTGTTCGCAGTGCCTAGAAGGGTGCCTGGCACATAGTAGGTGCTCAGTGAATTATTGACTCAGTGTTCTAGCCCCAGTACCTGATACACAGTGGGTGGCAATGCGAACCTGGTGAACGTGGGGTCCCAAACAGCAGTTAGCTCCCATTTGAGTGCCCCGGGGGCTCTGTAGACTGCTGGGACCCAGTTCTGGGTCTGGGGAAGAGGCTCCAAGGACAGGGCTGCAGGTACAAAGAGGCAAGTGCCCAACCCTGCAGGCCTCTCTGCTCCCCCTTCCCTCCCTGCTAATCCATTTAACTGTTCATCGAAGTGTAAGATCTTCCTTGATAAGGAAGCATTTCCCGGTTTTCTGCATTTTTTATTCCAGGAAACCAGGGGAACCTTCCAGCACAGCTCTGCTGGTGGAATGAGAGGCAGAAGTGATCTGCCCCCACTTGCATTGTTTCCCAAATCAAGTTCCAAAGAACACAGGTGGTCTATATCAAAAACAAAAGAAGAAGAAAGAAAGAAAGGAAGAGGGAGAGGAAAGAAAAAAGAAGGAAGGAAAGAAAGAAAGGCTTCTGGGGTCAGTCACCTTGGGGGCCACTTGGCTCTGCCAGGTTCGACAGATTTCCTTGCACAGTGATTCTCAGCCTCTAAGTCATTATCACCCCCGCCCCCAGCTGGCCTTGGTGTGTCCCTGTGCTCTCTGGGCACAGTCACTCACAGACCTGCGCGCTTGGCCACGTGGTTGGGGGCTCTCGGGAGCAGAGACTTTTGGGTCAGAGCTGGGGGCGCTTACTCAGCCAGCAGGAGTAAGCTCCCTCTGGACCAAGGGCAGAGCCGCCTGCCCCTCCCAGCACTGGCTCTTGCCCCTGACAGCATTGGGGACACTGCCTACAGGAGGGGGTTCTGTGAGTGTGTGTGTGTGTGAGAGTGCGTGTGGAGCGTGGGAGTGTGTAGGGTGCCCGGGTTTCCCAACTCCAGCCCCCTGGGTGTGGATGGGCCCCTCCCTGGTCTGTGAGCCAGGTGGTCCCATAGGGAATAGACTCTGGTCCCTTGTCTCTCACCGCCTGACCAGGTCTCTCCTTTCCTTCTCTGCTTCCTCGCCCTGTAATAGGTCCAGAACAACAGCCCTTTCTGAGGAGCCTTCAAAATGTAAGTGGCATTTGACCTCCTCATGGTCTTGGCATCTTGCCACATGCAGCCATGACCCACAGTGTGTGCCAAGGATCTCAGAGGAGGACACAGGGCCCCACGGCTCCAGGGCCTTGTCCACAAGTCGCCTCTAGGTGCAGGTCCATGGCCTGGCTTGGCCACCTGGGCGCCCTCATGGCAGGGAGGTGGTCCTTCAAATGAGCTGAGCACTGATTTCCGAGTCCGGGCCTGGCCCCCAGCCTGGCTCTGCTACCGGGCGGTGAGGGACCCTGTCAGAGTTGATCCTAAGGTTCCAGGTCACGTGCGTGTGAACGGGTGAGCTGCGTGGCTCCACAGACAGGCTGCTCCAGGAATTGGATCGGGCTGCTCTCCCCATTGTCTCTTTACTGAACGTTTTATTTTTAAAAAATTGGAAACCTTCAGAAAAGTGGCCAGAATGTTATAGTCAGCTACTGTATTATCCTTCATGATTTTGCCATTCCTCACATTTGCCTCATTTGCTTCATGTCTTTAATATATGCTGTAAAAACAGTCACATCAAGGAGGTTCCTTGTGGCTCAGTAGGTTAAAGACCTGGCATTGTCTCTGCAGTGGCTCAGATCCCAGCTGTGGCTCGGATTCAGTCCCTGGCCCGGGAACTTCCACATGTCACAGGCGCACCTCAAAACACACACACACACACACACACACAGCAAAAAAAAACACAGTCACTTTAATTTTTTTTGTTTTTTTTGCTGAATCACTAGAGAGTTGCAGGCATGATGCCCCTTTACCTCTAATCCTTCGGCTTGCATTTCGTAAGAGCAAGGCCATTCATTCTCTTATATAAGCACACACAGTGACCAGCCCTGAAATATTTAGCATTGACACAATTCCGTTATCTAAGACCTTAATAACATTTTGCCTATTGTCCAGTATGTATACAATCTCCCTTCCTCAGCCCAGTTCAGGATTACAATAGTGTTTTTAAACAGGGTTTACTAGGGCAGGATCTTGGCTCAGTCCCTTCTCTGCACGTCTTGGACACCATGATTCAAACCTTCTCACCCTGGGGGCTTTTGAAGAAGTCTTTGCATTATGACATTTTGTAAGACAGACATTTCGTGACAGGATGCCGTGTGTGCTCATGCACACGTGGAACTAAAACCAAAGCTTCTCGAAATAATCCTTGCATCCTCACCATTGGCAGCCTCTGCTCTGTCTCTTTTAGAAAAACCATGGCCCTGACCCTCCGAGTTGATTTCATGACCCACTGCTACATCCTGCTGTGGAATTTGAAAACCCTGGCTTCCTGAGTAGAAATTTCTCCCTAGGTTCAAGCTCCTACAGGGTTGGGGCTTGGGTGATTGGGGTCCCTAGGAATCCAGGACTGGGAGAAAAGCCCGAGAACCGATGGCCTCTTGCTGCCAGTGGTGGACCTTGTCATCAAGCCCCCAGTCCCACCAAGACACATTCTTTAGGCTGTGACATCAGATGCAGAAAATCTGCTGGGCGTGTCCCCAGTGGCTCAGGACACCTCCCTGACCAGCTGCCCAGGGGCACAGAGAGACTCCACACCAGGTCAGCCTTCAGAGTCACCACTGTCATACATATCAAGAGGACTAATTGCCAGCATTTACAGAACTTTAATCACATGCTCACATGGGCTCGGTGGGTGGGTGACAGCAGTGATTTTCTCCTGCGGCAGTCCCGTGATGGGCATTGTGGTTCCTTTTGTACAAATGACCTATTTACTGAGTGCTTACTCTGTATCCAGCACTGCTATGCACCTTGGCCTCCTGCCATCCTCACAGGAGCCCCCCGAGGTAGGCATGGATATAGTCCCCATTTTACAGATGGGAAAACTGAGGCTGAGGGGTGAACTGACGTGCCCCCCACCGTTACTTCAAGGTTACACAGCATTTGACCCCATGTTTGGTCTGACCCTGGCGCCCACACCATCCACTATGGCCCTCCCCTCCCCCAGGCTGGCAGCAGGCTCTGGTCCAGCCCCTTCCTGAGGCCTCATGCTGGTTAATGAGTAGCCCAGGGCAGCCAGGAAGCCAGGTACCTGCTGCTGCGGAGCTGGAATGTGAGTTCTGCTTCCAGATGCAGAGCATCTTGTGCTGGGGGCTGGGACTTTAGAGGCAGTAAACAGAGGTTGGCCATGGTGCCTCTCTTCCAGGGCTGGCTGATCTGTCCACACTTCATGGGAGCTGAGAGGCCCATCTGATGTCTCCTCCAGGCAGCCCTCTTGGTTTAGTCTTTCTGAAAGGGCTCCCTGGCCCCCTGAGTGGCAGGCTGCAAGGTTTGGGGGAGGTGTCTTTCTTTCTTTCTGTCTTTCTGTCTTTTTGCCTTATCTAGGGCTGCACCCGTGGCAGATGGAGGTTCCCAGGCTAGGGGTCTAACAGGAGCTGGAGCTGCCGGCCTTTGCCACAGCCACAGCAACGCGAGATGCAAACCGTGTCTGCAACCTACACCACAGCTCACGGCAATGCCGGATCCTTAACCCACTGAGAAAGGCCAGGGCTCGAACCCACAACCTCATTGTTCCTAGTCAGATTCGTTAACCACTGAGCCACGACGGGAACTCTGAGGGAGGTGTCTTTAGGAGACAGCTGTCATCTCTGAAGTCTGAGCCCTGTGGGGTATGTGGCCTTTGTCTCCCATCTGAGAAAGGGGACGGTGGTCCCTCAGGAACCAGCAGGGCCGAGCGCTGCTGCCGAGATGACAGGTGTGTGCACGTCTCTCGGCTGTTCAGCAGACCCTGAGTTATTGATGAACTGGTCAAAACTCATATTCCTGACCCTGGAAAAGTGGAAAGTCCCCAGAGCTGGAGAGTCAGCCCAGCTTCAGATCTTGGCTCCGCCCCGGCCAGCTGTGTGACCTTGAGAGGGGAGCCACTCATGGCCTCCCTTCACCACCTGTGAAATGGAACAGTAACAGCCCCAGGAGGAGGAGGAGGGGGAGGAGGTGAGCGTGGGCCCAGCACCCAACAGTGTTTCTCATCTACTCTCCCAGGTGGGGTCCCCTGAGCAGCCCCCTCCCCACTCATCTAAGTCAGCTCCACCGTCTCAGGTGCCTGGGAATGTTAGGAAAGGGGAGCCTCTCTGGACTTGTCACGAGGATTCCCATGCCCACCCCGCTCCCCCGCGCTTGTAAACTACAGGGGAGGGGGCGTCTAGCACACACTCCCTAGAAGGGCCAAGGCAATGAGGAAATGGCATTAATTGTTCTTTACCCTGATTATAAACGTGACACTTAAAAAAACCCTGAGATTCATTTGACGTACAAGGTAGGTGTAAGTCTAAGGGCTATAGCGTGCTGAATTGGCCCGTTGCAATTGCAGCATGTGCCGCCGTAGTGTTTGCTGGCACCTCCATCCAGTTGCATATGTCGTCTAGTGTTGAGAAGTAATGCGTTTTTAATACGGAAAACTTGGAGAGTACAGAAAAGTCAAACAAAGAAAGTAAAATTCATCTCATTCCCCACCATCTAGAGAAAACCACGTTGGGGTACATTTACAAATGTGTGGGTGATGGTACATTATTTAAAATGTTCATTTCCAAATTGAACTCATAACATGCCTCTTTAGGAGCCAACCTCTCCCACCACAGCCCCCAACATACTTCTGAGAGTGTTTTTGAGTCTTGGGCCTTTTAAGTTCAGGACTGGCAAACTTCTTAAAGGGTTAAATAGTAGCCATGAGCTCTGACCTCTGCTGTTGCACATAGAATGCAGCCTAAAGACAATATGCAAATGATGGATGGAGCTTTGTGCCAATAAACTTTATTTACAAAAACATGCTGGGTCTGGCATGGGGGGCCACAGTTTGCTGTCCCTCCCCACCGCCGTTCTGATTTGTTTCGATTTGCCTGGGTAAACTATCATGTATTTAATAAATCCCCTAGTGATGAGAGATTGGCCTGTGCAATTTCTCTTTCTTGTAAACCACTCTGCTGTGAACATCTTTTTTTTTCTTTTGTTTTTAAATGTGGTAAAATATATACAACATTAAATTTGCCATCTGAATCTTTTTTTTTTAAATTGAAGTATAGTTTATTTACAATGTTGGGTTAGTTTCAGGTGTACAGCACAGAGATTCAATTATATATATGTATGTGTGTGTATCTCTGTATGTGTATATATGTATGCCTGTTCATGTCCAGATTTTTTTTTTCCTTCTAGGTTATAACAAACCTAGTATAACAAACCTGAGTATAACAAAATACTGAGTAGTTCCCTGTGCTGTACAGTAGGTCCATGCTGGCTAACCATTTTTAAGTCTATCTATGGTTGAGTAGTGCTAAGTGTATTTACCTTGCTGTGCAGTCAATCTCAGGAAATTTCTTACCTTTCAAAACCGAATGCTCCCAACATTTTGCATCTTGGTCTGGTCAGGAAATTGGAATCGCTAGCCTGAAGGGGGTGTGCATTTTTAAGATACTGGCACTTGTTGCCAAATTATTGACCCTCCAGAAATTGCCCTAAGGACATCAGTGACAGCCCTCAGTCTTGGCAGTCCCTAGGGAATGTGCGTTCAGTGAATGTAGTGAATTCTGCTGCGCCTATGAGACTGGTGAACACACCCTTTAGGGAGAGACGAGGTGTGTTTAGGACCTAATCTCAGCTGTCCAATGAGTCTAAATGTCTTTTGGCCTCTACCCTGCTGTGTGATCCAGGGCATGTTACTTAACCTCTCTGGGCCCCAGGATCCTCTATCAAAATAGACATGATGTAGAATCTTTCTTCACTGGTTGTTGTGAGGATGAGGAAAGAAGCTTGGAAGGTCTCAGTCTAGCAACTAGCACACAGCAGCGTCCGCAAGTGGTACTTCTCATTATAATTGGTAGTCCTAGTGCTCTGAATATACGAATTGATGGACAGCACTAGCGTGTGCATTCTCAAATAGGTCTTCCATCTTTAACACTGGCATTATCTTACTGTCCCCAGGTCACAGGTGAGAGGTTTGAGGCTGAGGGAGGCAGTGGCCAGCCCGAGGTCAGCCGCGTGTCAGGACAGAACCCGGGCACACTGTGTCTTTGGTGTCCAGGCTTCTGCACAGCAACCACTGGGAGTGGGGTCCTCTCTCCTGGCCTCAACCGTGGCACAAAAGCTTGGGGCTCAGGGGGAGCGAAGATTCCTTCGGTGTCTCTTCCTGTCTTGGCTCTTAGCCCCAGCAGGGTGGCACAGAATTTCTTCAGGGAGAGAGATGACTGTGCGAACGTGGGTAGTTCTCTCCCCCAAGGCGCCAAGCGGTTCTCCAGCCCCTGCTGCGTGTCCTCCAACTTCAGTCCCTGCGGTTTAGGGAGGTGGCCTCGGATTTGCAGGGGAAGGGCTCAGAGCCACAAGACCGCCCCACCCCCCTCAGCCCAGAGGGCTCTGATCTGAGGTGCCCACCCCCACCTTGGGTTGGATTAATTTGCTGGAGGGTGTTCCCAAACTTGGAGAATTCTTTTCCTACCAGATGACCGGTGTAGGAGAGAACCTTGTAACTCAGGGACAGATGGGAGAGACGCACAGGGTGAGGCGTGGGGAAAACACGGTGCTTCCGTGTCCTCTCCAGGCGCCACCGTCCCGGAACCTCACACAGCCCCCAACCGGAGGCTCAAGCTTGGGTTTCTAAGAAGCTTCCTTACCTGGGCCCGACAGAGCAGACCTGCAGCCCTGTGCGCTCCCCGGGGAGCACTTAGAGGGGCTGAAAGGTCCAGCCATCTAGTCTCTGGTGGGTTCTCCTGGCAACCAGCCCCTCCCTGCTGCCTTCCAGTCGCCTCATTAACATAACAAAAGGTACCTCCTTCGCTCTCCCCACTTCGGAAATTCCGAGGGTTTTAGGAGGTCTGTGCCAGAAAAAGGGATGAAGATCGATTTAGTATTTCTTGTTGGAAATTACAGTATCACAGGGATTTGGTTGTCTCAGAAACTGACGGGGCTTATCCCAAACCAGCCTATCCCACTGTGGGGAAACCTGAGAGTTTCTGGAAGTTACAGCCGTTACTCTGTCCTCAGCCAGGGGTGTCCAGAAACGCTGGCTCCAAAGCGAAGCAGGCCCCTCCCAACCCCGGGGCTCCGGAGGGGCTGGTCTCAGGGACTGTACCTCCTGTATTTACCACTTTCTCACCAACATGCTGGGGACCCTGGACAGGTCAGTTCTCCCCGCTGGGTCCTAGGGCTTCCTGGCGTGTAATCCAAGGGTCTGGAATCATCTCCCTGAGGTGGCTGCTGGTGTGGCAGTGCCGAACTTTGGCCACGACTGTCAGCTCTTTCATTTTGAAGCCGATGCTCAAGTGTGAGGGGTCCCCCTCTCTGGGCTGGGTGTTCCCTGTAAAAGGGGCAAAAGCGCACGTGCCTCCCCCGACCCCGGGTTCTGCATGCTGCATGCTTGGGAGAGGCGTGGGCCCCCACCTCGGCCTGGCCTCTGGTGGCACACCCTCTGTGGCCCCTCCCCCAGAGGGAGTTTGGGGTGGCCTGCCCCTGCCCTCCTCCCCACCCTCCTCATTTTGCACTCTGACCTGAGATCCCTCTCCTGGCTCCTCTCCTCCGTAGCTCCTGCCCTGTGGGTCTGACCGTGTCTCCCTGGCGCCCTCCTGGCACAGTGAGGGGGCATGGCTCTTACACTTTGGGGGTTGAGCGCTGTGAGCAGCTTGTCTCCCTGCACTCCCACCCCCGGTGGTTCCTGGGCATCCTGCGTTCCCCGACCATCTCCCTGATGCAAGCACTTTGTCTTGTCCATTAAGTTCCTGAGGCTCAGAGAGACCGGGCCCTGATGAGTTGTCTACGGCTGTGACCTGATTGGTAGGAAGATGCCACGATCCCTTAGCAATGCCTGTCCAGGGGGCAGGAAGGGAAAAGGTGGCACGTGGGTTGTCTCCACGAACTCCTTGGTAGTGGGCACCCACTTTGGAAAAACTGGATAAAAGGAGGAGCCGAGAGGACTGTGAATGGTTTGTGCAGCCATGGGGCAAGGGTCTTCCTCTGGTGGGAAGAAAGAAGGGAATGCGGCTATGGGAGTGTGGCTTTTAAGTCCAGAGATATTTAATTCGTGTTTTGGTGGAGGTTTCTGGGCCAGGCATCCAGTTATTTGATTCCTTTTATTTCCTGGGTTTCATTTTTTTTTTTTTTTGGTCTTTTCAGGGCTGCACACGCGTCATATGGAGGTTCTCAGTCTAGGGATCTAATCGGAGCTGTAGCCGCCGGCCTTCGCCACAGCCACAGCAACGCGGGATCTGAGCCGCATCTGCGATCTGCACCACAGCTCACGGCAATGCCAGGTCCTTAACCCACTGCGCAAGGCCAGGGATCGAACCCGCAACCTCATGGTTCCTAGTCAGATTCGTTAACCACTGAGCCACGACGGGAACTCCCTGGGTTTCATATTTTGTGCTGGATCTGGGATGGGGGTAAATAACACATCAAGACCCTCCGGATAAATTTGCCAGATTAAATGCAGGTGCCCATTAAGTTCCAGTTTCACATAAACAGCTAGTCGTGTTTTTAGTATGTGTGTCCAGTGCGATGTTTGCTAAGTCTGACAAGCTCACCCCTGCAGCCTCCTGTATCCAGCAGCGCAGCGAGATCTTTCCCACAGTAACTGCTGCAAATTGCTTCCTGAGGTTTCAGACTGTTGGCATGAATGTAGTCACAGGGGCTCTCACCCAACCCTGGCCCTCTCAGACTCCAAGCTGCTACTGCCTCGGGCCTCTGTCACCTCTTCCAGGCAGCAGAGGGGCCAGCCCTGAAGATTCCAGGGTCCGGCTCTGATGCAGAGATTCTTACTGAGGATACTGCTGCCTCGGGAGAGAGGTGGACCAGCTCCGATCAGTGGGTGAAGAGGCCTGGCTTGGAGAGGTGACCACTGATGCCTCCGAGGCCACCAGGGTAGGAGACAGACCTGGTGGGTTACACAAACCCCATCCTTGTCCTCCCTCCACAAGTACTGCCCGGGGGCCCTGCTGCCCTTGCCAGATTATTCCCTAAGCCCTGCCGCCGCCCTGCGATGATCTTACACCTGAATGAACTGAACTGTTTATTCATTCTTTCACTCACTCACTTGGTGAGTATTTTTTGAGCACCCACTGTATACCAGGCACAGTGCTGGGCAGTGGGGGTAGAATGGAGAACAAGGCTGGAGGGGAGAGACCACATAAATATCCACACAAACCATTATTCTGCTGCAGAGTGGGATAAGGGTCCCCCACGTGCTGTCAGGGTATAAGCAGGTTTCATTCACCTCAGGGTAGAGGAAGGAAACAACTGGCAACATGACTCACCTCTCCTCTGAGCCTTTCTGCCTCCACTTTTCCATCTAGCCTTCCTGATAACTAGCTTCCTAGGGCTCAGAGAGGTGCAACGCCCTGCCCAAGGTCACACAGCACCTTGACATCGTCGGGCGTCTCGACTCTTCAGCTTCCTGGCTGTGCGACCTCGGGTGAGTCCCATCCCCTGCCTGGACCTCAGTTGCCCCCCTGCGTTAAGTGGGGACCACATAGGAGAAAGCAGCTTGGTGTATTGAAGAGCTGATAGTTGCACTGGTTTCTTGTTAATGCAGTTTATGGATAAGAGCTGTAAGAAGTGATTTCTGGGACGGGCTACTCACGTTAAACCGTCCAGATCTTCAGGGAAGTCTCTCGCCCTAAGAGACAAAGGTGCGGCCAGGCCTGAGAGCACCGCACCTGGGGACCGGACCCGCAGTGCATCTGTGGAGAAGGTTCAGCCCTAACTTCATTTTTATTATTTATTTTTTTAGTCCTAACTGCATATAAAGTAATTTTATTTCATATTCATAAACATCATGACAGGTGCTGATGATACAGATAGAAGAGAGACACAGTGTCAATAATTTTAGAATTTTACAATCCGGTGGGTTAGGCTGATGTATAAATTACCTTAAATTTTGGTGGTTCCCCCCACCCCAGTTTTATTGAGGCGTAATTGACAGACGGCACTGTTTGAGTTTCAGGCTTTCAGCATGATGGCTTGATGGATGTCAGTTGTGATCCAATTACCACAGCCGTTTCTGGTAACGACCATCACCTTGTGTAGATACCGTAGCCCCCACCTTAAGGTCATGGGGGGCAGACCGCTGTCTTTCCCTTGGCCTTGTCAGTGAAATGTGAAAAATTCACGTGTTGTCAAACCTTTCCACCCCGCTGAGTGAGGGAAAGGCCCAGGCAAGAATATTTGATGTTGGGGGAAGTTTGGGGAAAACCTCTAAGCACCTAAAAACCAAGAATTGAAAGCCTGCTCATTCAGTCATCAGAGGCTGATGGGCTTTTCCTGTGGGCCCTCGGGCCGGAGAGTAGCCTGGCTCTATGCAGCCTGGGAACTGCCTGGACAGCGGGGGATGCTCCAGATCGGGCGTCCATCGGTGGGATGTCTTGAAGATGCTTTGGCACCCGGAGTTCACAAACCTTTCCCAGAGGCCTCGAGTGATGGAGCATGCCAGGTAGGCACAGGAAGGGAAGGGCAATGCAGGCGAGGGACCAGTCCGTGAAGAGGCCGGCAGAGCAGGAAGGCGCGGAGTGGGCCTTCCGGTGCTGCGGGAGCCCGGCGTGTGCTGAGGCGGGGAGAGGAGCTGCATCGGCGTCGGTCTGGCCTGGTGAGCCCAGATGCCCTGCTAAGTGGTTGGTCTTCATGCACTCTGGGGAACCAGCCTGGGATCAGAGTCCTTATTTAACGCTTTGGGTGCCCCTTAAATGTAGTGACTGTTGTTTAGTTATTTTGACAAGTGGCTTCTGCTGAGGGAGAGAAGCAGACGAACTCAGCCCTTACCCAAACATGGTTGTAGGAGGATCGCGGGCGCGGCCAGAGCTCCCGAGAGGAAACCCAGTCTAATGAGATGTCTAACCTAGTTTTGCTGGTGCGTGAGGTTTAGGGAGCGTGTGAAGTGCCTGGGGAGGCCATAGCGGTGCCAGTGGACTCGGCTGCTGGTTTGACACTGAGCACCGGATGGAGAAACTGTTTATTTGGTATTTTCCCTGCATGACAGATCAGCCCTGGGCCTCGGCTTCTGCCTCTCCCAGTGCTTAGCTGGATGATGCTAAGAAGGCGCGTAGTCAAGAGTTTGTTGATTAACTGCAAGAAATGGAAGATGGCTTGTCTTTCTCCTTCAGGGGAAGCTGTTTCTCCCGAAAGTCTTGTTTGAGGCACTTTCTTGTACCTTCCCTTGTGTAATGTGAGGTGGCCCATTTTACAGATGAGGCAACCGAAGCCCCGAGGGGGAAGTGGCATTCCTGAGGTCATTACTTGCAGCTGACAAGTGGCAGAGTTAGGTTCCAATTGAAGTCTCTGGTGACACGGAATAGGCAAAGGTGTAACTAGGCAAAGGGTATTTGGGGAACAGAGTCTCGGGCTGGGCAGGGGGGTGTGAGGTGGGGGGCTCACCCTTAGGAATTCAGAGAACAAAGCTGGAGAGGCCGGAGTTCCCGTCGTGGCTCAGCAGAAACCAATCTGACTAGCATCCATGAGGACACAGGTTCTATCCCTGGCCTCGCTCAGTGGGTTAAGGATCTACGTTGCCATGAGCTGTGGTGTAGGTCGCAGATGCAGCTCGGATCTGGCATTGCTGTGGCTACGATGTAGGCCAGCAGCTGCAGCTCCAATTCGACCCCTAGCCTGGGAACTTCCGTATGCTGTGGGCATGGCCCTCAAAAGACAAAAAAAGAAAAGAAAGAAAGCTGAGAGGCCAGGAGAATCCTCTGCACTGGTGTTATTGGGGGGAATTTATATAGAACTCGGCCATCTGGGGCTTGGCAGGAACTGACTGACCGCATAAATAGATGAGTCAATTAAAAAGGACAAGGGATTTCTCCACTGCTTATAGTCATGGCCTAGATCTCAGGTATCCTTGCCCCTAGGGCGTAAATGGAGACTTTTCCAGTTGATCCAGGGTCTCCACAGCGTGAAGAGGCTGCAGTGGAGGGGACACTTTGCCGGGGGTCAGGGTGAGAAGGCTCAGAGGAGGTGGGGGAGCTCTCGGGGCTGAGAAGGTGCAGGCAGGGGGCAGTTACATTTCCAGACCCCGGGCGGAGGCGGGTAGGAGACATCCCCCCCACGCACCGTCCTTTCCTTTCATCTGTTCACTGAGATGAGCCTCACGCTGGGACCTGAGCTCCAGGCAGGCTGCGTTTACAGGGTTAAACTCTTCCTCGGCCTGGGCTTCCATCCCAACACCTATACCTGATTCAAGGGGACCAACTGGCAGGGCACAGAGCCTTGGGGAAGCGGACTGTTTGGGTTGCCGATGATCTGTGGTTGAGCCCGCTGGGTCCTACTCCATGAAGATGTGTGTGATCTGAGCCCAGTCAAGAGACCAGGATTCAAATCCTAGTTGGTCCACTTACAAAATGACCCCCCCACCTCCTGCCAGCCTCAGTTTCTTCCTGTGTCAGGTGAAGAGGGAGACCTGCTGGTGTCCAAGATCGTGGCCAGGAGATGCCCAGAACCCTACGTTCGAGGACCAAGGACACTGGAGCTCTGCTTCTTCCTGGCTCTGCAACCTTGGTTAAGTTGATCGATCTCTCTGAGCCTCATATGGGCAAGCTCCCTCATGTCATAGGGTGGTTGGTAAGAACTGGGTGAAATACCAAACCCAAGTGCCAGGTGGGGCCCAGGCCAGGTAGGTGCTCAGCCCAGGGAGCTGGAATTATTCCCCTTGGGAATTGACTGTGCGCTTGGAGGGTTTTCCATACCTTTAAGGCATTTCAAGTGTGTTTTTCTCCTATCTGACTCTGAAAATGCCATCTAGTCTCATTTCTTTTGGGTTGGTTATAGGAGAAAAGTGAGCAGCCATATTCGGTGAAAAGTGATGTAAGCAAATAAGAAAAATATTTAGCATGAGTATAAAAGTGACTGTTAGCTAGAACCAGGCACACACTGTTGGCCACAATTATTGTTCCCAGGATGTCAGAACAGTTGGAATTAGAATAAAGGGTTGCTATGACAATGGTAGCCCAGGGTCCTCATTTGCTGCCTCATGGGAGGAGGCGGGCCCCCACTCTGGAGCACCTGGACCACAGGGAGAAGACTTGAGGGTTACAGCTGTGGGATGAGAACCTCTTTCCACTGGAGATAGGCAGGGAAGTCTTCCTGGAGGAGGTGGCATTTGAGGATAGGGAAGAGCAGGGGTGTGCATTCCAGGGCCTGGAAGAGCCTGTAAAGTCGCACCAATCTGTGCCAGCCCCGGGGCCTGGCAGGCAATGGTGTGTAGAGACAGGGAGCTCTGTGATAAAGGCACGCTCTCTGTGGCTTTAGTTCTGCTAAGGGATGTTCCTAATTGGTGGCATTTTTCTGGAGAAGGAGGTCTGCATTGTGACCTCACGAGCAGATATTCTGAGGCCCAGAGCCGAGGAGCCGGGCATCTTCTGTAACCTCTTAGACCTGCCATGCGTCCTGTCCCCCGTGCCTGGGGTGAGTCACGCTTGCTTGTCCACCACTGCCCCTGTCTGCTCACAGAGCCCCTGTCCCCTCAGAGAGCCTCCCTCCGTGAGCCAAGCTTGTGAGGTCTCCCACAGCTGCAGTTGCCTAGGAGACGGTGTCCAGGGAGACCACCCCTGAGGGGGAGCCAGGGGCAAACACGGGAGGCCTTTGGTCCTTCTGCATTTTGACCCAGTGGGCCCCCTGGGGGCCTATGGGAGCAGCGTCTTCCTCAGGCGCGTCCAGCCTGGAGCAGGCCATGGCTCCCCTGGCTGGAACCGCTCACCCAGGTCACCCACCCCCGACCACCGGTGGGACCCTCCGTTTACCCACCTCCTCAGCTCACATTCTTACCTGATGGAGCCTCTCAGCTCAGAGCTGACTGCAGGTGGGTCAGTGGGTGAAGAGGCAGGGCATTCCCTGGGGGTCAGGGGCCCCCCGTGGGACTCAGGGCTCTGGATTTCCTGAGCCTGGGAGAGGGGTCCCTAAATAAGAAAGGAGCTGAACTGGTCCTGGGCCTCCAAACAGTAGGAGCTGGCGGGAAAGGGGGCAGCGGGGTAGAACTCCGAGCTGAAACATTGGAGACTGGAGCTCGTGCACCTGGGCCTCGGTTTCCCCACCTGTAAAATGGGCGCATTAGACCAGCTGATGGTGCTGGATACCAGGAACTAGTAAAAGCTCAGAAGTCAAATTGGGGATGAGGAGCGCAGTGGTCCACCCTTGGGCTGGCACACTTGTCTTTTTACCCCTTCACGGCAGTTCTCTAAAAGTGACATCCGCACTCGCCACAATGTTGTGGAAGAAAGACTATTTTAATATCTGCCCCCCCCCCAGGAAGGCAGCGGTGGTGGAAGGCGGGGGTCCTCTTGTTTGCGAAAGAGCCCTGGCAGCCTCCCATGTGGCCTTAACCTCACTGTGCGTGGGCCCCAGGAGCTGCACCCCAGCCTGGCCTGGGCTTAGCCAGTGCTCTGTCTCGCTGGTCAGTACTTCTCCGAGATCAGCTGCCATGTGAGCGGACTGTCCAAACACAGGAAGTCTTAGTGTCACCTGTCTGTACACCCTGCCCTGTGCTGAGCAGTCACCTGCATCAGCTCCCATGGTGACCCCTCCGCCCCGGGAGCTTGATGCCTCTGTCAGCTAAGGAAACAGGCTCACCCAGGGTCACCCCAGTCTCCTGGCAAGCCCCCTTCCCAGGGTTTCAGGCCTCATGCTCCTTATTTGTAAACTCTGGGCATTGGATTCTGGGCTGATCTGTCACTCAGTAATGATGTCTCAGGTTCCCAGGGCCCTCTACCTAGAACTTTGAGACTTCAAGGCTGCCAGACTCTGATTTCTCTGGCTTCAGCCATCCTGGGGGACACCAGTGAGGCCACCTTCCCCTCATGAAGATTTTCTTCACAGTTGCCCGGGGTCTCCGCTGTCACCGGGTGGGGAAGGAGGGAGGCCGCTTGGCCACTCTGCTCCAGGTGGCTGGTCCAGAGTTCCTGCCATGGGTTTTTGGGGCCGCTCTGCAGCCCTACTTCTCCGTGGTGTTTGGCGCAAAGCTTTTGTCTGCTCTGTAGTCCAGGCCCAGCTTCTGTCACTTCCGCCTCCCCGGTTTGGTGGGTGCCAGCACCCAGGGGCCCGAAGAGTGCCAACACTGTGTGTGGTGGATGTTCTCAGATCTCCTGAGGGAGGCAAGGGAGGTGCCCAGAGGACCCCCTTGTTCCTCAGCACTTATGTTGGTGGTGACCTGAGGACCACCCACAGTGGAAGAGCGGAGGAAGTTAGGGTGGTGCCCGAGTCTCAGAGCTGGCTGGCCTGCGTTTGGACCCTGGTCCTGGATCTGTGGGGTACCTGTCATGTGCCCAGCAAGGCTGGCACATGGGAGACGCCCAGCAGAGCCTTGGCTGTGAGTCAGGCTGCCGCTGATCGTGGGCAGAATGTGCATGAACTTGGTCACCATCCTGACCCTGCAGACTTGGTCCAGCTGCTGCTCTAAGCGGTCCACACGTACTCACTTATTTAAGCCCAGCAGCCCCAAGAGGCAGGTAGTGTTCCTGGCCCTGTTCTCTATTTGAGGAAACTGAGGCGCAGAGGGTTTATTGATGATATCTGGTTTCTTCTGCTGAGGGACCGCCTTTGCTGAGGGAAGGGGCTGTGTGTGCGCGTGTGTGGAGGGGGACAAACACGGCACCTCCAGGTTTGGGATCTCCTGGTCAGGGGTCTAAGTCACGGCCCAGAAAGGGCAGGCCTTGCCTCGGTCAAGCAGCCACCAGGGCCTTGTGCTTGGAGGCTGGCATTTGAGGGACACCCCACCCTGCCTCTCCACCTTAGAAAAAAGTGACAGCCGGGGGCCCCCAAGTCCCAGACGGTGTGCCCTACACCTTGTCCCTGTCCTTGGAGATGTGGCCTGAGGTCTGCTCAGCTGGACTCTGCCCTTTGCCAGGCTTCAAAGCCAGGCCTCCACACGGAGGGTCTCTGATGCTTGTCCCCCCAGGATCAGACATATGCCACTCGGCTTCTTGCCCCAGAGGCCCCAGATCAGGCACCTGTCAGCCCTCACCTTCCCTTCTCAAAGGCTTTTTTCACTTTAGCAGACAGGTAACAAGGAGTTCTGAGCTTGTCCTGGTTTCAGTCCTGGCTCTCTCACTCTCTCATTGAGTGTGCTTGGGCCAGGTCCTGTTTCCTCTCTGAGCCTCAGCTTCCTTCAGTAGAATGGGGCAAAATGTGCCTGTCCCCCAGGAGGTTGTAAGGGGCAGTGACGATAGGAATAGCAAGCCTGGGGTAGATGGTAGCAGACTGTCCTGGGCTCACTGAGACTGGCAGAGGCGAAACCCAGCCAGCCCGGCCCCCAGGTGCTGACAGTCTGGCAGGGGAGTCCGTGCTCATGTGCATTGTCATCACCAGCAAGAGTCCTTTTCATTGGCTGATATTCGTTTGCATTTTACCAAGTGTCACCTAGTTCATTTGTGCCACTGCTTGAAGGCTGGCTTAATGGCTTTGAACGCTCAGTCAGTGCTTGTGGGGCAGGAGGGCACGGGGGCGGGGGGGGGGGGCAAGCGGGGAGGCGTCTGCGTCATCAGCCAGAGCCCCAGGTGATACTGGTGTTTACGCACGTGTGAAGATCTGCCCAAGGGATGGTCTTTCAGATTAGGAGGCCCATTTCACAGGCAGAGCTGAGGTGTCTCAAAAAGAATGTCGAACTTTGTCCAAAGTTGCACAGTTCTGAACAAGAGCTCAAGGAGAATGGAGGTGGGAGGTGCCACTGGCTGGAGAAGGTGAGGGAAAGCATGAGGTCAGCAGGAAGGGCTTCCTGGCAGAGGTGGTGCTTGGGCCAGGCCGGCAAGGTGGGTGGGATGCACCTAAACATAAGCGCACGCATCAACAAAGCATAGGGTGGAATGGGGTGATGCTTGGGGGGAGCGAGGAGGCCCTGGGGGCCGTGCAGGACCAGAGGAGAGATAAGGTGGCAGAGGCTGGGGACAGAGGCAGTCAAGTACAACGAGCCTTGGATTCCAGGTGGGGAAATTCAGAGGATTATTCTTCAAGCAGCTGGGAGCCCCTGAGAGTTCTTGAGCTCAGGGTGACATGGCAGGTAGTGGGTTTTCCAGGAGCAGGCTTGGCTAGGCTGGTGGGAGCAGAGTTTGGGGCACAGCTCTGTGGAGTTCCCAGAGCTTGGGGCGGCCTTGTGGCATCATGGGGTGACAGGCCATCAGGAGGTTGTGCCAGACCCCCGCCCCCCGAGCGCTGCTCTTGGCGGGTGCAGTGGAGGCCCCAGTGGAGTTGCAGTGGAAGGCTAAGGCACGTGGGGCTGTCTGGGGCTGCCCTGGGAGGTGGTCTGTACACAAGGAAGACCACGCGTGAGGAACATCGGTCCTCCCTCGAGCCTACCCCAGCCCCAGGCGGACTGTAACGCTGAGTTTTTCTTCTAGCTGAGCAGTAGCTGCTGTTAGGCACCATCTTGTAGCCCTGGAAGTCGCCACTGCTGCCGCACCAGCATTCGCCAACCTGACGGAGTTAGATATGAATCCGGTTCACCCAGGTTTGGAATGAGACCTTTGCTTTCCGCCTCTGGTGCCCCCTGTGCTCCACTGGGTTGAGGGTGTCGGGAGTGTCCCCGCCCCCCTCCCGCCCTCAGTGTCCTTCACCCCCAGCTCTGCGAGTCCGTCTTAGAGGAAGGCTGGCGTCTCCTGCATTGATCTGTCATGGGCCTGGCCAGAAAGTTGTCTTGCTTTCGTACCTGCCAAGAACCTTCCATCCAGTGGGACACCCAGCACTGGGCAAACCTCTAGGGGACCAGGGAGAATTCCCTTCAAACTCGTTTTTGGAAGGTGCTCAGGGAACAGGTTGTTTAGTGAGAACTGATTTGCTAAAGATCTGGGGCTCATCCTTCAACAAAAGGCAAAAGCACTGTGGAGTTTGGACCATCTGGGGGGAAGCTGTGCTCAGATGTGGGGACACTTCCCCGCTCCCTCTGGCACAGGGTGTGTATGGCCCCCTTCACCTGTCCACAGCCCTGCCTGCGTCCTCAGCATCCACTGTTGCTCTTTGCTCCGTCACCCTCTTCCAGGCGGCCTCACAGCTGCCCGGTGGAGCGGGTTTACTCCCATTCTGTGTCCCCCAGAGTCCGGAGTCCTAAATGTTCCGTCCGGCAAATACTCATCGTGCCGGGCCCTGTGCTGGGTGGTGGGAGGCAGTCCCGTGGAGCCCAGGGAAGGCACGGGGCAGGGGTCCTCAGGGCCGAAGTCCTGGGGGATTGCCTATGAGTTACTCGGGGAACGGTGTGCTGGGCCAAGGGAATGGCAGCCCGGGTGTGGGGCAGTGTGGGCTGTGTGGCTCAGAAGCCCCTGGGCGTCTTGAGTGGGCTCTGGATGGCGGGGGATGCCTGAAGCTTGACTTCAGGCAAATAGAGCAAAAGCCCAGGCCACAAGGCCCCGGGCCCTGCAGATGGCCCTGCTGCCTTGCTGAGTCCCAGGCTACTTCCTCCCGCAGTCAGCAACCTCCCCTTGAGCTCAGTTTCTAAGTAAGGGAGAGGTAAGAGTGGAGCTGGGCAGGAAAAAGAAAGTCCTTATCCTTGAGGAGAAGCACATTTGAAAGAGGGACGTGAGAACCGGGAGCTTGTTTACAAACTGTGCTGGAGGACGAGATGCCCATCTCACAGGTGGTTTCAGCGAGGCCGAGAGCGGTGACGTGCCTGACACCATCCAGCCAAGACTGCCCTGGCTGTTTCCATGAAGCTGTGACTTCCGGCTGAGCCCTAGTGACAGAGTTGGGGGTGGCCGGCTCTGGGCGCAGGGCCACAGGCACGCCCTTAGCCGGCCTTGCCCCCAAGGGCCTGATTCTTTCCAGTTTCTATAGAGCCAGGGAGGGGCTGCCCTCTGTTTGCTTTTCACAGCCAGCACTTTAGGGTTCTAAGAGCTGAAAGGGGGAAGTTTGAGGAAGTAGAAACCGAGCCTTTCTTTTTTTCTCACGTCTCTTTTTCTGTGGCCTCCAGAAATAATCCTGGGTTCTGCAGAGCCCGCCTCAGGATCATGGTTGACCCAGCCCACCCCCACTTCCGGCAAACTGGGGTGCTGGGGAAGCTGACGGGGAGAAGAGTGACAGGCTTGTGGCTGGTGACTCAGTGCCAGGAGGCCGTTGCCTGCTGACTCACCCGCCCTGTGCTGAAAGCAGGCCCCCGGCAGCCACGGCGGCCTCCCTGCCTCCTGCTTCCTCCACTTCACCTGCGCCGTGGTTACGCCCTCTGCTGGGAATCTGAGTGGCATTTGGGGCCCAAGTCCCTTGAGGCAGATCCCTGCAGGCTTCCCCCAGAAGCCCAGCCCCAGCCCTGCCGCAGCCCCACCAGGGGATGTCACGGGACCGGCCCCTTGAATCCTCTGACGGACCAGAGGCCTGACTCTGGTCTGCCTCCTCCTGAACTTGGAATCATTTTTGTGATACTGTGACAGAATGAGCCCCCACCCCTGGATATTAACACCCTGAGGGTAGGAAGGTGGTAGGTGCTCGGTCAAGGTGGGGCAGGTGGGGCAGGTGGGGCTTTTTCTGGGGCCAGCCCCAGAGAAGTGACTTGTCCCAGATTGCATGGGGCTGACCTTGTGCTTTCCAAACCCATGCGCTTCACCTACGGAGGGGTGAGGGTTCAAGACTCACAAGGACATTTTCTTCTCTAGATACCCCATACTCTGGCCCTTGGCCGGGTTGGGGGGGTGAGCTCTGGCCCCCCATCCCTGGCTGGTCCCTCACAGCCACTTCAGCACATCCCCACATGCTCGGCTCACGAGGAGGAGGCCAAGGGCTCAGGGACCTCAGGGCTCAGGACTCAGGCTCTGAACCAGAAAGTTCCTACTGCCAATAGCTTACGGAGGAAAGCCCAGCACGGGCCCTGGCTTCCTCTCTGAGTGGGAGGGCACCTGGCCATCAGGGACCAGCAGGGCCTTTGTTAGCACCTCACTCTAACCAGCAGAGCTAACCGGCCACGACAAGACGGGGTCTTGAGCTCCCGGGCTGAGCCCTCCCTGGAGCAGCACAGGGCTCTCCAGGGGCTCCCACCACCTGCTGGATGAATCCAGTTCTGCGCTGGCCTCCAGGCTGCCCCTCACTCTGTCCACACTGGCCTTCCCTCTGTTCCTTTGCCGTGCCCGCTGTGGCCTCTTCACGCCCTGCTCTGAGGACACCATCCCCCCAGATATTTGCCCTGCAGAGCTCAGCTTTGATGTGGTTAAAAGCACAGACTCTGAAGCCCACTTGCCTGTGTTCGAATCCTGGCTGTGTGGCTTTGGGCGAGAGACTTCACCTCTCTGGGCCTCATGCCTTCACCCAGTCTGGTGAGAAGAACCTGAAAGGGCTCCGCACGGGGCCTGCCTGGAGCCAGCCGTCAGCGAGCGTGTGCCATTATGCAACGTCGCCTCCTCAGTGGGGCCTCTCTGACTCCCCACACCCATCACCTCCACCTCCTCCTGCCTAGTTGTCCTCCGTGCACTGGTCCCAGCCGTAAATATTTATGTGACTGTCTCCCCTCGTGGAATGTCAGCTCCAGGGCTCACCGCCGAGCCCCCAGTCTCCACAGCAGCGCCTGGTACCTAGTGGAGTAGGCTCTCGGTAAATATTTATTCTGCTCCCCGTTGGCCAGAGCTGCCCTCGCTTGGTCTTATCCCCAAACATCCGAGATGCTCAGTGGGGGGAGCTTGGCCTGTGGAACTAGAACTGGACCTAGATCCTGCTTTTTCTGACTCAGTGCCTATTTGGCCAGGGCCCGGGGCACCTCTTTTTGGGGGCATGTTGTGTGCCCAGCTGGCCTGCCCCTCGGGGTCCACACTGGCCATCCTGCCCTAGAGCAGCCTGCCCACCCTCCCTGCCCCGCCCGCCTGTAGGTTTTGTGAGGGGGAGGAGAGGGGGCTGTACACTGGGCCCACATCCTGCCTCTGCCCCGGCATTGTCCCAGAGGCCAGTTCTTTGCACAGCCTGCTCACCTCACCCCCTGTCCTTCTGCGAACCACAGATCAAGAAGCAGAGAATGCTCTGGTAGGTTCTTGTGCAGAGGCCACCTTGTCCTGGGGTGGCCTCAGTGGGGTGGAGCCAGGATCTAGGTGCAAATCTTGGCCTTGCCTGGTGACCGTGTGACCTAGGACAGACCCGCCCCTTCTCTGAGCCTCAGCTTTCTGATCTGTGAAAGGGGAGGCTCCTTGAGGTTTGGGACAAAGTCAGCACTCCTGTAGGTTGAAGCCTGAGCCTGAGCCGGTGGGGGTCTCTGGGGGTAGACACAAGACTTCTTGGGGGCAGGGCTGCAGTTAGCTCAGGGAAGGGGAGGCCTTGCCCACAGACACGGAGCCCAGGACATAACAAGCCCTGTCCCCAGAGTCATCCTGCTGAAAACAGTTCCCCAACAGAACTCACTTTCACTAGAACCACCTTACCGGCGCTCATTGTTTCGACTTTGTTCCTGGCCAAACAATGCCGGGCTTCCTGGCTGACCTCACTGGGGCAAGCCATCAGGACTCAGAGGCCAGGCTGGTCAGCATCTCCAGCCGAGCCTGCCCTGCCCTTGGCTGCAGCCGCCTGGGATGACCCAAGCCCATGATCTGACCAAAGAGGACACACTGGGTGTGTGGCCACATGATGTTGTAGAGGTTGGAATTTGTGTTTGTGTGTATATCTCAGATTTCAACACCTCTCCAGAAATTGGAGGATCTGCCCCAGTGGCCCCGATCCCAAAGGCAGTCACAGTAGCTGGAGCTGAGAGCTGCTGGCGCCTGGAACCCAGACTCCTTTATGGCGCAGGCTCTTCCCCACTGGACCCTGTCCTTTGCCTGCCAGGTCCCTGGAGGCCTTTGAGCTTGTCATGCTTGAGTTAGCCTGACTTAGGAATGGATAACCAAGAGAGAGGATATAGCCACATGATTCCATCAAATGATTCAATCTTTTAAATGTGTGCCTTTTTATGTAAAAGAATCTTTAAAAACCTTCTTCAGATTTCTGATTTCTTTTTAAAAACAGCTACCCCAAATAGCAAGATAGTGCTCTTAACGCATTTTTTTTTCATGATTAATTTTTTCATGATTCCTTTAGGGCCAGGATGGTACTAAGGAGCATGCCCAGGGCAGACATTACTAGCTGATCCCAGCCTTCCTCCACCTCCCCCTCACTGAGCCTGCCCCTGGCTTGCATTCTGTGGAGATAGTGCCTGAAGGAGCCACTTTAGAGCTATCGGAGGCATTTGGGACCATTTGTTAGAGGAAGCCCAGGGTCCATGGCTCCACCTATCCTGCCCCGGGCCTCACCGTTCCATGAGCCCACCCGGCCCACTCCCGTGGCACTGAGTGCTGTGCTGGTCCTAGGCCCTGCCCTGTCTGTCTGGATCATGTGGCCCCTCACTTCCCTGTTTGCCCTCTCCTACTTCCCTAATTTGTCAGCCCAGCCACTCAGCTTATAGCTGGCTTAAAGGCACCAGACCCGATTTCAGTTTGTGACAGTGCTGAAGCAAGTGATCCCCAACTGCCAAAGGGTTGAGGACAGGGAACTTGGAGGCCGAAACAGACCCGAGAGCCTTTGGAAGCTCCTGTGGCCTTTGACTTGCTCTGTGGCCCGGGGCGAGTAACTTCACCGCTCTGTGCCTTGTCAGCAAAAGGGAGACAGTCACGGCACCCGTGGACAGGGTTAACTAAGAAAATGCTGGCAAAGCACTTAGCACAGGGCTAAATAAATGTGCATGCAGACAGTGCCCAATAAATGCAGCTTGCTTTCTTTTTCTTTTTTTAAACACTTAAGATGCAGTGCCTGTCACATAGTAGCGTAAAATCCCAATGTGGTCAGCTAGTTTATTCAGTACTAGCTAATAGTTACTAATCCTTGTAGCTACCAGGTCCTGTGCTGAGTATTTTACAGGCATCATCCTGTTGGATCCCCATGAGGCACATTTTAATTTTACCCCCATTTTTTTTTTTTAACCAAAGAGGAAACTGAGACACAGAGAAGGCTGTCACTCCCACCGGGTCACACAGATTAGTTATGACCTCTATTAGTGGAGAACGCTGCAAGGTGGGGGTGGGGGAGGAAAGGAGAGAGGAGGGAGGGACGCCCACTCTGGAAAGGGCAGACAGGGGGTCTAGCCGTGAGCTTGGTTCTGAGGCTTGTCCTGGAAAGGGCTTGGTTCCCCTAAAGCCTTGGGCTGAGACGGCAGGTGCCAGGGCAGGCAGCTGTGGCAGCTCAAATCAGGACCCAGATGGGGCCCCCCGCCCCACACTGCTGCTTGCTCTGTGCCTCTGCGCCCCCTCCCCTCTGGCCTCAGTGTCACCATCTGCACGCCCTGCTGAGGGCTCCTCCCCAGTCTTTGCCCCAGTGCCTTCAGCAGGGCAGCTTTGGAACTTCTGCCTCCAGCCTCCTTCCCATGTAGCCTCAGGCATGCCACTCTCTTCTCTGCTTGAGCCTCAACTCCTTTTGAGCCTCAACTCCTCTCATCCAAAAAACAGTTCTAAAGAACCCCTCTGTGGCATGGGGTGGAGAGGTTTGAGAACTGACTAGAAAACTTTAGAGACCACTCAGCGCAAAGTAAAGGACTCAGAAATCCGCTAGTTTTAAATTGGGAGGAAGCAAAGGAATATCTCGTAGCCCTAACACTGCTGGCACTAATGTAGACTCTGTCTGACACGTGCCAAAGCTGACCAGGTGATCTGCAAGTTGGTCTTCAGGCGCGACTGGTTTTGGCTTCCGGTCCTGGAGCGAGACGGGAGAGTTTCAGCGGGGCAAGACGCGAGCCTTCATCCTGGAGCCTCTGTTTCACGACCGATCCTAATCGCTTGTTGCTGTAATATCCAAAGAGGAAGCTCTTAAAATGGGGAATAATGTATCACGGTCACTACAAAATAGCCCTGGGCCGGGTGCCAAGGAAAGCAGGTCTTGGCGGGACCGGCCAGGCAGCGGGCTGCAGGGACGCCTGTGGAGGGGGCTCGTTCCCAAGTGCCAACTCTGTTGGTGGGGACAGTGAGCCACATCTCAACTCTGCACAGGCGAATGAGGTGCTCTAGGGAGGTGGCATCTGAGGTTAGGCTGGGCTGGAGGGGGGACAGTAGAGGCAGAGCTGGGGCTTCCGGACCAGCGTGGTCACTGTCACTCTCGGCTCTGTGACCTCAGGAGTGTCATTTGGCCTCTCTGGGTCTTGCTGATCTCATCCTGAGTAAGACGGAGCCTTATACACCCTGCGGTCTGAGTGGCCCCTGTAATGATGACAGCAGTAGCAACAATGGTAATACCAGCAACTACTAGTTAAGGGGTACTTGCCCCGCACAGCCCCTCGTCCAGTCTTCACAACATCCCTATGAGGTAGCCATGGCTACCCCACTTTACAGATGAAGACACTGAGGACCAGAGAGGTTGAGTAACTTGCCTGAGATCACTCAGCCGGAAAGTGGCTCTTGGCTTCTAGGCCAGGGCTCGCGCTTTGATTCCTGCAGGCACCAGGCTGCCACCAGAGGGCCTGGTGCAGCCATGCAGGGAGCCAGAGCCTGAGGAGTGGGCCGAACCAAAGCAGCTTTGTGAGATCGGGGTCCCAAGGAGAAGGGGTCTGTGCTGGGACCCAGCAGGCTGTGGCGAGAAGCTCCTGTGTTCTAGGAGTGATGGAGGACTGGGTGGGAGGGCGCTGTGATCTGTGTGCTTTATAAGTTGCTTTCAGAGGCTGTATTAAGAACAGATGGTGGGGGTGGGGTGGGTAGACTAGCAGCGGGGAGACCTGTGAGGAGGCTGCGGGGGCTGCCTGTGCAAGGCTGTAGGGCCAGGGAGCAAGGTGGTTGCCATGGTGATGGAGAGAGGTGGGTGAATGCCAGGAACGTGCAGGAGGCGGAATCCAGGGGCCTTGCTGCTGTGGGCTTCTACAGGCACGGTGCTCATTAGTCACTCTAGAGGGGCTTGGAACGAGCTCCCCTGAGGGAGAACTGGGGTGTCTGCACCTCAGTCTGACCTCATCCAGGCATGAGTGAGTCTTGATGGGGCCAGGGCCGCTGGCTTGGCTGTGTGTTCTTGAAGGCCAGGATGGTAGCAGCCAGGTAGGACAGGTGACGGTGACAGAGAGACACATCTTTAGGTAGACCTTGGCAGGGAGAAGTGGGGAGACCCCCACCCCAGGACGTGGCAGCCTCCCCACCATCCTAGCTTCAGCCACAGGCCTCGGGAAGATAGTGGCCCGAGTGCAGAAAAGGGACTGCAGGCCCCGTCCTGTATGGAACCAGAGTCTGGAGCCAAGGGTCCCAGAGAACTTGTTGCTGCCCCCACCTCATGTTTCTAGAGGGTTCTCTGAGGCCAGAGTGGCCAGTGGGCCGGGGGCCCAGAGGGCAGAGCCAGGTTGCAGGGCAGCTTTCGCCAGTGCCCGCCGCCTGTGTGAGCAGTAGCAGGCCACCTCCTCTCCTCCGCCCGGCTGACCTTGTGAAGTGCCTTCGGCCCTGAGATCGGAGGAAGGCCCGAAAGGGCGGATCCAGCCCTTCTTGGTGAGGAGGCTCAGGGGTCATTCCCTGAAAAACATCTCCACTAGCAGGGAGTGGAGCCCCACATCCTCCAATTATGCTGCTGTCCAGCCACCCACAATGGGCTGCCCAGATAACCATCGGGGGCTGCACAAATGAGGGCTGGAACAATGCTGGCTGCACGGGCTATTTTTACAGTAGCCTCGTGCTCGCAGAACCCCCGCGTCGCCCCAAGGGAGCAGGGCTAAGAAAGGCCGTGCGGATGCCGCCGGTCTGCTCTCCGGGAGACAGAGGAAGGCCCGGTGAACCGCCCGGCGCCTCCAGGAAGCCTTTTGTGGGTCTGCTCACTGCCAGATAGTGAAACAATCGGGGTCCCCCACCCCGAGCCAGGGAGAGGAAGGAGGCGTGGGGGAAATGGGGGTTCTGTCAGGCTTGTGTGCCTCTGCTCCTCAGCACGGCTGCTGTGGCCAGGCCAGAGTGTCCCCTCGCCACCCCCAGGTCCTCAGGCAGCCCCCACCTTGCACTGCCTGGACTGCCTCTGAGCCACGCAGGGCACTGAGGCCCAGGCCTTGCCTGTGTCCCAGGGCTGGTAAACGGCAGAGCTGGGGTTGGTACTTGGCCCTGGCTGCTTGCCGACCTACTCTGGGGACCATCCATCCAGCAGTCCTTGCCTGACCACCTACTGTGTGCCAGGTTGGGGCACTTAGCTGTGGACAAAGCAGGTCCCAGTCCCACAGAGCCTAGTCTAGTCAAGGAGGAGACCGTAGCAAGGGGGCGAGGGCTTGAGGGCATTTTCAGCCAGTGACCAGCAGACTCAGACAATGGAAGGTTCAGGGAGCCAGGTGGCCAGCTGGCCCTGGTGTGTCCAGGTGATGGTCCCTGTATGTAAGGAATGTGAACCCAGCATGGCCCACCTTCCAGTTTTTCAAGAGAACCTAGAAATCTCAGCTTTTCTCTGGAAAATAATATTTCAGTCTGGGCCACCAATTTGGATCATAGAGACAAGCAAGTTGTGTCCAGAGCTGCTGTGCTCTGAGTGGGTCACCCCTGCTGTCATTCTTTCTATCCTGCACCTGTTTGTGTGGCCCTCTGCCTGGGGCAGACTCTCGAAGGCACCTCCTGCTGGGCTCAGACTCTTGGTGTTCTTGCCCTCAGGGCTGAGCTGCCAGGGCACTGAGGACCCGGGGGCCTGAAGACATCAGGGAGGAGAGCTCTGCACTGGCTGGTGGCAGACTACCTCTGCACGGCATCCCAGTAGGGGTGGGCTGGGGGTAATGGGGGATGTCTCCTGGGGCATAGATGATTTGACGTCCTTGCCGAACCCACAGGTAATCAGAGGGCAGGAGCCTGGGTGATACAGGGTCCGAGCAAGCCAGAGCATGGATGGAGAGGGCTGGACAACTGGGATTCACTGGCACTCTTACAGGTTCCTTGTTTCCTATGCGACAGAGATGTGACCATACTTTCTTACTTTGATGGAAACTCATTTTCAAATAATGTTCCATTCCCACCTGAAATCCCATTCCTCACTAGGTTATGCTTACCTGTTCTTTGAACAGTGAGGGCCGAGCACCTGCCGTGGTCCAGGCACTGTGCTCAGTGGTCAGTGGGATGGGAAGCATAACTCTCAATGCCAATCTGAAATTTGGAGATAATTTCTAGAAAATGCAGGCAGGCTATCTGTTATCTGGAAGGTGCCCTAGACCTGCCCGGAGGATGTCGCGTTCTCTACAGGGTGCCAGGGCTGGGTGGCTTCATGCTTATCTGCGCTACAGGTGGAGGATAGCATGTGACATTAGGGGATGACAGGTGTGGATCCGGTGCTTCTGTCCAGCAGGTGCTAGGGGAATGGCACCTGTCAGTCCCTGGATCCCTAAGTCCCTGACCCCCTAGAGGGGCCAGAGGAATGGACGGACAGCGGGGTGCGGTGGGGCAAGGCCCCCTGCCTCAGGCCGAGGCAGGTCAGAGCCAGCCCATGGGGTCGTGCCGAAGACGTGTACACGGGCTGTGCCTGACCGATGGCACGATCGGGTCTGTTTTGTCCCCCACAGAAAACGAGGAGGACATGGCCACCAAGGAGAAGCTGCAATGTCTGAAAGACTTCCACAAGGACATCCTGAAGCCATCCCCAGGAAAGAGCCCGGGCACACGGCCTGAGGATGAGGCTGAGGGGAAGCCGCCGCAGAGGGAGAAGTGGGCCAGCAAGATGGACTTTGTGCTCTCTGTGGCCGGTGGCTTCGTCGGTTTGGGCAACGTCTGGCGTTTTCCATACCTCTGCTACAAAAATGGTGGAGGTGAGCCCGGGCTGGGCTGAGAGCCGGGGTGCAGGAGAAGGGCCAGAGCATGGGTGGCCTCCCCACGCCTGGCTTTCCAGCCTGCCACCTTGACCTCCCCTGGTGAGCCTGCAGCGTCCCTGTCCCGCCGCACCTCAGAGGCAGGAAATGAGTATGAAAATCAGGTGGTGTTCTGTCAGGGTCTTACTGTGTTACCTTGAGCAGATCCCTTACCCTCTCTGATCCTTCAGTTTACCATCTCTGAAGAGGGCCATGAGGCCAGGCCCATGTCTCCCAACCTCAGATACTCACACGCCCCCTTTGTAACCCTCCTGTTTCCTCACCTCCTCTCTTCTTTACTTCATATCTTTCCTAATAGTTGCTTTTGCTCTTCTAACATACACCAAATGGAGTTCAAAAGCAAGTTTTGTTTTCCACCTTAAATAAAAAACCAGTATCGTTTGCCATGCTAGAAAGGTATGTGGGGGGGGGAGCAGTGAAGATAAGTTTTCGTTTTAATTTTTATTTATTTATTTTTTACATTTTATTGAGATAGAAGTGACATAAAACACTGTCTTAGCTTAAGGGCTACAGTATGATTTATGTCTCTGATCATAGTATGACTATTTAACATCTGTCATCACAAGTTACACTTCTTGTTTTTCTTGTAATGAAGACTGTTAAGAGTTTGCTCTCCAGAGCTTTCAAATATATAATCCAAAGTATATGACATGCGCAGGACGAATTTGTCTTACAACCTGAAGCTGGTCCCTTTTGACCCCTTCACCCAGTGAAAGTATTTTTTAAACTCTGTCTGTTTGGTTGGTTGGGGCTTCTGGTTTTTGGATTTTTTACCTGCCGCAGGCCCTGAGCTAGGATGCTCTCCTGTTGGGGAGGCAACATGCAGTGGGGACTTCCTTGCTGGCACAGTAAGAACAGGGCAGGAGGAGCCATTTGCTACCAGCTCCCCGTGGCGGCTGTGACCGGGCTCTGGTCTGCCAGCAGAGCTGGGCCTGTGCATGCTGCCCACACTAGGAGAACCACCTTTAGGGAAATTCTGCCTTCGAGCCTGGTTTCTTCACCTTTTGTAGGTCTTGGGCGCCGCTAGGACTCTGCTGAGTGCCCTAGATGTTCCCCAGAACAAAGCACATACACAGAGACCCAAGTTGCCCACAGTTTCAAAGGGTTTATGGACCCGCTGAAGCCATGGATAGACACCAAGTGGGAACCCTCGTCCGACTCTCCGTCCCTACCTCATCCCCTGGCTCCCAGCCCCAGCTGGAGAGGCTACCTTTTGCCTCCCATCATCGCACCCTTCCCAGCTAGTTATATATTCTCAGCTTGCTGCCCTGGGTGGGCCTGGGGAAAGCTGTGACACAGCAGCCCGTTTGAGACAGGTACCAGGCTGAGCGGCCCTTGTTCAAATGGTTGGATGTGGGGAAGGCAAGCAGGCAGGCACACAGTTTAAGCAAAGGCTCAGGCTTAGTACAGGGGCACCTTGGAAGGGGGATGCCAGCTGGACGGGTGGGCAGGACCTGGAGAATTTCCACAGGCCCAGAAGTCTGGCCCGTCCCCTCCCATCCCTGACCCGAGCTCTCTGATTCCACTGGCCGGGAGGGCTTGGGAGCCAGACCTGCAGCCTCGGCCCTGTGACAGCTGTCGCCTGACCCTCCCCCGCCTTGTTCTCTCTGCAGGTGCATTTCTCATACCATATTTTATTTTCCTGTTTGGGGGCGGCCTGCCTGTGTTTTTCCTCGAGGTGATCATAGGCCAGTACACCTCTGAAGGGGGCATCACCTGCTGGGAAAAGATCTGCCCCTTGTTTGCTGGTGAGTATGGACAAAGGTCCCCATGGTCTAGTGTTCAGGGCTCAGCACATTTTTAATTTTTTTTTTTATTTTTTTGCTTTTTAGGGCCACACATGCAGCATATGGAGGTTCCCAGGCTAGGGGTCCAATCGGAGTTACAGCTGCTGTCTTACACCACAGCCACGGCAACACCAGATCTGAGCCACGTCTGCGACCTATACCACAGCTCATGGCAATGCCGGATCCTTAACCCAATGAGCAAGGCCAGGGATCGAACCTGAGTTCTCATGGATACTAGTCGGATTCATTTCCACTGCGCCACAACAGGAACTCCCTCAGCACATTTTTATTGAGCACTGTTTGCCAGGTACATTGGGGTCTCATGCAAGTCACTTGGCACCATGCCTGATGCAGGTTGCAACCAGCACGAGAAATGTGCAGTGCTGCTGCTCATTGCACGTAGCTGTTCCCACCTCTCCGGGTTTTCACAGTGCAAAAGGGAAGCCCTCGGATTCAGGAAGTCCCGCTTCCCCTTTTTGCTAATTCTTGTGCCTTTGGGAAAGCTACTTAATCTCTTTGTGCCTCAATTTCCTCATCCATAAAATGGAAATAATATGCTTACTTATAGGGTTGCTGTGAAGATAAAATGACATAGCCATGTAAAAGTGCTTTGTACACGTAGTAAGCCCCAAATCAGTGGTAGCTTTATTATTATTATAACATTTAGTCCTATGCCTAGTGCCTAGTATGCTCTCATAAGATAATATTGTCGTGATTACAACTGGCAGGGGTGAGAGAATGTGCGAGTCCATTCATTCAGTATTCCATATAAATCGACTCATCTATCTGTTCATCAAACCTTTCTTTCATTAAACTGGTCAATAGTTAGACAATCTATCTAAGCATCCAACCTCCATCTTTCCATGCACTCATTCATCCACTCATTCATCCACCTAACCTTCCAGTGAACCACCATCCACACATCCATCCAAGCGAATATCCATCCATCAATCCAACATCCATCCATTTAGCTATCAGTCCATCTAAACATCTATCTATCCATCCATCCAACCAACCATCCATCTGTCCATCAACCCATTCAACCAACCAGCCAGCCAGCCAGTCATCTCTCTGACCATCCATTCATCTGTCCATCTACCCATCTATCCATCCATCCATCTATCCATCTATTCAGCTGTTAGTCTGTCTATACATCCATCCATCCATCCAACCACCCATCCATCTGTACGTCCATCTAACCATCTGTTCATTGGTCTCTCTCTCTTCCGTACATCCTTCAGTTCATCCAACTATCTGATTTATCCAGCCATCCATTCTTTCACTTATCCATCTATCCAGTCATCCATTCATCCTACAGATATTTGCTGGTCACTGTTGAAGGGCTCCTAGCGGCCCCAGGCCTGGAGGTACTAGGGTCTTCTGTTGAGGCTGTGGCTTCCTGTGATGCTCATCTTGCTTGCCCAAACCTGCAGGTATTGGCTATGCCTCCATCGTCATCGTGTCCCTCCTGAACATATACTACATCATCATCCTGGCCTGGGCCACGTACTACCTGTTCAACTCCTTCCAGTCGGAGCTCCCCTGGGCCCACTGCAACCACAGCTGGAACACACCCCAGTGCCTGGAGGACACGTTGCGCAAGAACAAGAGCCTGTGGATCTCCCTCAGCACCACCAACTTCACCTCCCCAGTCACCGAATTCTGGGAGTAAGGCTGGCCTTGCTGGAGGTTGGGGGGTATGGGTGGGGGCAGAGGGTGGCCCACTCCCTCATCTTCTCCCTGGGGACATGGGAACCACTCTCTTGGGGGCGGGGAGTTGGACGCGGGGTATAGATTTGGAGATAAATCCATGCCTTTGGTCTCAGACAGGCCTGGAATCGAATCCCAGTTCTGCCATTTTACTGGCTGTTTGACCTTCGGCAAGTCACTGCCCCTTTCTGAGCCTCAGTTTCTTTAACTGTCAAATGAGGGGAATGAATCATTCCTACACCCGTGGGATCTCTGTGAGGATTGTTTCCCAAAGGCAGGTATATGTACTTACGTTGTCTGAAAATGATATAGTTGTCTTAATGTATGTGAGAAAAAATAGAGTTAGCACATCAAACCTGTTATTGCACAGAGAAAAATGCATATGTGAAGCTGAAGTAGTTACTCAAGTGAAAAGGTATGTAGATAGAGTGAAAAATATGTATCTGTTAGCATTTGCTGCATAATACCCATCCCCAAACTTGGTGGCTTAGAGCAACAGCCATTTATTTTATTTGGCTCATGGTTTTGCTGGTTGACAGTTTGGGCTGAGCTTGGCTGAGCAGTTCTTCTGGTCTTTGCTGGGCTCCCTCATGGGGAGGACAGCTGTCGGGCCTCGGGGTAGCTCTTCTGGAAGTCGCTGGCCATTGGTTGGAGTGCCACAGACACCTGGTCCCTGTGGTCTCATCACCCTGCAGGCTAGTTTGGGCTTGTTCATAGGCAGCTCAGCATTCCTCAAACAACAGATGGAGCACTCTTCAAGGCTCTGCTTACACCATTTCTGTTGATGTCCCCTTAGCCACAGAGAGCCGCAAGACTAACCCAGACTCAGGAGGTGAGAGAATGGCTCTGTCTCTTTATGACAGGAATGGAGAATTACGGGCATTTTTACCATCTACCACAATATAGTCAATAGCTGCAGCGGTACACATACAGGCCAAACATCGGAAAGGCAGAATTACCAGAAGTTTGGGTAACTCTTAGCTGATGTACAGGAAAGTCCTTCTACCATAGTGCTTGGAGAGCAATCAGAAATGCACTAGTGCATTGCTTTTCCTGCTCTTCACAAGCTATTAAATTGGGGGCTAGCGGCCCCTTCGATCCTGGAGATAACTGAGTTGAGGCCTTGCATGGGGTTGAGAGCCAGGGGCAGAAGACATGGAGGTGTCTGCTGATCATCGTGAGAGGAGAGCCCCTGTCTTTTGAATGTGGATCTGTGTTTCGAGGTGTCTCTCCACCTCTTAGAACCTGGCCCGGGAGCAGGCCCACAGAAGGGTCCCAGCCAAGTGTTCGGGCCAGGGTTGGGGCCTCTTAGGCCAGAAAGGGTCAGTCGGCCCTCACCCAGGTGGTCTGTGTCCCTCTCCTGCCACGGGGGCCTTCAGTACATGCTCCCAGGTCCCCAGGCTCCTGGGAAGGGGGCTCTTTACATGGACATACCTCCCACTTGCAAGCAAAGACCATTACAGGCCCATTCACCCCTCCTCACCCTGCCCCCCCCCCCAGGAGGGCTGAGTTTACAGACAGAGAAAGGCAGGCACTTCATTTTACTTGAATGGGGCCCAAGACCACAGCCCTGTCCTTTCTGTGTTGTGCCTGGCACAGCCTGCCCCACCCAGGATGCTGGCACTCACCCAGCCGCTCAGGTGCCCACAAGGCCTCGCTGCCTGGGTTCAAGCCCTCACTCTGCTACTTCCAGCTGGAGATGTGCCTTCTCCTGCCTGGTTCTCAGTGTCCTCAGCTGTACTTGGGGGACCGTAGCCCCGCCCTCCCAGCGTTGTAGGGCAGCCCTAATGGAACGAGACCATGCTGGGCCTGACCTGAGAGTCTGCTGCATAAACATGGGCCGTTACTACTCATTTAGTGGCCTTGATGTGAATAAAACTGTCCCCAGGGACAGAGGGACTCACCTTCAGAGGGACTGAGAATGGCCCCTTCCCACATGGTCTCCTGTCACAGAGGGGCTGTCCCCTCTATCTCAGGCCCGAGGGCTTCTGAGAAGGACCTGACGTGAGCAGTGAGGTCCTTGCTGCTGCCTGTCCCCCAGCCTGGGGCATCCTTCTGCCTTCTAGAGCCCCCATTCTCAGCGCCCCAGCTCCCTTTCCTGCCCAGAAGACACAGCATTTACTTTTGGTGACGTCCTGGTCCTAGAAGCCTTTCCCAAGCCCTGCGTGGCCCAGAGATCGCTGGCCCCTGCCCATCTGCCCTCCCGCTCCAGCCCTCACACCCTCCCTGGCCCTCACAGGGCTCCACGGGTCTTCCTGAACATCACGGGGAACCAGCCGTCCTCCTAGGACCCCGGGAGGACTGGCGTCCTCAGGGCAGGAGGCCTGGGCCAGAGGACCTGCCCGCCACCTGCCTTCAGGGGCCTTGCCTTCTCTGGGGCACATAGAGAGGAAGGAAAGATCCAACGCCATGGACACTGTACCAGGGGCTGGCCCCTGTCCCTTCACCCCATCCTGGCCGAGGCCCTTTAGGTGAGGAGCACACCTGGGAATCACCCCAAACCCCTTTCCATCTCAAACCCCATACCCTCTTCGCTGTCCTCTCAGCTCCCCTCTAGCGTGCACCCCAGAGTTTTATCACCCTTCCCCCACGGCACCCCCATCACCCCTCTCCCACACCCAACCTGACTGTCATGGCTCTTCCTGCCTGATCTTTGATCTCTGCAGTCAGCTGTGAATCCAGACACGTCCTTTCTCAGCTCAAATCCTCTAGCGGCTTTTCCAAGTATGCTTTCGCCAGGCCAGAGAGGAGTAGGCGAGGGGTTCAACACACTGACTGCTCCCTGCTCACTGCTCATTTTCTTATCGATTCCGTGTTTGCATCCACCTGGCAGTACAGCCTGGAACAACAGGTCAGCACCCCTCTCTGGCCTCGTTTCCCTCTCTCCAAATGGAGGGGCCATGTGAGCTTGGCTTTGTGGGATGAGTAGGAGCTTACTAGGCTGAAAAGGAGAGAGAAAAAGAGATTCTGGACAGAAGGAACAGCCACCTGAGGCATGGCATTTGGAAAGCACCCTAGTGGGAACAAGTCATTGGTTTAGCTGGATGGTAGGACACGTGGGACCAGGGAGAAGGACTGAGGCCTTCTCAGTCAGGCTGATAAGTTGGAGCTCTGTCCTCTAGGAGGGGGAGCCCTGGTAACTATAGGAGAAGGAATCTGTGCTTTTGGGACTTGCTCTAGGAGCACACTGGTGAACAAGAGGCTGGGGCATGTATTAAACACCAGCTGTATACAGGGCCTCAGTGAGCTCAGCCATCAGTATGTGGGTTCCCTTTGGGGTGAAACTTAGCTTATATCATGTCCCCTGGAAACAGCCACCAGCCCCGCAGTGACTGCTCTGGGGCTTTCACTGGGAGAGGCTTGCGGGGACTTGACTGAGGCACCCATTCAGGCTGCAGAGCAGTGAGCATCCTGTCCAGGGTGGACTCCTTGACCCTCGAGCCAAAGCCCAGCAGGCCCAGCATCACTTCCCTCACCTGCCCGAGATACGTGGTTCCCCGAGCTGGCCTTTCCTTCGACAGTCGGCGCCCGCCAGCTCTCGGGAACCACCTGGGGTCCGAGATGACAAAGCTGCACAGAGCCGAGCCTTCCCTGTGGGGAGGACCTCGCCCCCGCCAGCCCCTCCTCCCCTTCTCCTGTCACACGAGGAGATGGTGGAGGGCCCTGGCGAGGCTCCCGTCACCCTGAGCAGTGACAGTGACTCTGGCCCAGGGTCCCAGCTGCACGGCCTCAGGGCGGCCACCCCATCTGCAGAGCTCAGAGCTAGCGTGGCCCCAACACCTCCTTGCCTGGCTGAGGGTTGAAGGAAGGAGACAAGGGACCCCGAGGACTGGAGTGATTAAGCGACTTGCCCAAGGTTACACAGGAAGCTGGACGCAGCGGAGAGCCGAGCCCTGATCTCCAGCACTGGGCGCCCTGTCCAATGTCTATGTCCCAGCCAGCCGTACGTGTAGGGCAAGTCCACGGTCACAGATACATTGTGCCGTGTATGTGTGTGGCCCCACTCTCAGGTTACACGTGGGGTCTGTTCTTGGCGTGGATCCCCGCGCTCACCCCAGCCGCAAAGACTAAAGCACCATCCTCGGCAGGAGCCGGCGAGATGCCCCTCTCCCCTGAAAGCCTGGGCCCCTGAGACCGTCACTTCACTGGCTTTGTGGTTGAACAGGGTCACTCTGCGAGGGGGAGCAGAGCTTCTGCCCCCGCCCAGCCTCATCCTGCCGTCCCTGCTCTGAGGTCGCCTCTGTCCCGCAGCTCCTGCTTCACCCCTGGCCCTGGAAGGCAGGCGGGCCGCACCTCACCAAATGCCCTCATCGGCCTGGAGCCGTGCCTTCCTCCCCGGTTCCTCCAGGGCCCCCTGGGAGCGCGGCACATATCATTAGACTTTATTAGAATCAAAGGAATGAGTCATATTTGCAAACAAGCCCTGCTCAGCCAATCTCCCCCCTGCAGCTGTCCGAAGGCGGGGGCATAGGGAGAGGCCTGTGCGGCCCCACGGTCGGGCCGGACGGGCTCTTTTATAATTGTTGCCTCCGCCAGTCTCTAGGGAAGAGCCATCGCCAATAAATGGCTGGCCGGCAGTCAAAAGGAAACGATTTGGCCCACTCGGAGGACGTATTTACATCTCTGAGTGCCGGCTGGACGGCAGCGGGGCAGCCGACTCAAAACAGACGTCCAGGCGATTCTTTTTTGGATCCCACCCTGGAATGAATCATCACTATTCTTGGACAAGAATGCAGCTCGCCCCTGGGTCTCCCCCTCCCTGTATGAGAGACGCGGGGAGGCCTGGGAGCTGGGGCCTCTCTCGAGGGCAGCACAGCACCCGACTCGTGGGCAGCTCGTCCCCAGGGTGGCATCAGAAAAAGGGAACCAGGCCCGGCCTTAACCTTTTTTTTTTGTTTCTTCTTGAATCTGGGTAATTTCAGGTGATTTCCTGAACCTCCCTGAGCCTCAGTTTCCCCATTGAGCAAGCGGGTATAATTAATTTCCTCCACTAATGGTTAGTGAGCATCTGCACTGTGCCAGGCCCTGTTCCTGATCCAGCGGTGGTCAAGACAGACACAGGCCCTGCTGTGTAACCCGCGTGACCAGGGATGCTTTTTACATAGAGTGGCCAAGAGTGGCTCCCCGGGTGAAGTGGCATTTGAACAGAGACCAGAAGAGGGTCGGGTGGCACGTCATGTCCTTTGTGGCCAAGGCAATAGCCAGGTCAAAGGTCCTGAGGCAGGAACACGCTGGACCTGTTCATGGAGCGTACCAGAAGCCAGTGTGGTTAAAGGAGAAGGGAAGGCTATGGGGTGAGATGGGACCACTGTACACGGAGCTTGTCCTGGACGCATCCTGTGTATGCCTGTGGCCCCAGCCTCCGGGTTAATAGGCATCATCCTCATGCTGTAAGACTTCCGGGTCTGAAAGATAGAGCATTTGGTCGCCCTATTCAGGAGGCAAAAAGGAATAGGGTGGGTAGGTGGGAGCCATGGGGGGCATGTGGAGCAGAGGTGAGCGTGCGCAGACTTGGGTATTGCCAAGTTCTCTCTAGATAAGGACAGGCAGGGGCGAGCGTGGAGGCAGGAAGACCAGTGAGAAAGCTGCTGAAACAGCCCTGGGGAGCAGTGGGGGCCCAGACAGGGGTGGTGGCAGGGTTGGGGCGATGTGGCTAGATTTGGAGTAATTCGTGCAGCCTGTTGGGCAGGTTAGGAGGAACTGGTGATGGGCAGTGCACCATGGCAGCCCCCTGCCTTCCCATGCACCAGAGGGGGAAGGCCCAACAGATCCCCGTCTGTGCTCTGTGGCTGAGGCCATTGCGGGGGGGAGTTCCAACAGGAAAGGGACCTGGGAAGGGTTCTTCAAGCTGGGTCCCTTCAAGAAAGGATTCAGATGGACTCGCACACTCTCCAGCCTCCACGGCTACCCCTGAGATGTCTTTGGAAAGGATGTTGGTCACTTTGGCCCCGAGCCCACACCAGGCTCTGTTATGACAACCCCTGATGGATGAGACCCACTTATCCCATTCCCAGAACGTCTGCATGGCCCATTGCTAGTACTTTAGAGAATTTCAAATAATTTTTATAAAGGTGATGTGTGCACATTGAAAACATTCAAGTAGTTAAACATAGGCATTGCCAAGGGGGTCCCCCTGCCCCACTTCTACAGGCAGCAACCGCACCGCTGCCCCGTGTGTCCTGCCAGAGTCGGCGGGTCAGGCTCTGTGCCCCCATCCACACAGTGGGGCAGCCTCAGCACTGTCCTTCTCTGATCACTTATCTGAGCCCAGGGACCGCGCCCCTCATCAGTGCTCAGGGAGCCTCCAGGTCTTCATTGCACCGTGCGCCTCCTCTGCCTGCTGAGCCCCACCACTGGTCAGCCAGCATTGTGGTGGGAGACGGCAGAAGGGTGCCGGTGACCTGAGTGCGGGCTGCGTGTGGGAGGGATTGGGGCTCTGGGGGTTAAGCTGAGGACCAGTTTGTCCTTAAGGAGAGAAGGAAAGGCCACCTTGTGACTGGGCGGCTGCTCAGCATTGGCTGAGCACCGAAAGTGTGCCTGCCGTGACGTCGGAAGTCTGGTAGGCAAGACAGACCTTCCTGCAAGGGTGACGTCCAGTGAGAGAGGACGGCCTGGGAGACAGAGGGACGCTTGTGGTCCAGCACCAGGGAGGGCGCGGGGTGGAGAGGTACCTCCCTTACGCTGCCCATTCACAAGGAAGCCTTGGCCGCTGCCCAGCCTTCATTGAAGGCACTGAGCTCTGGAGGCCGCACGGGGAAGGGCTTTTTGTTCTAAAGCTGCTGCTGCGCCGCCAGATCCCTGTGCTTGGCAGGGTCCCAGGGGACATGGCTGGCCGACAGCCTGCTTTGCAGGGACGCCCCCTGCCCTGAGGCTGCAGGGGACCCCTGCCATTGCCGGGCCTGGAGAGCTTGTTAATCAGAGCGGCAGTGTGGTGGGGTCTGGGGAGCACTGGCTTCGGGGGTCAGACAGCCTGGGCGTAGGGTGGCATCTCTGCTGCTGGCCTTGTGTCTATGGGCAGTTGGATCTCCAAGCCTCAGTTTTACTCCTCTGTCAAATGGGGCAGATGACTTCTAGTTCTTGCACAGGATGAGATAAATCAGGAAAGCCTCGCTGGTGTTACCCAGTTGCAGGGGAACCCACTGATGTTGGGGTGACTGGTAGGAGAAGGACAGAAGGAGGCTGCCCGTTTCTAAGGTTTTGGGCGAAAATGTTTCATGGACGGGTCCGAACTGATATGGGAACTTGGTGTTCATTGTGGTTGAGTCCTTTCATTCATTCACTCACCAGGACTTATTGAGGCCCTACTATGTGCACGTGCTGTTCTAAGTGCTTAGAGTGGCCATGAACCAAGGAAAGGCATTGCTTGAATGTTGGTTGAGGTGGAAATCTTGCATTTATTCAAGGTCCTCATGTTGAAGCTTCTTTGGGAAAAAAAAGGGAAAAGCAATGAGAATGTCCTGGCCCAGTGGGCTTTCCGAGCCCTCACCAAGGGGACAACCCCACAGACTGGCTGAGGCCAAGGGATGGTCTGGGGGCAGGAGCTGGCAGTCGTGTTTCACCACAGAGGAAACAGGCACGAGGCTGCAGCCCCTTCTGCCTCCCCTGCTGGAGACTGGGCCTCGGACAGGAGTGGACTCGTTGGAGGGAACCCAGCTGCTCCCAGGGGAGCACAAGCGCCCGTCTCCTGTGACTGTGGTGGCCAGTGTCCCCGTGCTTGACGAGGCCTGCACTTGGTCATTGTCACAGCAGTCAGAGACCTGGGACCTTGGGGACAGTTTCTGGCATTAGGTTATGTGGTCTCCGGGCCGCTGGCACCTGCGGGCCCTGCGGGGGCTCCCGCCTGTCGGGAGTGTGTCTCCCCGGTGATCAGGGTTCCTGGACTCCGGAGGCCACGCGGTGCTGTGTGACACTGGCAGGGCAGGTGGCTGGCTTGTGCTGATTTTCCTTCTAACTGAGCCACAGCCTGGCAGGGGCAGGGGCGGAAGTGGCACTGCTCAGGCGCCCCGGAGCTGCCCTGGGCGGCCCGGCGCCACGACAGTAATAATCAGTGAGGCTTATCGGTGCTGGCTGTGTCCCAGGTCCAGTAGTTAGTGCTTTGTGTGTGTTTTCTCCTCATCATCCTTCCTACAGGGGCAGGTGGGTGCCCTGCAGCCACGGGTAGAACACACGCTCTGCCCTCTGGAGGCTTACATTTTAGTGAGAGGTCCAGATAAGAAACGGTGAATGAAATAAAAGAGGGAGAGGACAGAACATAGTGACTGGCATTTTATAGGTGGGAAGACTGAGGTCGGGTGGTTGGGTAACCAGCCCCAAGTCAGTGTTTCCACGGTAGCCCAGTTTGAACCAGGTGTTTGGCCCACAGTGGGCGCTAAGGAAGGATCTGGCAAGATCAATCACACGGGAGCCGGTACCCAGTTCACAGATGAGGAAACTGAGGCTTAAGGGTTTTCTTAACTTGCCCAAGGCCTGGCTGGGTGGAGCCCAGGTTCGCCTGACTCCGGAGGCCAAACCCATTCGCTTGTTGACGTCCCCATAACTGTGACAGAGGTGTCACCCATTTCCTGAGACTGGTGGGTTCCACGGCTGGGAGAGGCGAGTTGTCCTATGCCCGGGCAGCACCGGAGCTGGGATCTGAACCCCAGATCTGGAGGGGTCCGGGCTCCGACTGACTTGTGGCTCTGCTTGCTTGAAGGCGGAACGTGCTCAGCCTGTCTTCTGGCATCAATGAACTGGGCGCTCTCAAGTGGGACCTTGCCCTCTGCCTTCTCCTGGTCTGGCTGGTCTGTTTCTTCTGCATCTGGAAGGGCGTCAAGTCCACGGGGAAGGTGAGTTGTGCTCCTACCCCCATGCCCCCACTGCCTCCTGGAGGCTGGCCTTCCTTCGGCAGAGGCCGCCTCCCGCCCCCGCAGTCCCTCCTGCCGAGACAGGTCCTGATAAACCAGTCCTCCCAGAGACCACAGAGCCCGCTCTGTGGCGTTTGCCCATCCTGTGATGTAAATGCTCTCATTCCACAAGGTCCAGCTTTAAGTTATCGATGGTTTAACAACCACCTTGAAAAATTCCTGCCAGTGGAGCGGTCAGCTCTCCGGAGCGTTCACAGGCTCCCGCACACCGCTGGTTCCCACATCAAAGAGCTGGCGGTGGTGCAGATGTTAGCAGTGGTGGAGATGCACCTGATAAGTTAGCTGGGAGCTCTGCTGTTAATTACCAGCTGTGCACTGACCACATGGGCCCCTGCGGCATCAACAGCCCCTGGCAGCTTGTGAGAAATGTGGACCTGTGGGCTGCCCTCAGACCCACCAAATCACAAGCTGCTCTTGGATAATATCCCCAAACAGTCCAGGAGCACACTGAGGCTTGAGCATCCCTGACTGGGATTTTTGCTGCTAAATCAAATTCACTAAATTATCTTATGACTTATATTTCAGCTGGTAATTAAGACGTTAACTATTAAGGAAAGCTTTCACTGATGATTAAGTCGTTCACTCCTAACCAAGATGTTTAGCTGTTAACCAGAGTGTTTGCTCTAACGGAAGTATCTGGTGCTGCTTAATGTGTTACCTGATGACCGAGATGTTAGCTATTAACAGAGGTGGTAGCTGATAATTGAAGTGTGGCCTTATAATTCAGGTTTTAGGTATAGTTGCTATATTGTCAGTAATGAAAATGTTAGCCTATAACTGAAATGTTGCCTATTCACAGAGCAGGGAAATTTCCTGATGACCGAGACACGGGCTGATGTCATGGTCATTCTGGTGACACAAGTCTGTGCAGGAGATTCTGTTGGGATCACAGGTGTGAACCCAGGGCACTAAGTCGCAGCAGAGGTGTTGGCTGACCTGCCTTTACACGCACCCCTCCCCCATCGTCCCTGACCCCCAGTATTCAAATTTCCGTAGGGGACAATCTCTTAAGATCAGAAAGCCCTTGGAGGTCAAAAGAGTAAGTTAAGGTGGCATTTCAGGGACAGTGATGGGCAGTGTGTGAAATCCTTCAGAGAAGGGGCCTTTGCTGGAGCAGAACTTAGAATTAAGGGCCACGTTTTCCCAATAGAGTCCCTTCAGCAAAGTTGTGGGTCTGAACAGATCCCAGCAGGTCCTCAGGCACCTGCTGGACAGGGTCTGGGTCCCGGGTTGCAGAGGCGGAATTCAGCCCCCGACCCCGTCTGCTGTTTCTTGGGGCAGAGCATCTGTAACCCCAAAACCCATGCAGAAACAAGGCAGCCCAAGCTTCAAAAGTCTGAGCAGCACACACGCACCTTCTACCCCCCAACCCCTGCCAACATCACCACCCAGCCAGGCAGGAAGAGGGACGAGGGTTATTCCCGCCGCTCCTGGGAGCTCGCGTCCACCTACATTGTCCCATTTCCCGCTCCATCTTGTGTGCAAGCCATTTCATCACCACCTCTCTTTAAACCTTGAGAAAACTGAGCTGGGAGAGGTAAAGGGACTTGTCCCAGGTCACGTCTCCCTGTTTCCTCATCCAGAAAATGAGTAGGGAGTTAAAGCGAGGTGTGTAAGTGCCCAGCACAGCGCTTGGCACATGGGGTGGGCAGTGAGCACCAAGCCCTGCTTCGCTCTGCCTCTTTCCCCACTCCCCCCGCCCCCACCACCCCGAGAGGCCAGCCTGGCAGGGAGTCCTGTGACCTGGTCCCGAGCAGCACTGAGGGATGCCCACTTACTCTGCTGCCTGCCGGGTGCTGATGCAGGGACGGGGCCCAGCGTGCACAGAACAGACAAAGCCCTGCTGTTCAGGAGCTGACATGTGTTGATTGTAACAAGGTGAGGCGGTAAACCCTGTAGGAGTCAGAGTCTGGTGACAAGAGCTATGGGAGATTCACATGGGAAGGAAGACAGAAGTATCAGGTGCAGTTTAAACTGGGCGGCCAGCCGAGGCTCACCGAGAAGGTGACTTTGAGGCAAAGAGTGAAGGAAGTGAGGGGTGAGCCATGTGGTCTGCAGAGAGAACAGCCAGTGCAAAGTCTCCAGCTATGTTTGACCAGAATCTCAGGGAACCCCCAGGCTGATGGGTGAGGCTGTTGTCCGCCAGCAACAGTGAGCAAGCTTGAGACACGTGCAAGGGGCGGAAGAGCAGAGTCAAAGCGAAAAGGAGAGGGTGCCGGGCTGCACCTTCGGCAGGGTGAAGACGTGACTGCCTAGAGATCCCCCTGCCTGCCCCCAGAGACAGGCCCCAGGCCCCCAGGGGTGGGTGTGGTTCCCAGAACAATAGCAGAGCCAGGGCCAGCCCGGAGAAGCCAAGACAAACACACTGAGGCTGAGGGGACTTCCTCAAGCCACAGCCTGCCTGCCCCCCGCCCACCCTGACTTCCAGCCCTGGCCAAAGACCAGGTTCATGGCTGCTGTGGGGAGGCTGGGCCCACGGGCAGCAGGACGGCCTCATCCTAGCCACAGCCTTGCTCTGGTGGCTGACCCTGGTCCTGTAGGGGGTGAAAGGAGGGAGCACCCAGGCCTGGGGGACTCAGGACCCGAGTTCAAGTCACTTTGCCTCTCTGGTTCTCAGTTCCTTCTTTTGTAATAGTTAGCCTCCAGAGGGTCTGAAACTTGGCTCAGAATATGCTGTGGCTTAATTCATTCAACAAATCGTGCTAAAGGCAGCAAACATTCTGTGGCTCATGTGTGTCAGGCACTATTGTCATTATTAGTTCATTTAATCTCCTGATGTCTGAGGTATGTATGGCTATTACTACCATTTTACAGATGGGGAAATGGATGTTCAGAGAGGTTAATTAACTTGCCCAAGGTCACACAGCTTGTTAGTGGCCGAGCTGAGATTTGATCCCGGGCAGCCCAGCTCCCAACCTCAGTGCCCCACATCTTCCTTCCACCTCCTACCCATTGCCTGCTCTCCGCCATCAGCCCCGTGTTGGCCTGATGCTGCTCTGCTGGGGTGTGAGGCCCAGAGAGGTGACAGAAGTCCAGGCCTTCACATGGGCAGTGTAGCCCTGTAGACGCCAGGGGGACGGGAGCCAAGCTGGCGTCTCCATCACCAGCCTCCAGGGCAGCTCCTCGGCGCCGGCGCCATGCTTAGAAACCAGCAGGGGCAGCCGGTAGAGCTGGTTTGGGATCTCAGCTCTGCCCCATGGCAGGGTGCTCATGACTGGGTGCCAGTCCCTTCCCATCTCTGTGCCATGGTTTCCCCTCGTGTGAAATGAGTCAGCAATGCCCCACCCCCACTCACGGGGTGCTGTGAGGACCCTGGGGACCCACCGAAGCGCAGGGCACAGACCCACGGCCCTGAGTCTCTGGGATGAGGGACCTGTGCTGCCCAGGCCTTCCCCGTAGAGGATGCTCAGGAGACCAGTGCCATCTCCCTCCCGTCTGGCCGGCCACCCTCTCCCCACCAGCCCTAGGGAATGAGGACGCTGTGTCTTTGCAAGTTTCCAGGGCAATTGGGCCACAGGGCTTTTGGATCGAGGGCTCAGAGGAGCCACGGAGGGTTGCCAGCAAGAGTGGAAAAATACCACGTCCCGTGGCAAAGCCTGCTGGGCCCCTGCCAGAGGCCCACTGGCGGCGGCTGGCACCAGCCGCTCCCGCAAGGATCCCGGGGGAGTCACAGAGAAGCTGAGAGAATGGCTCTCGGGGACTTGTCCTCAGCGGTAGGTTCTGCAAAACAAGGGTGTCTTTCCAAAGAGGCAGCTGAGGCGGTGCGACCAGGTGGGCCGACCCGTGGTGTGTTTGGGGAAGAACAGCAGACGTGTACACACACGCAGACACACACACAGCCCTGAAGCCACCCACCTGGACCAAATTCCACCTCTGCCACCTTCTGCCCCAGGACTCCGGGCAGCTGATGTCATCTTGCTGAGCCTTGGTTTCCTCATCTAGACAGGCAGCTGGTAGCAGTCCTACCTCGAGCTCTGAGGATGAGTTAACGTGCACAAAGCTGTTAGCATCGCGCCTGGCTCCATACATACTTGTGAAACAAATTAAATACGTGGAAACTAGGGAAGCCACCCCCACCCCGGAGGTGTCCTGTCCCTGACACAAAGCCCTCTGGCCACAGCCGGTCTCCCAGCCTGGGGGGCCCGCCAGCTTTGAAGTGGCCGCCCTGGCCCGGCCTGCTGTCAGCAGCCATTGTCCTCCCAGGCGGGGCCTGTCCGCAGGAAGGGAGGAAGGGCCTGCAGGCTGGTCCTCTTTCTTCTTTCTCCCTTTCTGTGGCTTCCTGACCCACCCCCACCCTCCACGTCTGCCCCGGAGAAGACAGGAAGGGCGGCTGGGGAAACTGAGGCCCAGGGGAGAGGCGGGAGGAGGGCCAGCCCTTTTAGCCTCATGGGGTCGTCAGGAGTGCCCGCTGCTGGCGTGAGCAGGGGCCCGAGGCCAGGCTGTCCTGCTGGGAGAATGCAGAGGCGTCTGCAAACCCCAGTCTGGGTGGTCTCGGCTGCCCCTCAGCCATTCCACCCTTCTTGCCCGAGTGGCAGGGCTGGGGGGAACTTCAGAGCTCATCTAGCTGAGCCTACCAACTTGGCAGGTGGGGAGGTGAAGCCCAGAAAGGCGCAGTAACTTGCCCAAGTTCTCACCTCAAGCCTGTTGCTGAACCTGAACTCCAGCCCGAGCCCTGAGGCCTCTGGGGGTCTGGCTTCCGGGTGGTCTTTGGGAGGATGGAACAGACTGCCAGACGTTGAAGGGCTTTTTACTGCTGTGCTCTTGTCACTAGAGGAGGCTCCGGGGATGTCCCCACTATGCCATTTAAGTGCTGTGTGACCTATGGGCAAATGATGGGCTCTCTGAGCCTTGGTTTCCTCACCTTTAAGAAGGAAATAGTAATGAAACCTATTCCAAGGGTGAGGGCAGGACCACGTGTGTATGGAAGTTACTGCACTTGGAGTAGCACTGGGCACACAGTAAGTGCTCAATAAGTGCTGGCTGGTGATATGAACCGATGGCAGCTGAGCCTGGCAGGCCCTGAGAGCTTCCTTCTGGCACTTGTCCAGAGCCCCATTCTGGCTGTTTCTACTCAAAGGGAGCTCAGCGATCAAGACCTGTCCTCCATCCAGGCTCCTATGACAGCTGGGTGAGATTTAGGGCTCTGTCACCCTCCTTTGGTGCCAGTTACCTGCCTGGGCCCCGGAAGAGCCCCTGCAGTGTCCTGACACTGCCCCCTCAACACCACGGGCACCTTCATCCTGCTCACTGGGCCTCAGTTTCCTCACCTGTAAAATGGGCACATTGGCCATGCAGTGGTTCCTCCCCAGCCCCCAAGACCCTCAGAAGGAGTTGGGGGCTCTGTGCGCCAGTCTTAGCATCTCTGCCGGTCACCATGTCCTGCCTGGCATGGTCACATGCCTCCTGCCTTGGCTCATAGTGAGGAGCTGACCTCCGCCTGCTCTGGAGCAGAGGCCCTGTGCACCGTGGTGGCCCAGGCAAGGCCAGGAGCCCTGCCCGGTCTCAGTTCTTCCTCCAGCGGCAAGGCGACCAGCAAGCAGATTTGGGGGTGTGGTCAGTGTGAAGTGGGCTGGCGCCTGGGGAGCCCTCGTTTAGCCTGAGCCCTGATTGAAACACTGGGGTTTCACTGTCCTTTGAGCCAAGCACCTTCAAATTCCTCCCAGGCATAAGCCCTGCCTGGCAACTTCTCATGTTGAAAAAAGAGATGGGAAGATCCACCCATGAACTGAGGCCACAGGATGTCCGAGGCCTTTGGGGACAGGAGGAGGAGAGAAAGCAGGGCTGGCCCTTGGGGATGGAAAGGCCCAGCCCAGGTCATTTCTGGGTCCCTCCTCACGTTGACCTAGGTCTGCCTGGGACATGACCCAGGGAGGTGGAGGTCTTCCCCACCCCCCAACCCCACTGAGGCTTTAAAGGCCTCGTTTCCTCTTCTGAAGTTCGTATGCTTCCTGCACAACCATGTTGCCAATAACAGGCCCCATTTCTTGAGCACCTATGTGTAGGTGCTGTTTTGATGGAATTATGAGTGTCATTCCATTGAATCTTTACCCTACCACTTAATGAGGGCCTTCTGTTACTCTCATCTCCATTTTACTCATGAGGCAACAGGCCCAGAGAGGTTAAGCATCATGCCTAAGATCACACAGCCCACGAGGGGACAGAGTGGGAATTTAAACCCACGCTTAACTGATTCTGAACCATGCATCACACTAGCCGCTGTAGTGTTAGCTGACCTGTGCTGTGTGCTGTGGGCCAATGACTGGCCTATGCCTTTTGCACACATACTGGATGGTTTATTTTGTGCATTTTCTTTTTCACTCACTGGAATGTTAGTTCTGTGAGGGCAGGGAATTTGTCCTCTGTCTTGTCCACCACTGTATTTTCTAACTATTTATAGGATTTTTTTCACTGAATCTCAGTAAATCTATGAAGGATAGGTCGTGGAATTATACCCAGGTTCCAAATGAGGCACCTTAGGCCCAGAGAGGGTGAGCAACAGGCCCAAGTTCACCCAGCAAGTGAAACATCAAGCTCGGCTCCAGAACCCCTGCTTTGGAGAGGATGCTCAAATTTCATAGCAGCAGGTGCCGCCACAGGCCCCCCTGAACCCTCTTGTCCCTCTCAGGTTGTCTACTTCACGGCTACTTTCCCGTTCGCCATGCTCCTGGTGCTGCTGGTCCGTGGGCTGACGCTGCCGGGCGCAGGCGCAGGCATCAAGTTCTATCTGTACCCTGACATCAGCCGCCTAGAGGACCCACAGGTACTGCGGGGCAGCTTGGCCACCGTCCTGCCCAGGGCCTGGGGTGGGGACAGTAAGCTGGAGCAGGTTCTGAAGTTCCCGGCATACAGAACTAGCCGGGCCATCGGCCCCTGGTACTTTTCCGCTGGGCTGTGGCAGGCTGTTCACCGTGCTCATGGGCTGATCCGGCGGTGTGTATCTTTCTGTGTCGAGGGCTCCTGAGGCTGGCCAATTATAGCGGCTTCTTCAGGTGCTGCGCCAGATAAAGGAGAGACGTCTCCTCCGCCTGCGGCGGCCTTGAGGGCTGTGTCGAGGGATGAGGAAGGTGGCCTGGCAGCTGCGGGCCTCCCTGGCTGCGGGTGGGACCCAGAGATGAAGGGTGACCTCTTGGAGGGTTGGGGGGCAGATACATCCATCTCCAGGCATTCAGCCACATGACTGCAGGGGATGGAGACAGCCTGGGGAAACTTCCTTTGTCCCCAGGGTCCTCAGCCCAGCCGTGGCCTCCAGGGGCTCGTGCTGCTTCCCATCCCTCCCCGCTGTCCTCTTGTCCCAGGAAGGGGGAGGTGGGAGGGCCTTGGCCATCATCACAGGAGCTGCTTGATGAAGCTTCCAGAGAACAGCTTTGCAGGAATTTCCTTTCCACCTTGGGGTCCCCAGACAATAATAATTACAGTAATGCCGACGGCCTTGACTTAAAGGCTCACCCTGGGTCTCACACTGGGCTGAATCTTAACTCTTGGAACGTGCAGAATAGCACCGTAGGGCCCTGCAGCAGAGCCCCTCTTACAGATGTGACAGCTGAGGCTCCGGGAGTCATACGTACTTGCCCATCATTGTCCCATGGTTGGAATCCAGATCCCTGTGCCTCAGAAGCCCAGCCTCTTAACCCTAATGCTGAGTGACCAGGGGCTTCTTAGACTCCGGGGTTCCGTGCTGCTCGGATTCTAGCACAGCGCTCCGATTGCGTCAAGAACCTGCACACTTTGAGGCGCAGTCCTCGGGGCCGGCATCGCCCCCTCCAGGCGCCCAGCTCTAACATCTCCCCTCTTTCTCTTTTTGCCCCACTCCCCACCCCCGCCACCATAGGTTTGGATCGATGCTGGGACCCAAATATTCTTCTCCTACGCCATCTGCCTGGGGGCCATGACCTCACTGGGGAGTTACAACAAGTACAAGTACAATTCGTACAGGCAAGTGTCGCGCCGGCGGGCCTGGTGGACCTTAGAATGATGATGATGTTTAAAGAAAAAAGAGAAGTAGGGAGCGTGGCTTCCTTGTGTTGTGAATTAACTTGCTCCCTGACATATGTGTAACATAGGGACTGTATGCTGCTGGGATGCCTGAACAGTGGTACCAGTTTTGTGTCTGGCTTCGCAATTTTTTCCATCCTGGGCTTCATGGCACAAGAGCAAGGGGTGGACATTGCTGATGTGGCTGAGTCAGGTATGGTGGTATCGGTGGCAGTGGTGGTGGGCACTGCCACCTAGTGTGTAAGCCAAGTACTGCAGGCATGAAGCCAGACCCCCAGGGGGCTTGGGGGGGATGAGCCTGGTTTCTGAAATGGACCCCCACCACCACCAAGACATCCCCCAAGTATTGAAGAGTTCAAAAGCTGAATTTTAAATACCTCCATTGCAATTTGGCCCAAGGGGCAGCCAAACATGGGGGTTGGTTAAGCTGGGGAATTTTTAGCTGCTCTCATGTGGTCGTTGCCCCTCCCGCATCCTTCCCCAGCAAGCTCCTGGTTTCAGCAACAGAAACCACTTTCCTAACTCAGGCCCAAGTCAGCCACCAATCGGCATTCCATCACCACCTTCTCAGCTTTGGTTTCTGTATTTTGCACTTTGCTTCCAGCGCGCCCCCTCTAAGCAAACCCATTCATTCATTTCACCCATGTTTATTCATTTGCCAAGTCTCTGCCCTGTGTCAGGCACCACCGTAGGCCTGGGCGGGGAGAGACGTGGGTGTGGCAGATGGTCTCTGGGACGGTGACAGGTCCAGGCTGGGGGTAGGTTGTGGGGACGCCATCACCCTCCTGGGGTGTGGGCCCCATTGTGGGCTGCTCCCCCCAAGATGCCTGCAGGTGGAGAGGGTCAGAATCACAGAGTCTTAGGCTAGGATCTTGGGATTCCAGCAAGATAGTTATGGAACTGAGAATTGTGAGGTCTTCAGCTACTAGGACCCTAGAGCCTCAGGAGCACAGGTGCCCTGGTTCTAGGATGTGCCTGTGGACACTCCCAGGGCCGCACCCGCAGCTCCAAAGCTGCAGGGGCTCCCACGTGGGAGGGGGAAACCTAGGTGCCCGGGACCCTTCCAGCTTCTCTTCCCTCCCCCTCCTGCTCAGGTCACTTGAGGATGGTCATTGTTAGCCCGACCTCCTGACTTCACATGACCTCTCAGGGGCCCCTTGGAGGCAGTGAGGGCCCTGGGCCGCGGTTCCTCCCAGGCCCAGAGGAGAGCCTGAGGCCCCAAGTCCAGGATCACAGCAGGGTCGGGCACAGCTGTGGCCCCCACATGGCACCACCCTTGCCCTTGCCAGAAACAAGGGCCAGGGTCCTGGTTCCCCAGGCAGGGACCCTAGTGTTGGGGGGTTGTGTGTGCCTCAGCGTCACACATTCTGATGTCAGCTCTGTGGAGGAGGCCACCAGCTTGAGAGCAAGGGCCTCGGGCTGGTTAGGGTCCGAGCTGGGGTCTCCTGGACAGGATGCCCAGCACGTGCTGGGCAGGCCCCTCTGCCCTGAGAACGTCTCCCCTCCAGCCTCCCACCCCACCCTGGACGCAAGTGACAACCTCTGGACCTCCCCATGTAAGACGACCTGGCTTCCTCTGACCTCTCAGAGCCTCCGCTTCCCCCTTCCTTGGCCAGGATGCTGGCTGCCCTGCCCCATCCTCTGGCCCAGTGCAGCATGACAGGCTTGGCAAGTCCACACACCCTCTCCTGCCCCTGGGCCCAGATCCGAACTCTCAGATGCAGCTTTCCTTCCCTGAGAACTCCCAACGGCAGGCCGGAGACCGAGGACGCAGGAAGTAGTTCCAGAAGCGAAACAGCCACGCCCGTGTGGGTCTTTGGCAGCGTGACGAAGGGGAGACAGGGACACCTCCTTTGCAGATGGCTTTTCTCAGTTGAGGGCTGGCAGATCAAGCTGATGCATGGGACTCACCGGGAGCACGGAGGGAATTTGGCCGTGGGAGATGTCCTAGCGACGTGGGAAGTAGATCTTTCGCTGTGGACAGCTAGACACTCTTATATATGAATGCATCATCAAGCTGAGCTAAGTTGTTGATTATCCCTGTCCACTTCAAAGACCTTGTCACTTATTCCCCACGGTGATGTCTGAACAGCCGACACATCAAGGGTGATTATTTCGCTAATAAGCTTTTAACAAGCGCCATATTGAGCGAAGTGCATTGGAACAAGATAATTATTTAGCCGCAAATGAAGCGTAGCGCGCGGGGCGTCTCTGCGGCCCGAGGGACTCCAGCGGCTGTGGTGTCTCCCAGCTTCTTTCTCTTGTGCCCGCCCCGTGTGCTTTCAGAGAAGGGCGCTCAGACCCTCCCCCAGAGGCTGGCATAAGAAAGGCAAAACTGAAATACAGAAACAGAACCTGCAGGCCCAAGGCGGGGGTGGGGTGGGAGCCCCATTTTACATCTGTCTCGTCGCGGCTGGATCGATTCCTCACCAGTGCTGCCTATCAGTCCGGCCAGGGCGCCCCGGCCGGGTGGAGATGCGGTTCCTGCTCCAGCTAAGGCTTTGCGCTTGAGACAAGTACCCTTCCACCACTTCTGGGGGGTTTCTGCCATCGCCGCCTCCGAGGACATGGTCACGGTCGTGGTCACGGTCACATGGGGAGGGGGGAACTCTGGACATAAAGCGACTGGCTCTTGCCGCCACACGTGTCGTTAACGCCGTGCGATGTGGTTTCTGGCTCCAGTTTATTTCAGTTTTTTTTTTTTCCCCATTCTTAGACCATATGTTTGGTTTCTGATACCTGCTTTGAATAGCCTGCCCTCCAGCCCTTTTTATTTCTTGACCTTTTTTTCCCCCCCAAGTTGTGGATTTTACTTTATTTTTTTCAGCCCAGGCCCCGTAGGCCTCCTTTCTTTTAGGTCTCCTAACCGTCTCACTCAGTCCTTGCCCCGCGTCTGCTTCCAGGCTGTTTCCAGCCAGAGGCACCTGCAGAGCTGGGGGAGCTCCCTGGAGACCAGGCCACTTTCCTAGGAAGGTGGGGTCAGCACCTGAGAATCCGAGCAAAAGCCTCTTTGGGGTTCATCTATGGGAACCTGCCCCTCGCTTCTCGGGCCCCACCAGGGTGCATGGTGATGCTAGGAGGTGGTGGCTCGAGGACTGGGCTGCAGGCAGGAATTCCCAGCCTGGGGTCCTGCCCCACCCTCGCTGCCCTCCGGCTTTGGGCCTTGGCTGTGATGTTGGCCCAGTGGGTGCACAGATGCACCTAGAAGAGACGTCGGCCCCGCAGGGCATGGTTCTGTATTCTTTTTCTTGCCACTCGGGCAGTTCTTTAGGAGAAAGCTTTTCTTTGCAAATGGGGTGTCATTTGTCAGATGACCAGAACACTCCCCGTTTTTGCTTCCTTCCAGCAAACGTTGGTATGGTTCTCTGGTTTGGGGGGGGGCGCTTTTCCAAGCTGGCGGACTGAGTCCCAGGTTCAGGTCCATTTCCCACCCCAGTAACCACTCAGAATCTGGCGTGCGAGGAGGCCACTCGTGCTGCTGCGTAGGAGACAGATGCTAAAACGGGGCCCCGCCTGAGCCCCGTGTGTCCCAGCCCAGAGTGAGACAGACCCTGCATTTGGGGCTTGGACTGAGTGTCTGGTGTGGCTCTGAGGCTCGGGCTGCTCAGGCGCTGACGTCCCCACCCACTCCCCGTCTTCTCTCCCGGCAGGTCCTGGCCTGGCCTTCATCGCCTACCCGAAAGCTGTGACCATGATGCCGCTGCCCACGTTTTGGTCCATCCTATTTTTTATTATGCTTCTCTTGCTTGGACTGGATAGCCAGGTATGTACAGAACCAGGGCAGAGCCCCCATGTGGGACCGCCCCCCAGGACCCTGGTTCTGGAAAAGCTCCTTTTGTTCTGGGACGGGGGCAGTCACAACCCTTCAAACCCTCTCATCAGATCTGCCGCCGGCAGTTTGGCCAGCAAGTGTCCTGCAGGACCCGGGAAGGGAGGTGGCCCAGGGCACCAGGAGGACCTTGTCTGCCCCAAAGCTCAAGGCTTTGACCTCGGCAAGGGGAAGCGGACAGCCATGGGGGTGCAGGCCAAAGGGAGCCACGGGCGGGACTGGAAGGGCACCGGGAACAGAAGTGGTGTGGGCCTGGGGCGTGGAGCTCCCGGCAGGCCCAGGAGTGACACAACACATAGGCTGTTTGGGCACGGGGCCCATACCTCTGTCTAGGGCTCAGGGTGGTCACTGGCCAGGCCGTCACTGAGAGTCCGAAGTGGGACCAGAGAAGCCTGAGCCCTGCGCTGGGCCCTCTGCCTCCTGGAGCGTGTGGGGAGGCGAGCCTGGCTCCCACAGTGAAACTGGGGTCCTCTGGTGCCTCGTAAACACTCAGCCCTGGGAGCCCCACTCAAAGCCGCACTGCTCTCTGGCCATCCCGGCTTTCTGCCCGTCCCCCGCTGCCCAGCAGGACTGTTAACCACCGCCCCCCCAGCCCCGGGTGTATCAGTGAGAGCCCCAGGGGGCTGCGTTTGGCTTTGGAGAAACACAGTTCCCATTCCCCCACACCGCTCTTTGTCTGTGAACATGCGCCCCAGCCTCGGTTTCCTCATCTGGTAAATGGGTGTGATTTTATTGCGTTGCCTTGTGTGCGGTGCCAGGCACAGTGCCTGGTACGGAGGAGTCAGTGGTGCTCAGGGGATGTGACAGTGAGCCCGTGGGACACACTTCCCTGCAAATACGTGGATTTTCACTGAGGCCTTCTTGAGATGATGGTTTAGAACACAGGGGTGGCTCTGGGAGTAAGGAGTTAAGGTGGCAGGGCAGCTGGTCGTGGGCCTGGGGCCACCAGGGGCCACCATCAGAGGTCAGTCACTGAAAGGCAGCTTCTTGTGCAGGCGGGGGGTTCGGCTGCCTCATAGCGGGGACCTTGTGAGAGGCGGGGGCCTGCACCCGTTGAGGAGAGGGCTTTACCCACTGCCCGGTGGGCAGCAGCCTCAAAGCCAGTTCAAAAATGGGCCCCCGGGACTCACAACCAGGTCTGAGAAGGTCAGGCAGCCGAGAGGAGGCGGTCAATTAGCAAGGTCAAGAGCAGAGCGAAGGATTTGGCAGAAAGAGGACCCGGATTAGCAGAGAAGACAGAAGGAAAACATTTGGGAGACGGAAAACAAAACCCTCGTGCAGGGTGTCGATGGGCTTGAGCTGTGTAAACAGCAAGAGGCTTCCATCAATCATTCTTAGTTAATGAGCTTGGCCTCCCCAGGTCCCGAGCGAACGGCTTTTTATAACTTCTTCCGGAGCTCCAAGGGAAAGCAAAAACACACAAACAGAAAGAGGTTAATCGGTGACAAAGCGTGGCGTCTCCTTGGGCCCACACGGGCCTCTTGGGCTGGGAGACTGCTTCCGAGTGTGCGGAGGTGGGTATTCATTAGACTTCTCCCCGGGAGGCCAGGGTCCCCGGTGGAGAGTGTGTGGCCGAGCCAGGCTCACCATGTCCCTCACTTGGGGGGCCTCACCGCCCTCAGAGCCAGCCTCGCAGGGGGCCAGCGCTCTCCTGAACCACCAGCCTGCTGGCACACCGGGAAGGGGCAGGGCGGGATTGGAACCCGGGGGGAGGCTGGGGCCTGGGCGTCGCTGGGGACCCTGCTCTGTATCTCTCTGCTCTGTGAACTCAGGCACACGGGGGAGGGTTTTGCAGATGCCGTTGACCGTGTCCCACAGCACCAGCAGTGACGGGGTCAGGGCAGCTGTGTCCCAGACCAGGCCTCGTGTCGTGGGTGACAGACACACACTATGCGGAGTCTCCACCATTTCTAGGGGCTCCGTTGAGTCCATTAAGTCCACTCACAGTCTTATGTCACCGTCACCACCATCCTTCGCCTGAACATCCTCATCTTCCCAAACTGAAACTCATTAAACTCAAGCCCCTCCCTTTTTCCTTCCCCACCCCCCGCCACCCCTGCCCTGGCTTTTTGGTGCATCAGCTCCTGCATCCACGCACTGTCCTGATGCCTGCATAGGCTCCGTCCCCAGAGCCCAGAAAACTGAGGCCGAGAGAGAACCAGACTCGGCCGGAACTACACACCGCTGGTGAAGGACCGGTCCATGGCTAGTTGGCGGAGTGTCCCCCACATGGCTTCCTCCTGCGGCTGTGCTGAGATCCACAGCCAGTGTCAGGCAGGGATCAGACGGGGCCCTAGCGTTTGCGGAGCACTCCTTTTGGCTGCGGGGCCGTTGTGCTACTGGCACCCATCCTGGGGAGAGGGGTTGGGGATGTCACCTCCCAACAGCAGATGCCATCGGCAGCTGGCCTGCCTGGGGAGTGGGGCACAGTTTGTGAACAAACAGCAGGAGGGGAAGAAAGCTGGGGGCCCCTCCCTCAGGTGCTCCCCCATCCCAGCCCGACACGCCTTAACAGCCGTCACCCAATTGCCACTTTATTCTCATGATGTCACATCTTTCTCCCATCTGCTGAGTAGGCAAGATGCTCCCATTTTACAGAGAGGGAAGCTGAGGCTCAGAGGAGTCCAGGTCACACGACTGTGACGGGAGGGAGGCCTGAGGAGGCTGGGAGGCTGGTTGGGGGTGGTGTCCTCCAGCAGTGAACGTGGATGTGCTGGGATCGGCCCTGATTCTCAGTGACACTGGCTCTTCCTGTCTTTAATTTTCCAATCCCCCAAAAGGAAAGAACCAAAAAAGGGCAAGGGGGGGGGAGAAAGAACCTTTGTTTTTAACTCCTCCTGAAGCTTAATGTTAGAGCTGCAGGGGGAGGGGGCGGTCTGCTGTAATGCAGAGTGATCTAGACTCAGAACCCCTTTGGCTGACACATCAACCAGAGCTCAAAGCACCAGCCCCCCTCACCCCCCCCACCCCCCCGTTCTCTTTGGACCCCTTCCAAGAGCCTCTTGATCATCTTTCCCCTCAATTCTTGGTGAGGAAGCACCATCTCCCTGGCCCCTTTGGGCACATGAAAGACACTGGCTCCTTGTGTGCGCCTAATTCCCCTGGGGTGGGCTCAGAGCAGCCACTGGCCGCATCTTATAGGAAGGCTGGGAGAGCCTCTTCCAGATAAAAGAGCAGACGGGTCCAGTCTTCAAGGCATCAGGTGGCCTCTGAGGCTGCGGGTTGACAGAGCAGTTTGGCTGTTGCCACTCAAATTAAGTGCGTCTGCCTCCCCTAACCCGGAGGTTTACTTCTAGACTGTGCTACGGGTTCTTGTGCACAGGCGCCCCAAGGCCGGTTAGATCCGTGATGAGCCGCGTCCGCAGGATGGAGCTCTATGCCCTGTTTAGGAAATGTAGCAGCTCTGTGTGTCAGTGGGGAAAAACTTCCAGGATAAATCACTGGGTGCAAAGATTTAGAAAGATCGCGGGTCAGCCTAGAATGTTGCCTGTGGACAAGCCTTTTCAATGGGCTGTTTCACCCCTGGGAACCCAGGGCCGGGAGCCTGGGGTCACAGGCAGCATTCGGCTTACACACATGGGCACGTGCTCACATGCACACACATGTATAAAGTCCTGCCGTGGGCCCGCAATCCCCACAGGTTTGAAAACCACCGTGTGACTCAAATGGGGAAGTGAGGCCCGACTTGGCTGTGGCCTGTGTGCCCGGCCCGGCTGGGCACTGGGGGGCCCAGAAGTGAGGGGGCACCGCCCTTGGCTTCAGAGAGCACCCAGACCAAAATGGGAGGTCGCTGTGTCAACACTCGCGCCAGCGAGCGTGCTGGGGCGGATGATCAGCTCGGGCCTCAGAGCAGCGGCCAGAGACGGGGAGGCTGGGAGCGCTCAGCGAGCCTGGACCAGCTTGCAGTGTGGCCTGGACCCCATGGCGAGGCCTCCCCTCTGAGTTCTGTGCTCACGCCTCTCCTTTCCTCCCCAGTTTGTTGAAGTGGAAGGACAGATCACATCCTTGGTTGATCTTTACCCATCCTTCCTAAGGAAGGGTTTCCGCCGGGAAATCTTCATCGCCTTCATATGTTGCATCAGCTACCTGCTGGGGCTGACGATGGTGACGGAGGTATGTGGCTCTCCCCTGGTGCCAGTGACCTCGCCTGGCAGGACCCTTGATGCTCTAAATATGTTCCAAAGGTCACTCGAAGGCCACACCGCCTCCCTGCTCTCCCCTCCACTGGAGGCAGCGGCTGGGTGAGAGGACCAGGCTAGCTGAGTCCCAAACCCCCTGCTTCAGGGGTCCTGCCCCACCCGGGGCTCAGCCCACAGTGGGGACAGTAGGACCCAGCAGTTGACCGAAACTCCCCGCTCTGCTTCCCTGTTACCGTGGCAACACTGTGGTCACCCACTGCCCTCTGTCCTTCCCTCATCCCGGGAGACCTGGAGAAGGGTGCTTCTGCTGAAATCCGCTTTTAACAACAGCTCTGTCACACGACTGTGTGCAGTGACCCCTCTCAGGCGATGATCTCTGGGGTCAGTGCAGCCCTTCCAGTAGGCACTGCAGGCACAGTGCTGGGGCCCATCACCTCGATGGGAAGTGTGTGCACTGGTCAGCGGGTGGGCAGGGGCCATTCAGGAGAGAAAACAATGCGAAGAGAAGAAAGGAGCTGGAGTGCCAAGGGCAGCAGTGGACCAGTGTGTCTAGGAGAGGCAGGCCAGGGAGAAAAGGCTGCCGGACTAAGTAATGTGAGCACATGAGCCTGGCCTGGGCCTTGTGTCCTGCACCCCTCCCCATCACTCCCCATTCTCCCCAGCATAGGGTTGCTTTTGCCCCTAATTTAGGGTTTCCCAACAGCCATTTTCCTCAGAGAGGTAAAAACAAATGCTTTTCTCAAAGTGTCTGTAAGAAACGTCCCTCCCCCACCCCCGAAAGGCAGATCACAGGTTCACTCGCTGAGCACCTGGACCTCAGGGAAGGCTTCTGTGTTGGCCACAGTGGGTTTTAAGCTCCTTCTTTGGAAGCAGCCATCATTTTTGGCTAAACAGGACATATTTTGCTTTCATTTTTAATTAAAATGTGTGTGTCTTTTTAATTAAATTTGTCAAACATGAATGAAGTCAAGCATCTTTTTGCACGTCTGATCATCACAACCTCTGCCCGTTTTTTTTTTTTTCTTGGGTTTTATATTATTGATAGGCCAGAACTCTTTCTATATTGAGGGGATTAAATACCAAATAACAAATCAAACCTTCTCTGGGTTTTTTCCTCACAGGGTGGCATGTATGTGTTTCAACTCTTTGACTACTATGCAGCTAGCGGTGTATGCCTTTTGTGGGTTGCATTCTTTGAATGTTTTGCTATTGCCTGGATATATGGTGAGTAGAGTTGGTTTGCATACACTTTCTCAAGTCTCTCCTTTGGGCTTCTTCTGTTTAGAAGCTTCAGAAACAGAACCCTAGTTGGAATTCATTTTGAGTCCAACACAACGGCCTTCCCAGCCTGGACTTTTCCTCTCAAGGCCGCATCTTCCTATACAAGTAATATGATTGCAGCCACACTGAAGTTTCTCCCCAAGTTCAAGGTGCAAGGTGTGCAAGGATGCTTTGACCAGCATAGGATGGGGCCATGCAGGGTTCTGCCTTTGAACTACTCTGCAGTCCTGGTATGGTCCATTCTGACCTCCTTAAGACCTTGGAGTAGCCACAGCAGGATTTGGGGTCTGCCTAAGGTTGCCAGAAAAATATCGGATGCCTTGCGACATGTGAATTTTAGATTATTTCCTTTAAACATCTGCCAAGGCTTGGGTCTGTGTTTGGGGTGGGGTATGTGAGGTGCAGGGGCCTGGGAGGGGCCCTTAAGCCCCTGTCGTGCCGTTCCCGGGGTGGGTGCTGCATGGGAAGCTGGCTCAGCATCTGTCTGTCTCTGTCTCTTGCAGGCAGTGATAACTTCTATGACGGGATCGAGGACATGATCGGCTATCGGCCTGGGCCCTGGATGAAGTACTGCTGGGCCGTGGTCACACCTGTCCTCTGTCTCGTGAGTCCCTCCCGCCTGGCCGCGGGCAGCAGCCTTTTCTTCACGGGCTAGACAGTTTCCCCCACTGAGCCACGGTCCACTCAGCGCCACTCAGGGCTGGCCCCTGACAAGCCCAGGGACACTCTGCTTGGAAGAGGAGGCCAAGCTGCTCCTGGTTCCCTCATGAAGCAGGGAGTGGGGAGGCACTGCTGGCAGTGGAATGCGAGCGGGCATGTCGAGAAACCTCAGGGGCTCCATCACAGAGTGCGTGATCTTGCCCCAAACCCTTCCGGAGTTCATGGGCGCAGCTGGGGTCACTGGTTACATTGAGGGGCCTTGGGGATGACGAATGGGGCATCCTAGACTGGGGACAGGCAGTGTTTCCAATACCAGGGCGGGCCGTCCTGGGGGCAGGGTGGGGGGTGTGTCCCAGCAGACAGGGGCTCTCCCAGGAACCAGGACCCGAGGGCAGTGATTGCACGTCCCTGTGGGCACGAGGGTTCCCGTGCCTATTAGCCTGGCCTTTGGCCTTGGAGCCTAGGCACCCCTAGGCTCTGGCAAAAGGAAATGTCCAGAAGCTGCTCCCCCACCAGCATTTGAAAACAGGCTGGAGCTCGGAGCTCCTGCAGGGCAGACGTCTGCTGTGCTGGCCTCAGCCCAGACCACAGGGAGGAGCACAGACAGCAGAAATGTCCCTTGTGCTTAGGACCCAGGTGCTGAGGGATAAATGGGCCCGCTGTCCCCAGGCCACCGTGTCCTGTCTCTCTCAGGACCCCGGTTTCCCTGTTTGTAAGACATGGAGACTGACTGATGTGGGATGCGAGTGGCAGCCCAGCCTTCGGTTGTTACTGCTACTGGTGTGGCCTCTTCATGGCGGTGCATGTTCTTCCCATAAACTTCAGTCACTGGGAGCAGCCAGTAACCACAACTGGTGACTTTATTGTCAGTCACGAAATCAGCGGATTTCAAAGCCCGCGCTCTCACCCTCACTTTAATGTTTGTTTGTGGGCAACTCCTCTCACTGCTCTGACCATCAGACTTCCTCCCTCCCTCCCACCCTGCGGATTGGAAAGACCAGAGGTAGGCTGCATTCCGGGTGGCAGGAAGAAGTCACCCTAGTGGGAAGCGGGACATGACATGGCAGAGAGAGCAGGGCAGCCCTCTTCAGGGACCCTCCCCAACCAAGCTACAGGCCACACATGAGGACAGAAACCACGAGGCCAGGCGTGCAGTAGGCGCCTATTGGAGGCTGTCTGCAGCCTCATGCTTTCCCCTCCCCCGTCACCAGTTCTCACGTAGGTAGATTGATTTGTCCTCCCTTCAAGCCCCCGCTGTTGGATATTGAGGACAAGCCATTTCACGTCGTGAAGCAATCCCAGGCCATCCTAGGCCCGCACTGAGAGGCTGTCGTTCTGACCAGAAGCCGAAGCCCCGGGCCCCCAGCCAGGCCTGTGTGCTCCTCTCTGGGCCCTGTGGGTGTGGCACAGGCTTTGGGGCTCAAAGCTCACCCCACCGCCTCCCATAGTTCATGGGTGAATAGCTAGGGTGTAGCTTGGGCTGGACACCCAACAGGGCCAGAACACAGGCCCACACCCTTCCCTGGGGGCTGGACCTGGGACTCCGGGACAGAGGCGGGTGGGCAGCAGAAAGGCTTTCACCTGGGTGGCTAGCATTTATTGTGTACCTGCTGTGTGTCCCTGGAGCTGTCCCAGGTATCAGGGGAACAGGACAGTGAGACAGACACGGACCCAGGCCTGGTCAGGGAGCCAAGTGAAGAACTGACTGTAACTGCACGCTTTCTTGGAAGGAAAGTGACTGCCTGACTGAGCCCAGGGGAGAGGGGGCCCTGGGTGAGCAAGGCAGGACCATTAATCAGAGCGAATTTCAGATGCGGGGAAGATGGGGAAAGAGAAGTTCAGTCAGAGCCAACAGCCTGCCCCGGGCAGAGGCCCCAGACCAGAGGCTGAGAAGCTGGAGGGAATTGCGGGTAGCTGGAGTGTAGACATGGCGGAAGAAGCAGAGGTGGGTGAGAGAGGAGCTCGAGCTTGACTGCGGCCCAGAGGCGCAGGGAGCCAGGTTTTGACCAGGGAGCCCCGTGGTGGTGTGGGGCCTGACCTGGTCCCCGGACCCCTGACCGCCTCCATCTCTCCACAGGGATGCTTTATCTTCTCTCTTGTCAAGTATGTACCCCTGACCTACAACAAAGTCTACGTCTACCCCGACTGGGCCATCGGGGTGGGCTGGAGCCTGGCCCTGTCCTCCATTCTGTGCGTCCCCTTGGTCATGGTCATCCGCCTCTGCCAGACGGAAGGGCCGTTCCTCGTGGTAAGCACGCGGGGCCCCGGGGCTGGGTTGGGTGGGGCAGGGTGCTGGCTGTAGTTGGGTCACTTGCCCTCTCTGGGCCCGGATCCATCATCGCCCCCTGGAGCAGTGGAGGTGGTGGGCAGGGGAGGGCTCTGTGCTGACTTGCGGGGCAGGGCCGCGGGCAGGGGGAGGAATTTTCCAAGCAGACAACATGTGGCAGAAGGGCCAGGGCACCTTGCGTTTGCAGGCGAGGTGGTGTGAGCCCCAGGGAGTGGTCTTGGATGCCAAGCTGAGAGCAGGGCTTTGTCCTGGGAGCAGTGGGTGCTGGGTTTCCAGAGTCCCTGGTGACTCCGGAGAGAGGGAGCTCGGGAGGATGGCTGCACCCCGGCCCCAGCTCTTCCTCGACCCCGGAGCCAAATTTCAGGCCAACCCAGCCTGTGCTGGTGTCCCCTTGCCAGACTTGGGGCCCCATCTGCCGCCCTCAGAAGCCACCTCTGCTTCAGGCAGAACATCTGGCCTCCAGCGCCGGTGCCCGCCCCCCGCTCCCGGCGGCTCCCGCCACCGCGGTCCTCACAGAAATTCCTCCAGCAGTGCTGAAGATTCCGGGCCCTGGCAGAAGTCGGGGCTCTTTCCAAGAAATCCTTTTCTTAGAATCTCCCTTTAACCTATGGGCTTGGGCTGGCTCCAAGACGGCACTGTTTTGTTCTGGGCTTTTTTTTTTTTATTGTTATTCTCTTAAAATTCTGGAGCCAGGATGTCCTGGGGCCTTGGCTCCCCATTGGGCTGGCCCGGTTTCCTTGTGGGCAGGGGCACGACCTGGGGGTGGTGTTGGTCGGGGGGAGGGGACGCCAGGCAGAAGGGGAGCGGACCGGCCTTCCCCAGACAGAGGAAGTAGGCAGGGCTGTGCCAGGGCGGAAGCCAGGCCCGGGTCTGTCTGAGCCAGGATGGCCCTTGGGTGTGCCTGCAGCACTGGACCTATTGTGTTTTCTCAGGGAACACAGGGAAGGACCCCAGGATTCAGCCAGAGTGCTGACTGGCCCTCTCATTTGTCAAAATACTGGGCCTGGGACAGACCCACCCCCTTCCCAGGAATTTCCAGAATGTCCCTACCACCCAGAAACTAAAGGGATAATTGAGGTCACAACAGAAGGTGCTGGATGTGTGTCCCGATGGGCCAGTGCCCACAGCTCTTGTGTATTTCCACTACAGAGGGGAAGGGGACACCCAACAAGTCACCCACTCATGTCCCTGCGAAGATTTAATGTTAGGTACTGTTCCTTCCCACGTTCAGAGGTGTGGGCGCAGTGGGCTTGGCGTGAGGGCAGAGGGTTCAACTCGGCCCTGAATTCACATCTGGTCCCCAGCCGTAGTCCGAGCCCCCTCCTCTGAAGCCACTTAGCTTCTGTGCCACGTGCCTCCGACCTCCCACCTGCAGAGGTCACCAAGGGCCCTCCCAGCCATGAACTTCTCCCTGAGCTCTGTCCTGGGAGGTTCCTAGTTGCGTCTGCATCTCCCACATTAATGGGAACCCCCCAGTGGCATTTGCCTCGTGGCCCCGCTTCAGGGTACACACCCGTTGCACAGATGTCTGGAAAGGCAAAGCAGTGGTTGGGGAGCGGGGCCCATCCCTCCTGCTGGCATCCCACCCCTCGCCCTGTCCCTGGGGCCTCCGGTCTGCTTCCTCCAGGGCCCTGGGCAGCCCCCACAGGTGTGGGGGCGCAGGGAGAGGGGTGATACTCTCCGCTCTGGCCCTTGTCATCAAGGAGATGCGGGCCTGGGGTTGCCAGCTCTTGCCAGTTTGAGAGAGCAGATGGATAGTGGGATTTTCCAAAGAAATATTGAGCTTTTAGCGAGCAGCTTTTACAAATTTTATACCTAATTGACTGTGATTGCCTAAGAGAGAGGGTTCCTTGTTAGCGGCCGATTCCTATTTAAGTCTCTGAGTGGACACTTGGCAGGCGGGGGGCTGGGAAGCACGAGGCCCAAGTTCAAGTCCCACTTCTGCCACTGGGTTTCTGGACACCCTGGGAAGGCCTCTCCCCCCCCCCCCCCCCCCCCCCCGGCTTCGCGTTCATGGAGCCCGGGGCGGGCAGGCTTGCCCTTGCCTGGAAGTGGTGTGAGAACTCTCTCGGGGTCCAGCCTCCTGCCATCTGCCGGGGTGGGGGGGTAGCACGGACGCAGGCAGTGGTCTCCAGGCCTCGGTGGGGCACTGGGGAGCCATGTGCAAGGAGGCAGGGCGTGCAGCATGTGGGACACCGAGGAGCCTGGAGTCTCTGCTAGGGGAAAGTGGGAACCACAGGAGGCTCATGACAGCTGTCTGGCCTCAAGCACACAAGTTGCGGAAACTCGCCTAGCTTTGCGGGTCAGAGAAATGGGGGGACACAGAAGTAACAGGGAGGCCCATTGCAGCTCCTTGGGAGAAAGAATGGGTGAAAGAAGTCAGAACTTGGAGGTGCTAGGCCCCATCCCCGAGGTGTGTAAACAGGGCTTGGCCAAGCACACCGCGGGTAGGAACTCTGCCCTCATTCAGGGCCCGGAGGGGCCCGAGTTCAACTTCTGTATTTGCCGGCGGAAGAACTAGGAGGCCCAGAGGGGAGAGCAGTTTGGGAAAAGCCAGACAGCACCCTGGTAGGACCCAAGGTGAAGAGGGAATCCAGGCACCCTGACTTGTCTCCCCATTTCCTTCCTTCTGCAGAGACTCAAGTACCTGCTGACCCCGAGGGAACCCAACCGCTGGGCCGTGGAGCGCGAGGGGGCCATGCCCTACAGCTCCCGCTCATCCGTCAACAGCGCCCTCAGGAAACCCACCCACATCATCGTGGAGACCATGATGTGAGCGCTCTCCAGCCTCCGGGCTGCTTTCCTGCTGTTTACTAACATTAGATTCTCATAGGACCAGGTTTACAGAGCTTTATATTTGCACTAGGATTTTTTTTTTTAATTGTCACAGAAAATGTTACTTTTGTGTGTATGCATGTGTGAGAGAGAGGTGTGTGTGTGTGTGGTGTCGTGTGGATGTGTGTATTTTGTTTTGATCTGGGGATATTTTGTACAAAAAGAAAACCCACGGGCAGATGTCCGGGGCGAGGCAGAGTTTTCATACGGATTTAGATGTATTTTATGGGAACTTGGTAAATTTTTCTTTGTATTTTTTTTTTAACATATAACTGTATACACGTAGAGATTGTCAAAACACTTTTACCACTTGAATTGTTCTTGCCAGCAATAGATCTCGTTTTTAAAAGCAATTCTTTGGTGCTTGTATAGCTGGCAGAAAGTTCTGCCCCCCACCCCCGCCCCCACAAATGCAGGGCAGATTTTTCCTGGGACAGCAGACCCCATTTTAAAGGTGTAGTACCTCACAAACCTGGTTCAAGTGAAGCAAACGGCGGCGAGGAGAGGGTGGCCGGGAGAGGGAAAGGAGCACGGTCAGACACTTGTCTGGGCCAACAAGAGGGACGCCAGGAGAGTGAAGCGACCCCTCCCCGAAGGGGCTCACTTAGAGCCACAGATGAGCAGTGGGAACCGTTGCGTGGGGCATAGTCCCTACGATTTTGAGGCAGAGGGTGGAGAGTCAGCAGGCCTGTCAGAGCCGCTGGCCCACGAGGGAGCCGTGTCCTTCCTGGGGCGACCTGGGAGAGCGCGGCAGCCGGCCCGCAAGAGCTGGGGGCTCACACCGATGGGCCTGTCGTGCCCAGTGGGATCCTGTCAGGTTCCGCTTGTTGCCTGGCGACATCATGACATATTTGGCGTGACCCGAGGGGTGGGCGAGTAGATTGAGGGTGGGGAGCCCTAGCGCTCAGCCGGTGTCCGGGGCGGGGAGCCCCCCTTTCCCATCTCTCCACCCTCGGCTCAGCCCTGGTCACCCAGAGACTCTTGCTGAAGATCCCAGCCCGGGGGCCGCCCCAGCACCCAGCGGGAGTGCCACGAGCGACCTCTGATGGGGGTCACGTGCTCCCCAGACTCTCCTCCAAGTTCAGCCACCCATGCCACCGTGGTGGTGACCTGGGAGATGAGGGGATGCTCCCTCGAACCCGCGCAAGCTGCGGTGAGGCATGCGCTCTGTGGGACGGAGAACAGGGGTGAGTCGGGATGTTGAGGGGCGGGCACCCCAGCACTGGCCTGACCCCAGAGCCTGTTTGGAGCCGCACTCCTCCTGAACCAAGAGAGAAGGTACTCACCTTTAAAAACCCCAGCTTCGGACGCGCCTCCACCCCAGCCCGCATTTGGACCTAAACTGTGCCATTTAAACAGAAACTTCCAAGTTCAGAGTCTAAAGTAAACCGAACCATCTTCACGCACAAACGGCAGTGACTGCCTCGGGGGTGCGCAGAGCACAGTCCAGCTCAGGCGTTTAGAGCAGGGTGCTCCGAGTCCTGGAACCCCCTCCCCAAATCCCAGCAGGGGAGGGGCCCTGGGTGGTCTCCCCAAGGGGCAGAGGCGGTTCTGAACCTCTCGTCCTTGGCGAGCATTCATGGTCTGCTGTCTCCAAACCAACCATGTACTCTGCCAAACACCCAATCCTATTCCACACCGTTAGCGAGCCTGTGTCCCTGTTGTACTATGTATTTATGGTGTCTGATCTGATGTTATTGTTTTGGGGTTTTTTTCCCCTGACTTCACTGAGTAGCAATGTGACCTGTTTTCCTTTGTCTTTTGGAACTTTAGTTAACTAACCACTGTCGATGGCTGGGGACAGGTGACGTGTGGGAGCCTGGGGGCCTCAGACCCCGGGTGAGAGGCCACAGTATTGCGGGTTGGTAGGCAAATTGCAACATTCTGGAAGGGACCTGAGAAAGGCCTCTTCTTATAAGATTCTCAGACCAAATTCTAGACCAAAGACACGTGCAGACCAAGTTCCCCAGGCCCCGCCTGGAAGGAAGGTCAGCCACCTCCCCGAGCCCGATCCTCACCAGTCTCCCGGGCACCTGTCTCCTGCCTGAGCCCCTGGCTCTTGTGTATCCTCAGAACTCTGCTCTGTGAGCACCATGTGTGATGATATGTGACTTTTATGTCTCCGCATAAAGGAAACTTGTCATTGGGGCTCATGGCTCTGGTCCGCTCACCTCTGAGCAGTCTGCCTGGGATGGGTTGGAAATTCTGATGCTGGCAGCCAGATCTGGAAGGGATGCAAGGGAGATGTTTAAAGGATGCTTTCTGGAGGCAGAAGCGGGTGAGGCCCCGGGTTCTCTCACCCAGGGAGAAGCTCCCCTGAGCTGGGCCTGGTCCCTGTCATTCCTTGGGATGGAGCCTCACGGTCAGTGAAGGACAGGCTTCCAGGGCCCCCCAGTCAGTGACCTTGTGGTCAAATGGGCCTGTTCTCCCTGAAGACCAAAGAGCGGGCTTTACGAAAAGGGACATGCCGCGTCCCCAGCACTCAGAGCAGCACCCCACCCCCGACCATCCTCTGGGGCCAACTGAACTCCAAGCTGTGGCTCCGTGGGGCAGGCAGCCCTGGTTCACCTGCCCCTGCAGCCCTCTGGGAGTGTGGCATTGAGACCCCTGTTAAGCTGGGAAGCCAGTTGAGGTGTAGGAAGCAGAGCCCCTGGGACAGAATTTTGCCTGAGGGCACGTGGGAAATGCCTACGCAGCAGGAAGTGGCCTTGGATGATTTCTGGACAATACACACTCCCCCTCAGTACCTCTGGTCCCACATTCTCACCCCAGATCTACAGGACACCCCAAGATGGTGGGGAAGTGCAAGAGGAGAGGGACCCCCCTCAGCCTAGCACAGAGTGTTCTCATGTCCCCAGGTGCCAGGGCACAGTGGTCAGCGGCCCAGCCAGCATCGCCCAGAACCACGCCTTGGGATGGGGGCAGTGCTCTGGGCAGCCTGAGCGCTAAGGCAGACTGCCTCCCTTCCCCCAAGCTGCAGACACAGGCCAGCAAAGCACTTGAGGCAGCTAGGGAGCCCATCCAGCCCTCAGACCCAGGGTCAGGTGGCCCCAGGCCGATCTGTCCACGTGGATGCTGTAGAGGTCACTGTGCAAAAGTCCAACAAGCACAAAACCACAGGAAAGCAAAGCTCAGATACCAAAACCTGGAGAGCGGTGTGGGCCCCCAGAAGCCAGGAAACAGCCTTTCTCCCCAGCCCCTCCCTCTCAAAGCCTGGCTTTCAGACTGCAGCTCCCAAGGTGTGTTTCAGTGTTCTCCACGGTTTCACTATAAACGTGCTCCCTGAGGGCCTGGAGCATCTTGGTATATATCTGGCTTCAAATTGAGATGTTGGCTCCGTTTTTTTTTTTTTTTTTGTAACCCAGTTAATTTTTGAATCTCTAGCAACTGTGATTCTGTATTTAGCCCAAGAAAAAGCTGAGAATGTGGGTCTTGCCTCCTTCCAGAAATATGTCTGGCTCATCAGGACTTTTTTTTAAAACTTCAAATATTTTTAAGATATTTTAAACTTTTGTAAAAAAACAACCAACATGAGATTCTTCTGAGGAGGAGCATTTGTATTTGAATAAGAATCTTGGTGTGTAATTCATTCTTGCAGTATACAAGTTTTGTGTATAAATGTTTTCTCATACGAATCCCTGTATTTTGCAGGGTTCTTCTTTTCCTCTTTGGCTTTTTAGATAAATATGTATATCGATATTTTAAATTCATCTTTGCTTTTTTTTTTTAGAAGAGTTTGTAATCACCTTATAACATGAAAATAAACATTTCCTTTTTAAAATCCAAAACACGGGCCTTCTGTATTGATGCAGCTATTTCTCTTTACGTTTGGCAAGCACTTTACAGTTTACAATGGGCTTTCAGTCCCGCCCCGGTGCACTCCTCAGAGGGAGGTGTTATTCCCAAGGTTGGAGACACTGAGGCAGAAACACGGAAGGGAGGTGGTTGGCCTCAGAGTCCGCGAAAGCGTCGGGAGTCCCAACCAGGTCCACAGACTCAAGGGTGCAGTTGCTTCTACCGCTGCTGCGCCCCCGCCCCATGCCTCTGGGAGATTTCAGCCAATCACCGGGTCTCTGTCGTCATCGGGAGTAAAGCACCGCCCCCTCGTGCTGATTGGAGGCGGTGCTCGCCGCTCGTGGGCACCAGGTGCTGTCCCTTAAAAACACCAGATCCGGGTCTCTGACTGCCACGGCCGAGCGTGTGCTGCTGGGAGGCAGGTAAGTGACCAACCGTGGAGGGGAGATGCCACAGACGCTGGGGCCTCAGAAGGGAGGGCAGTCAGGACCCCAGAGGTAAGAGGTTGGCACAGACGTGATTGGCCTTGGAAATCACGAGCCCGGCCTCTGTTACAGATGCGGAAGCCGAGGCCAGGAGCGGGGCCTGACCTTTCTGGAGTTACAGAGCGGGCCTAAGTTTGGGGCAGCCTTCCTGTCCACGGGTCGCCACCTTTGTGAGTGGTCGAGGTCAGGGGGCTTGTAGGGTCTTTTCCCCAACACTCCAGACCAAAAAACCCTTTCTCCATAACTTATTCCTCCTAAACAAGGCCAAAGTAAAATCTCCTTGCTCACTCTTTCGGCCCACCCCTCACCCCCCACCTCTAGCGAGTGTCTTGGCCACACGGCCTGTGTTCACATCCTCACTCCATCCCTCACCACTGGTTAAATTACTGAGCCTCTTTGCTACTTCCCTCTGATGCTGGCATGATAATACAGCCACCTCCCAGGCTGTTGGGAGGATCTATATGGAATTCTTTTTAAATTTTTAGTTGTCTTTTTAATTGAGGTATAGTTAATTTACAATATATTCATTTCACGTGTACAGGAAAGTGATTCAGATACGTGTATCGAATATATATATTCTTTTACAGATCCTCTTTCATTATAAGTTATCGCAAGATGCTAAGTATGGTTCCCTGTACTATATAGTAGGTCCTTGTTGTTTACCTGTTTTATATATACAGTGTGTGTATGTTAATCCCAAATTCCTAATTTATCCTTCCCCAACCCCATTCCCTTTGGTAACTGTAAATTTGTTTCTTATGTCCCTGAGTCTGTTTCTGCTTTGTAAATGAGTTCATTCATATCGTTTTTTTAGACTCCACATATCAGTAATAACATAAGATATTTGCTTTTCTTTCTTTTTTTTTTTTGGTCTTTTGTCTTTTAGGGCCACACCCGCGGCATATGGAGGTTCCCAGGCTAGGGGTCCAATCAGAACTGTAGCCACCGGCCTACACCACACTCATAGCAACTCAGGATCCGAGCAGTGTCTGCTACCTACACCACAGCTCACAGCAACACCCAGATCCTTAACCCACTGAGCAAACCCATGTCCTCGTGGATACTCGTTGGGTTTGCTAACCACTGAGCCACGACGGCAACTCCAGTATTTGCCTTTCTCTTCCTGACTTCACTTAGTGTGATAATCTCTAGGTCCGTGTTGCTACAAATAGCATTATTTCGTTCTTTTTTGTGGCTGAGTTATATTTCATTGTATATATGTACCACATTTTCTTTATCCATTCATCTGTTGATGGACATTTAAGTTGCTTCTGTCTTGGTTATTGTGAATTGTGCTGCAGTGAACATGGGGGGTGCATGGATCTTTTCAAATTATGGTTTTCTCTGGATATGTGCTCAGGGTGGGATTGCTGGATCATATGGCAACTGTTTTTAGTTTCTTAAGGAATCTCCATAGTGGCTGCATCAATTTACATTCCCACCAGCAGTTTAGGGAGGGTTCCCTTTTCTCCACACCCTTTCCAGCATTTATTATTTGTAGACTCTTTGAGGATGGCCATCCTGATGTCATTGTCGTTTTGACTGTGTTTCTCTAATAATTAGCGATATTGAGCATCTTTTCATGTGCCTGTTGATCATCTGTTATGTCGTCTTTGGAAAAATGACTACTTAAGGCTTCTGTGCATTTTTTGTTAGAGTTGGTTTTCTTTTTGGATATTTATCTGTACAAGCTGTTTGTGTATTTTGGAAATTAATCCCTTGTCACATCATTTGCAAATCTTTTCTCCCAGTCCATAGTTTATCTTTTTGTTTATGGTTTGCTTTGCTGTGCAAAAGATTTTAAGTTTAATTAGGTCCCATTTGTTTGTTTTTATTTCTATTGCTCTAGGAGACAGATCCAAAAAGATATTGCTATAATTCATGTGAAAGAGTGTTCTGCCTATATTTTCCTCTAGGAGTTTTACAGTGTCTGGTCTTACATTTAGGTCTTTAATCCATTTTGAGTTTATTTTTGTGTATAGTGTTAATGTTCTAATTTCATTCTTTTATGTGTAGCTGTCTAGTTTTCCCAGCACCACTTATTGAAGAGACCGTTTTCTCCATTACATATTCTTGCCTCTTTTGTCATGGATCGGTTGACCATAAGTGTGTGGGTTTATTTCTGGGCTTATCTTGTTCCATTCATCATTATATCTGTTTTTGAGCCAATGTCATGCTGTTTTGATGACTGTAGCTTTGCAGTAAATGCTGAAGTCGGGGAGCGTGATTCCTTCAGCTCCTTCTTCCTCAATATTGTCTTAGCTATTTAGGATTTTTGTGTTTCCATTGAAAGAAATTTTAAAAGGTTTGTTCTAGTTCTGTGAAAAATGCCGTTGGTAATTTGACATGGATTGCACTGAATCTGTAGATTGCCTTGGGGGGTATGGCCATTTTAACAATATCAATTATTCCAGTCCAAGAACATGAAATATCTTTCCATCTGTTAGAGGGAATTCTTGCAAAGTACTCAGAACAGTGCTTGGCTCACAGTCGGGCTGTAGGGCCGGGGCTGCCTCTCCATCCCGGTCTTGCCCAGCCCACACCTCCCTCCCGTTTCAGAGGTGCTGGAGCCTGTCCAGGCACCTGGGAAGAGCAGCAGCACCCTGTACATGGCTCTGGCCCAGCCACATAGACCCACCTGATGTGGCCAGGCCCTGCTTGCCTCCCTCTTGAGGTGCAATGCTCACTCCATCCTGCATAGCTGATGGGGAGAAGCTCATCCTGTGCCCACACAGAGCCACCCTGCCCTCTGGGCTCATCCTGCCCTGGAGGCACTATGGAGACTTGGGGGCATCGTTGGGCCCCTGCCCAGGCTAAAGGGGCTCCATACAGCAGGCCCACCAGTCACCTTCCTCAGTGGCTTCTCCTCCTCACAGAATAAAGTCTGCAGTCCCCAGCCAAGCCTCGCAACTGCCCCACAACCTCCAGCCCCACACCCCTGCCAGGCCTCCTCTCTCTGAGCTCACCAAGCTCATTCCACCCCAGGGCCTTCGTACTTGCTCTGCCCTCTGCCCTGGCACTGTTCCTCCAGGCCTCAGTGCAAGTGTCCTTCCCTGCCCCCTGAGCCAAGCCCCCCACCCCCTAACCTGGTCCCTCTACCCCGACTCTCTCCTCTCCACTGTACTCTGTCCCTTCTAGAAAAATCCTAATGAGTCATTCACTGGCTCACCATCTCCCACGAGAATATAAGCCCCCTACGTCCTGACAGATGCTTGTCTGTCTTGTTCATGCTGTTTTCCTGGGGCTGGAATGATGCATAATGCGTAGTACTTTCTGAATTAATGAATTAATCAAAAGCAGGTGAGTTGTGACAAGATTCTGCAAACAGAAGCTGACTTGCCAGTCTGTGATTTATTTTTAATCAATGTATAGTTGATTTACAATATTGTGTTTCTGGTACACAGCAAAGTGATTCACTTACTTCTTTTTAGATTTTCTCATTCTTATATTTTAGGTTATTAAAAGATACTGAGTATTGTTCCCTGTGCTGTACAGTAAGTCCTCGTTTACCTGTTTTATATATAGAAGTGTGTATGTGTTAATCCCAAACTCCTAACTTGTCCTTCCTCCCTTTCCCCCTTTGTAACCATAAATTTATTTTGTCTTTGAGTCTGTTTTCTATTATTTATAAATGAGTTCATTTGTATACTTTTTTTAGATTCCACATATCAATGATATCTTATGGTATTTGCCTTTCTCTTTCTGATTTCCTTCAATTAATATAATAATCTCCAGTCGCATCCATGTTGCTATAAATGACATTATTTCATTGTTTTTTATGGCTTAGTCCACTGTAGGTATGTACCACATCTTTATCCATCCCTCTGTTGATGGACATTTAGGTTGCTTCCATGTCTTGACTATTGTGAATAGTGCTGCAGTGAACATCAGGGTGCATGAATCTTCTCAAATTATGGTTTTCTTCAGGTATATGCCCAGGAGTGGGATTGCTGGATCATATGGCAACTCTGTTTTTAGGGTTTTTTTTTCTTTTTCTTTTTGAGGAAACTTCATACCGTTTTTCATAGTGACTGTACCAATTCCCACCTGCTGTGTAGGAGGGTTCACTTTTCTCCGCACTCTCTCCAGCATTTATTCTTTGTAGACTTTTTGAGAATGGCCATCCTGACAGATGGTATTTTTGTATCATTGGCGTTTTGATTGTATTTCTCTAATAATTAGCAATATTGAGCATCTTTTCATGTGCCCGTTGATCATCTCTATGTTGCCTTTGGAGAAATAACTACTTAGGATTTCTGCCCATTTTTTGATTGGGTTATTTGCTTTTTGGATATTAAGTTGTATGAACTGTTTGTATATTTTGGAAATTAATGCCTTGTTATATCATTTGCAAATCTTTTCTCCCATTCTGCAGATTGCCTTTTTCTTATGTTTATGGTTTCCTTTGCTGTGCAAAAGCTTCTAAGTTTGATTAGGTTCCATTTATTTTTGCTATTATTTCTGTTGCCTTGGGAGACAGACCTAAGAAAGTATTGCTAGGATTTATGTCAGAGAATGTTTTGTCTATGTTCTCTTCTAGGAGTTTCATGGTGTCATGTCTTATGTTTAAGTCTTTAAGCCATTTTGACTGTATTTTTCTTTCTGGTGTGAAGATATGTTTTAAATTCATTGATTTACATGCAGCTGTCCAGCTTCTCCAACACTACTTGCTAAAGAGACTCTTTTTTTCTCCCCTGTATATTCTTACCTTTTTGTCAAAGATTAAGTGTGTGTGGTTTATCTCGGGCCTTCCTTTTCTGCTCCATTGATCCATATGCCCGTTTTTGCGCCAGTATCATGCTGCTTTGATTACTGTAGCTTTGTAGTATTGCCCGAAATTTAGAAGGGTTATGCCTCCAACTTTGTTCTTTTTCCTCAGGGTTGCCTTAGCAATACTGTGTCTTTTGTGGTTCATTATAAATTTTAGGACTATTTGTTATAGTCCTGTGAAAAATGTCATGGTAATTTGACAGGGATCACACTAAATGTGTAGATTGCTTTGGGTAGGATGGCCATGTTAACAATATTAATTCTTCCAATCCAGGAGCATAGTGCAGGGTATTTTTTCATTCCTTGGAATCAATTTCCTTTATTATGATTTTTTTAAAGGCAGACACTTCAGGTGCATTTAAATAATTTTATTAAAAAAAATCATCCCAACAGCACCCCCACCCCCACCTCCCAAGTCATTGCAGCCACTGGTGGGGCAGAGTGGGGGTCCCAAACAATCCAAATGGCCTTTGCGATGCCACCCCACCCCTGGCATGTTGTGCATCCCGAGCGCCCTAAGAAAACCCCATGTAGAAAAATACTTTACAAGGAATATGCTCTCAACTCAGCCAGAGAAAAATACAGCTTTTACAGGGTCGAAGGGGCATGTTGCAGGGGCTGTACCCAAAATGCATAGGCAGGCTGGACGCTCACCAGGGACAGGTGTTAGGAAACGTCACTTCTGGGATGAAAAAATCCCCATGAGAAGCCAGGAGGAATATTGCATATGAGAAGGCCGGCCGTGGCCAGGAGGTCCATCCGCAGGCCTGGTTGCATATGTCTGGGGGAACAGCTGAGGCCTCGGCCCAAGGAGGCGGGGAGCACTGGTCAGGGTCAGGGTCAGGGTCAGGATGCACCTTCCCTCTCCTGCAGGCGAGCACACTTTCCTGAGCCAAGAGGCCCTGGGAGTGTGTCCTGTCCAGCCCTGTCACTTGACAGAGACCCAGAGAGGCAGGGCCACTTGCCTAAGGTCACCTAAGGCTTCACCTAAGCTGAAGCCATCCTGTCCATGTCTCTGCTATGCCGTCCCCTTCTCCCCCAAGCAGAGGGCTCTTGGCTTTTGCTTGGTGCCCCTGTGATGGGTGGGCAGTGCCCTTTCACCCTGGGGCAGACATTTACACCAGAATCCAAGACAGCTGAGGCACTGGGCGGACCAGCCGTGGCATGAAGAGAGGGGCAGGGGGTGGGGGACAGGGACAGGGTGCTGAGGGGACCTCAGTAGGCAGAGATGGTTCTGCCGTGACAGGCTGTGCACCTCTTGCGTGTCCAGAGGGGGTCAGTCCGGAGGGGTGCACACAGCACCCAAGCAGTGACCCAGGGGAAAGGAACAGACCTCTTAACTCCCCATCCAGTCCTGTGAGTAGAAGAGCATTTTTCAGGCCTGCAGGGGATCCAGGGATGGAGGGGATGCAGGTGGGAGTGGGCGCCCCCTGTTTTCCTGAGACCTTGTTAAGAGCTGGACAGGGCAAAGCAAGTCCCCAGACTGGGCTGAATCCCGCCTGCCCACCTCCATCCCAGGGGCCACAGCCCTGACCACCAGGTGGAGGCCCATGCCCTTCTCAAAACCAAAAGGGTTTCTGGGCGCAGAAAATGAAGATGATTTTAAGGGATGCTGGTGCTTCCAGATTTCAGGTGGGAGTCAGCTTCCTTGAATGACCACTTTGGACACTAGCTGCTGGGCGTGAGAGAGAATGGCTTGTCTGTCTCTCCACCTCTGCTTCTTCTCGCCCCTTCACTGATAAGCGTGCTGGCTAGGAGCTGTACCATCTCACATGTTATATTTCTATGGTTTTCCCATTTTCACCGTAATGGCAGGTGAGTGGAAACCCCTGGGTCTTTTGTCCCAAAATGACTCCCTCCCACATCAAGGAACCTGGGCTGAAACGGGGGTTCTCATACAGGTTAGTGACCACGTGTCCTACAGTAGTAGCAGGTGGGGTCGAGAGCCCAGAACCTGACACTAAGCCTGCCCGATGGCCCAGAACTGCAGGCTCAGACCACAGAGGCTTCAAACCTCAAAGGGCCGGTGCTTCCTGGGATTCCAGACACCCCTGCTCCGAGCTGCCGAAGTGGGGATGCTGGCAAGTCCTGAATACCAGAATCTAGAGACGGGAAGGGGCTGGGCTCCTACCCTGAGCAGGTCCTTCCTGGCAAGGCTGTCCAGATGAAGTAGCCCCCAGCGTCACCCTAAATGCTCCCCCGGGAAGAAGCTAAACCCCTGAGCCGGGGGAAACATCCCCAGGATGCCACATTCCTCCGCCCATGACCGTGTTCTGCTCCTGAGTTGGGGGCTCGGCTCCCTGTCAGCTCATTCCAGCTCCACAGCTCTGCTGGGAGAAGGCTCCCCACACCAGACACGCTTTCCAGAAGGCCCCGGGGACCGCCCCTCTACTCCCACCTAAGCAGCCTGTCTTGACCCTATTGGGTGGCCCCCTAGACATCCTGGGAGCCCCACGGAGAAAGACCTCACTGTCGCTCCTCCTGGGCCCAGTCCCCCGTTACCACAGAACTGGAGAGGAAGGTCCGGTCCATGCTCAGAGGCTGCCAGATGGGCAGGTGGCCACTTTTCCAGCCCAGCTACAGGTCTTGGAGCCAAGATCGACCTGGCTGTCCACACCACGTGCTGACTTCAGAGCATCCGTGGGCCGCTGGGGCCCGGCACTCGTGGGCTCCGGCTGCTCTGGGCCAGTGGATTGCGGCTGATGACCAGCTCCAGGACGTCGCCTGCCTCGGCCAGGAGCGGCACTGTCAGGCAGCAGTCAAAGTCCCGCGTGCGAACGTGGTTGACCTGCACACGCACAGCCAAGGGACAGAGGGCATCAGGTCAGCCTGAACACAGGGTGAATCCGGAATGCTCACACACGGGAAGGCACTCTCATTTAACTCTTTCAGCCCTTCTGGGCATCCGTCGCCAACACCTGCTTCTCCCCAGTTTTTAACAGGCAGACCTCATGCTCAGCCTCCTGCCTAGAAGGTGCTGACGTTGCCTTGTTTCTGGGTTTCTTTGTATTTAGCCTTGACTTCCTATTTCAAGCAAGGGTTGTGTTTTCATTCCTAATTGAGATGAAAAGTTTCCCTTTAAAATAAATTTAAGTTTAAAAAACTCCATCTGTTTAGAGATAACTTACATTCAGTAAATTTAGCACAAATAGGATGGATATCACACTGAGGGAACAAAAGCCTGGGACAAGCTGGGACAGGGATGTCTATAGCTTCCATCTGCCCTCCCACCTCCCAGGCTCCCTTGTGTCAGTGAGGTCACCTGAATTGGTTCTGGCCAATAGGCTGTAAAGGGGAGTGACAGGTTTTACTTCTCAGGAAAGGCAGGAAAAAGCCCACCTGTGATTCTCCAGTGTCTTTTCCTCTACCTTAGAGTCCATAGCATTTACAAGAGGGGGGAGCCTCCTACAGCCTGGGTGAAGCAAGGCACACACCGGACATACAGCGTTAAGTGATAAATAAATATTCACGTGTATGAAACCATCAAGATTTAGGGTTGTATGTTATTGTGGTGTAACTCAGCCTAACCTGACCAGTACAACCGTGTGGTCATTCCCTCCTCCCAGATGAGGAGGCTGGGGCTCAGAGAAAGGAGGACGCCTGCCCAAGGCCACTCTTCAGTGTGCCTCCACCCCAGCATTACCTGGAGGACCCTATCAAAGGGCCGGAGACCCCCGCGTTGGGCTGGCCCATCCGGGCGCACAGTGTGGACATAGACACCCTTCTCCAGAAGGCCGTCTGAGACGCTGAAACCGAAGTCACTCCGTACCAGGTCCTTGTGCAGCGTCACCTGGGAGCACAAGTGGGAGGAGGCTCTGGAGCTCTGATCTCTGTCCCCAGCCTCCCACAGCTGCCCTCCCACAGCTGTCTTGGTCCGGCATCTGATGCCTCCAGGACCCAGCCCCAGCCCACTGGTCCCTAGCTGCTTGCCCACACACGTCACTGCCTCAGCACCCTGCCCCGAGCCTTGGCCCCTAGAGCGCCCCCCTCTCCTCAACCTCCGCAGACTGTCAGTCCGCAGCACTCGGTCACAGCGGAGACCTTGGGGATGGAGTTTGTTTCAGGTCTTTTTCAGTCTCTCACTTCCATCCAGGGAAGGTCTCAGTGGGATGGCCATGTGCTCTCAACCACCCCCCAACACTTCCCATCTCCCTGTCCTCCCAAGAGCTGGCTGTCCAGCCAGAGCCTTCTAAAGGCTGTTGGCCGAGAGGTCTTCTTTATCCTCTGCATTTTGTTTTCCTAGATAGTAACCTACAGATGGCAGAGGTGCTGGCTTCTCGTTTGAGGTAGCGATGTATATGTATTCCGATATACACATATAAACCTTTATATTATATATATATACACACACACACACACACACACACAATAAGTAGGGAAAAAGTGAGTTTACTAATTAAATGATGACAGGTGTGTGTGTGTGTGTGTGTGTGTGACCCAGATCACTGCAGATGTAGAAGATCCTACCCTAGTACAAAATCTGTTTTGTGGTGGTGAAGAATGAGGCCTGGAAGGGATGGAGCCCATGTGGAGCCACTGTGAGCCCCCCGGCACCAGGACACACATCCAGGCCTCTGGTGCCCCCCAGCACCCACCTTGTGCATCTCCAAGGGTGTCGGCAGCAGCAGCTCCTGCATCTCTTCGGGGGAAGTTCGGACCTCCCGGCCCCTCCTCCAAGGCTGGGGACCAGGTCTGCCCTCGAGGGCCATGCTCTGCATGGTGCCCGTCATGATGGTTGCCTGTGGGGATACAGCCATTCATGCAGACGCTTCCCGCTCTTTTTTTGCAGACAGCATCTATAAACACCTACTACATGCCCTCCTTCAAAGTCACAATGGGGAAGCGAATAGACGAGGTCCCTGACCTCCTGGGGCTCTTAGGCCAAGAATGGGCAACGAGAATAATCACTGGTGTTGAATTATTGGGATTGACCCTGTGCTGGGCTCTGTTTCAAGCGCTTTACACACAGAACTCATTTTATGCTCTAAAATATTAAAAGACAAGTCAATAACACCCCCCCCCATTTTACAGATGAGGAAACCGAGGCTTAGATTAATATTTGAACTCAGGGGGATCAAGATGGTGGAGGATTAGGACGTGGCACTCACCTTCTCCCACAAACACATAAAAAAAAGCATCTACATGCAGAACAATTGGCACAGAATATCTACTGAAATCTGGCAGAAGAACTCAGACTTCCAAAAAGGGCAAGAAACCCTCCATATAACTGGGTGGAGTAAAAGGAAAAGAGACGAGGAAAAAAGGAATCTGGATGGGACCAGCATTCCAGAGTAGGAGCTGCAGGAGAGGAAAGGAATCTGCACCCTGGGAGGTCACCTAACTGATGGGTAACTCAGCCAGGATGGAGGGGAACCTCAAAGCCTCGGAGAAAAGCACAGCAGCTGGACTGAGGAGGGCAAAACAGAGAGTCACACAGACCACTGGTACCACCACCTGGGACACCACAGCCTGAGACATTCAGGCAGGGGCTGGGCACTGAGTCAGGCTATGGAGGTCAGTTCTGAGGACAAGGCTAGGACTGGCCGTGTAGGAACATCCTAAAGGGGCCAGGGAATGTTGTACCATAGTCGAGGGAGTACAGGAGGAAGCCTGGGCCCACAGAGAAGCAAGGCACCACTGCTGGGGAGCATGGGAAGAGGAGGGGTGGTGCTGTCATGTGAACATCTTTCTCTGCACATCCACAGGCTCTTGGGCAGCAGGGCACCTCTTGCAGAGGCTACCGGCGTGGATGCAAACCTCTCTGGCCATGTTGGACTCCAGAGGTGGGCACAGCCTGCCTAAGTGTCCTGTGAACAGGCACTGCCTGCAACTCCAATCATTCAGGCATCACTGCCATGGGGGACCATGTAACCGAGCAACACCCACTGCCCTAACCTCCCTGGGAACAAAAATGCCCCACCCCCGCCACTGCCAAGGGCACTGGGAAGCTCCTCCATTTCCCTGAAAGTCACTGCCACTAGCCAGCTTGCACAACCACATCCTCACAGTTCCTCACAATGCCAAGGACTTGGTGACCAAGTGCTGTCTAGAGGCACTGCCTGTTTGCACCCACCTCCCTGAAATCGTGCAGGCCATGCACCTGTGCACCCCCTAGCAAGAAGATAACAGCCTGCACACACTGAAGAAGAAAAAACAGCAAGCATCCAAACCAAAAGCAAGCCTCATGCCAAAAAAATACTAAAGCCTCACAAACTACCCAGGGATGCTCCTGCATGTAAATAGCTCTCCAAGACTACAGCAGATATTTCTTTTCCCTAAACTCACAGGGTAAGAAAATATAAGAAACACAGGAACCATTCCCAGGTAAAAGAATAGGAGAACTCTGCTGAAGGAGCGAACAATGAAATAGACCTTTGCAGTCTAACACCAAGTTCAAAAAGGAAGTATGAATGTACTGAAGGATTTATGAACAGATATCAACAGTAATGCAGACTGCTTTAAAAATGAACTAGAAAGTATAAGTAGGACCCAAGACAAATTAGAAAATTCATTTGCCAAGATAAAAGCTGAATTAAATGCATGGAATGGCAGAAAGAAATAATGCAGAGGAATGAGTAAGTGACTTGGAAGACAGAATAATGGAAATCACTCCATTAGACAGAAAACCAAGTGGAAAAAAAATGAAAGCAATTTAAGAGATCTATAGGATAATATAAAGTGGGCCAATCAACACATAATAGGGATTCCAGAAGGAGAAGAAAAAGGAAAGGGGATTGAAAATGTATTTGAAGAAATTATGCCTGAAAACTCTCCAAATCCAAAGAAACAAATAGCCAGATATAGAAACCACAGAGGGTCCCAAATAAGTTGAATCCAAACAAACCTACCCCAAGATATATTAATAGGAAAGAAATAAGATACAGGATGGAGGAAATCACAATTGGAAAGTAATCACAAATAAACCAACATACAGATCAAAAAAAAAAAAAAAAGGAGGAGGCGGCAAGATGGCGGAGGAGTAAGAGGTCGCGCTCACCCTCTCCCACAAATACATCAAAAAACGCATCTAAATATAAAACAAGTTGGACAAATCATCATCTGAATGCTGATCAATTTAAACCTCCAAAAACTGCAAGAAACCCCTGAAATAACTGGGTAGAACAAGTGAAGAAAAAAAAAAGGTGAGAGAGA